>OW285235.1:166263226-166760726 GCA_935421215.2 Melolontha melolontha
AAAACCAAGAGGGATTTTCCGATGACCAGTATCTGCAGTTATGTCTGTTTACTTCACCGGTAAGGCAAAAAGTAGCTTCGTCAGAGAAAAGAATATTGTTGACAAAATTTTCATTATTATTGCAAATATTTAACATTTCTTCAGAAAATTGTCTCCTATCTCCTATCAAAATCATCTTCCGTTAACTCGTGTACAAGGTGTACCTTATAAGGTTTATACTTTTCACTTTTTTAAAATGACACGATCGATGGGGATATTCAGATACAGCCAATAAAATATCCAGTTTGTTATCATCGCTTTTTGCTGTTCTAGGTCTACCACTACTTGGCAAATCTTTAACGCTACCCGTTTGTTCAAAGCGTCTTAAAGTTTTACCAACAACGGATTTAGAAATTGGATTTCTATTTGGATGCGTATCATTAAATAAATTACAATCGTCTTGTAAACTTCTGCGTCTATCTCCATAACTCAACATCATAAGTATTTCAATTCGTTCATGTTCACTTAAACTCGCCATTGTTAATATTAACAGCAACAAATTGCACAAATGAATTATTTCTGTCAAAGATTTGACGTACACAATAACCACTGATAAAATTATATCGCTCAAGTTTGTTTATCGCTACGCTTCTGTCTATCTGCGATGCACCGAACATCTGTTACAACACATGACCCGGCCTTTTCTTATAAAAAAAAGTTATTAAAATGAATTTTAAAAAAACAAAAATATTATTGTAAAGAGAAAAAAATTCTCTATCGAATGGTAGAGTAAAATTTACTAGTTCCCATTTAAAAATACTACGCGGACAGGCGTAACTAAAAAACAATTGAAGAAAAAAAAAATTCAAATATTCTTAAATGTAGATCAAAATATCCTAACAAACTTTTATATTGAACATACTTCCCTAAAATGAATATTAACGACAATAAATCGCCGTCTCCATACTTTTAACTAATGTATAACTTATGCATTCCCGTCTCGAGATTAAGTTCTAACTTTCTAATATCTCGACGGTAATGATCTACTTTCCGCCTCGGTATGTAATATACTATTAAGCATATTTAACAAATTATCAAGAGTATATAAGAATCAAATAAAAATGAATAATTCATCATTCTCAATGGTGAAAATAATATTTAAAATTTTGCAAGAAATTAGAATAACTGATTATAAAATTGAAGGTGTACTTTGGGTTCAATATGTTGGGATTGTAAAGAACAACAAAATAATCTCTATTTACAGAATTATTCTTAAAATAAAAGTCGAGTAAACATTAAATTCAAACGATTTCAACTTTAATAACATAGATTTGCAAACGAGGATTTCTTTAGTTCAATATTATTATAAATGCCGTAGAAATTACACTACTGGATGACGAAAATTTCAATGAAAATCGGTTTAAACACAAGGTCCTGCAAAATGTAAGCGTACCGGAATTAGATTAAAAAATTTGGGAACTAGTGACAAACGGAGTTATCCAAATCGCTATAATAATGAGCTAAGAATCAGTAGTGCAAATACGATATCTACAAATTACTAATACAACATGATTGGGAAAATTTTACTTGAAATCTTAATCGATTAAACTGCACCAGTTTGAATTGAATCATGCAGGTTTGGCTAAAGGATACGACTTTTTACGCTCAGATGGGAATTGAGGCCGAATGATTTCCCAGATGAGACAGGTCGACTCATAAGTGTCGAATCTGGTCAACATAATATTCAAATAAAATCGTTCAACTAGGTCCTTATGACAACAAAGTCACCGTTTGCTGCGATTTCGCAGCTGATTGTATCACTGATCCTTATTTCTTCGAGGAAATAAAGAATGGAAAAGCCGTATATGTAACTGTTAATGGCGAACTATAACTGCAAATGCTAAGGAAAAGAAATGATATAATTATACAGTTGCAAAACGAACGCGACAGAATTGAAGACATGATTTTTGTACAGAATAGAATTCCTACCACGTTTACCGACCATTGGTCACCAAGATTGATTAATTTTAATTCAACATATTATGAACACAAATATTTATTTGAATAAAATATTGCAATTCAAGAGACATAAAACTGATTACTGCTGTCCTAGATACCGCTTGATCTTGAGAGAGTAGACTTTGCTTCTCTTCTCTTAAATTTTTTAATCAACCAAGAAATTAATTTCTTTTTATTATTAAAACCAGGAATTCACAATTTATTAATGAATCTATAACTTGCAGGAGAGCATCACGCACTTTTGTCACATTTTGTGGTGTTTTCCGTCGATGGACGACCAGCACGCTCATCACCATCAAGTGACACGTCTATTTTTAAAACGGTTGTACCACTCATAAGTTTGCTTCTGGCCTAAAGCATCCTCACCATTCCGCTGCCGTTACACCGAATTCGAATCAGAATTTGATAAATGTTCGCTTTCACATCAGACATTGAAGTGTCGCGAATAACTCTCAAATATAAACGCAAGAATTCTTTAGCAAAGTATAGCAAACGCCAATTAAGTTGGCGCGAGGAGGGGGAGCGCAGAAAATGTTTTTAAAAACGTCTACCCCCACTACTCAAGTAATTGTCAGAATACATTTGTCATTGACGTTTGACGGAACATAATGTATTTGCTAGGGGATCATAAAGTGATATACGCTCAGAGGTTAGAATTATCTGGCATTTGATGTAAAACCAAATACAAATCTCCCCACTACTTCTAATCCTGCGCGAACTTACCCCTACTCGCGCCAACTTAATTGGCGTTTGCTATACTTTTTGACAGACAGACGTAGCGCACACCAACTAGCGCTATTGAGCTGTACTACCATCCATCCGCGCGCCACATTCAAATTCCGGAAATTTCAGGGTAACAATTCGTATATTGCATTTTTTTTTAAACATATGCTTATGATGTGTGGATTATCTATAAGTGTATAATATATTGCAATAAAGTCATTATTATTACTACTATTATTACTGGCTGCAGGATTATTTACAAAATTTAGTGTTAGAACAAAAACCATTAACGTTGCAAATTTATAAAAAAATGTTACTTAATGCTGTCTACAATTTACACCAACAAAATTGAGATCATATTAAATATTCGCGGGAACAAGTTTTGAACATATGAAATCATATTTGAACAATTACGAGTACATTATTTCGTTATTATGTTATTAGTTATTAGGTCCATTTGTTAAAAATATATAATATAAACATAAAATTATAAACATTTAGTATACTGAAGACTTAAACACTTTTTCAAATATTGTATTTGTATAGATATTCTGCATTTATTTATTTGGAACTGGAATACAGACATTCATACAAATATTTATATTGTCAAGGTTTAAAAATGATTTAGTTTCATTTTAGTAATTATCCAACTGTTTTCAACTAAACATATACAAACTCCAATGTGTTACATATGCAAGCAGATGCATCCATATGTACGTAAATTCCTTACGTGATTTATAAATGTACTAACTGTTTTCAGAATTCCATTATCCATTATAATCAATATTAACTAGTAATACTTTCTCAAGGTTCTCTTCTGTAAAATTTGTTCTCTTTGATTGAAATACATCCTTGTAGATAGAAAACGTCCGTTCTACATCGCAACTGATTACAGGTGCATACTGGAAATATCCTTTTATTTCAGCGTATTTAACAATTAGATTTTAAATCATTGTCCCCATATACAACTGTCGCAATGTTATTAAATTTGAATTTTTATTAAAAACTGCGTCTCACTCTTGCCGAAGGCCACATCTGAAGTCGCTTGGAATATTTTTCAAATTATTAATAGCCACATCTAATGTGGTTAATCCATCATTTAATTTGAAATTTTGATTTTCAAAATAAGTGATTAAGTTTTGGCAAATTTCCAAACTGTTCCTGAAGAATGTACAACTGATTTTTTTCAATTGTAATTTGTATTAGTTCCTTGCACTCAGAAATACTTCGACCATCGTCATTTAAACATGTAACGAAGTTTTGTAAACTATCAAAATTCTCTGCATAAAAACTAGTAGCCTCCAACCATGTTCCCCATCTAGTTATTACTAGAGAGGGAGGCAGTGACAAAGATGGAAGCTTTTCCCTGTAAAAAGCTACTCTCAATGGTGCTTTTCTGAAAACTTCTTTAAAAGCGGATACAAGTCTACCAACTTCCGCAAAGGTGTCTCTGATAAATTCACAGATTCTGTGGAGAGCATGTGCTACACAAGTAATATGCAGCATATTAGGATATGTTTCCAATAATCTGCCTATTTTTTAAATATATACAGCACTGTCACTGACAAATAAAAGTATTTTTTCTTTGCACTTGTCGTCCGAATGAAGCATTTGGTGCATATTCTCGCAAATGGTTTTAGCTACTATTTCCGCATCAACTGCAATCATAACTTTTGTTGCTATTACATATGCGTTATATGCAATAATGGATGTAGTACGCCAGCTACAACATTTACCACACAGCGTCCTACTGTAAGGACAGTTTCGTCGGCACTTATCCATAGGTACTGATTTGAAAGATGGCTTCTAATGCGTTCTACTGCTTTAGTGTAGCACTTAGAAACATAATATTTGGGTAAGGTGGATTCATCAAGAACATTTCGACCAGTATATTTTTGAAGAAATGTTTTGAAGGTGGGATTGTTAAGTTTATACTTAATGGAATATTTGCCGCCATTAAAGTTTCACAGGGTTCTTCGATAAAATTATCTATAACCGGTCTAATTTCTGTGTAGGTATTTGCGATGCTAAGTGACGTTTTATGTGCGATTTCTTGGAATTTTTTTACGAATTTTACAGACTTTGCAATAAATTTCGGAATCACTGGCAATAGACATACAATCAGTTTGACCCTAAATCCAACTCGCCATTGTTTCCCAATGCCATTTTCGACGTTGTTCCATATCATATCTGAAAAAGTAACTTTAACAATGTTCTAGATCTAAATAAATGAAAATTAAAAATGTATGCGTAAATTATTGAACCTTAACGATATTCACTGGACACTTACGTCAAAATAATTGGGAGAAGTAGATTCGATGAAACGATATTAAACAGGATCTATTACAAAAATTACAAAGTATGTAATTATGTAATTAACAGTTAAAACAATGAAAGAAAGAAAGTAACTCATCGTACTTTATTTATCTTACGAAATATAAACTAATAAATAAAATAAATTATAAAAACTCTTCCCGCTTCTATCTACGCCCATGAAGAAAGGAATTTAACTGTAAAATTGAAGTTATTGCTTCAAAAATAGATGGGCGGTTAACCGAATAAATAGTGCTATTTAATAACAACATGTTGAACTTAGCGATGTTATAGACTATTTAGATGGTCCACCGCAATTTCGGCTTCTTGTGTCCGGTGCCTAGACATAATGCACGGCTCCAGTGTTGTTTCAATAGCTAAAATTCATGAACTGAAGTTTGATTTGCTTCCGCATCAACCATAATCCTCCGATTTGGCTGTCTCGGACTATCGCCTATTTCCAAAGCTTAAAACTTTTTTAGGTTGACAGAGATTTCCCATGGATGAATAAATCAAAGCCGCCGTAGACGGATATTTTGCTGAACTTGAAAACACCTTCCGCGATGGGATAAGAGCATTGGAATATCGTGTATTGAACGTTTGGAGGATTGCATTGAAAAATAAAAAATTTATGTACACATAGAATTGTGACTCTATCTTATTATCATCCCGCCCTCGTGCCTAAAGGATTATTAGTGTGCAAATTACTTGTGCCCACAGAAAGAATGCCATAAAACTGAATTTATATATACCAAGAAATTAATGAATACCATGGTAAAATGAATAAGGACTGTTAAAACTGACAAAGTTGGTTCAGCATCTTATTAAAATTGTTCTAATGTGTTTAACATAATGGTATAGTCGGAACTGTATGTAGACTTTTGTAGCGTATTTATCTATATTAAGCAATATTCCCTTTTTTATTTTTTTTTTATTATATTTTTTTAATTTATTTACTACCTTTGGTGCTTTTTACTTAAGAAAATACAAATATTTCTAGTCCAAAGTTTTCATTTTATTAATAAAAATTTCAGGTAATATTATGTGTTAAAGGTGTAGGTACATAGACTTCTTTCTGTAAGTATATTAGTTTGCGAACTTTCTAAAATTCAATAAAAGCTAGTCAGAATTAATTACTTTTCAATATCACTTACTATTAATGGTACAACATGACAACATGTACTTAAATATGTTTTATGTACATAATAGCAAAATATTAAGAAGCAATTACTGTTATTGTGAAACGATTTCATATTCATTAGAATTCCAAGAAACATACTGTTTTAAATTAAATATTTAAGCCGGTGTTTATTACCTTATTTATAATTAATGTTACACTAAGCATTAAATGAGATATTTTATTTGCAATAGTTTGTTAATAATCTGATATATTAATCAAGTAAAAAAGATCGTTATAAGAAGGAAGGCATTTAGGAGTTACCTGCAAATAACTGTTTTTATTACAAATTTAAAAACAGTTAGGTTTGTAGATAGCATTTTAAAACCCCCATACCTATGTCAGTTAAGCAATATTTATTTCTTGAAAAAAATTAAAAGAATTCCAAACATTTGACAGTTAAATATCACCTGTTGATTCTGATGTAAACAAAAGTTTAAATATGGTCAGGTGGGGGCAATTTAATTAAAAAAAGACTTACCTAGAAAACTGTACAGGTGGGAAAAGCGACTACTTTCTAAATCATTCTACATCGATATCACATCAGCTAAAGCCACAATGTTTTATAATAACAAAACTATATTTCACAACACACGGGCACTATTAAAACTAAATATGAAATTTCACGTGATTCGCCAAAGTTTAACGAAGTTGTGCACATTGCTGTTAAGTTCAGCAACATAACCGCTTTGCTAACAAATTCTAGCCGGAACGAGTTCCATTCAAGCCAGGTTTACACGAGTCCTCACTATGTGGGATTTACTTGTAAGCCATTGTTATCAGAGACTGTCGACGGTGCATTTCGGTGTGGCGAGTACACGATTATATTTTTAGCGAAGTAACTTCTGAGTGAATCAATTACAGGATGCCTTTAATAAAAGCATTTTAATTTACTTTTTTTGTTATTGTTGTTTAAGTAATTCAAACAAGAGTGCGATTGTTTAGCAATATGTTGTAATTTATACAATATTTTTTAAAAACTTATTTGTACGAAGTACTTATGAGGAGAAAATGGTGATAAAATTATTTCGTAAACTTTATTTATAAAACAAATGATACAGACATAATTTTATCTTAAAGGAGGCGATAATTTTAGTCCACATTAAAACAATAAGAGATTATTAATATAAAATAAATCAAATGTAAATATTTAAAAGCTGAAATATTTACTGTAAACAATTGGGGATAACTTTAGCGTTCATATAAGACAATAATATTTGCACCATAAGAAAACATTGAACAGAATTTATGAAGGAAACGTAGGTACTGTAGCTAATTACTGTGTCGTTCAAATAGATTTAAGCAATGTTGTTTATGCATTAGGAACTTTATACATAAATGATATTTCTTATGAAGATAAAAAATATATTTGAAAATATTAATGAAGTAGTTAATTATCAACATGTATGAATCTGTAAATACATACAATTCAGAGTATTTCGGGAGTATTATGCATATATATGATTATATACTTACACATGTGTGCAAATGTGTGGAACCATGAAATATCTGTTAAATTAAAAAAGATATTGTGATAAAATTTTAGACACGAAAATTGGAGATGGAGAGCTATTATTTGAAGTATTTTTAAATGTACAGAATGTTCTAAAAATAAGACGTACTAAAGTTATACTTTTTAAATTGAACACCCTATATTTTTTTACATTTCTCCTCGACCACGTAATTTCAACAAACTATAACACTTGGGTCTAAAGTATTTTTTATTTACTAATTGGCAAGGAAACGAAAATAAACTAATCATACAAAGTTACACTTAATTTATGAGATTTTCAAAATGGCCGCTACCTATTTCCTGACAGTAAGCCAATCTATCTGTAAATTACAAAAGTATTTTTATTAATATAAAATATTATTAAAAATGGGGTGTGAAGAACACAATACCAGTTATATATTTGTGAATGTATCTCCTCTCCAGAGACGCAGATACGTATTTCACCTTTCTACAGGATCGTCGGTACGCCCCTGCTGGAGAAGAGATACATTCAACCAAACATAACTACTTTGCTATCAAACAGAAATTATTAAGACAGAGCGTGAAAGAATATTCAGCGCTGTCTACATAATAACTGCCGAACTAAGCAACGTGTTTCTATAGACGGTAACAACCATATCTATAAAAACACTGAATATAACTGGTATTGTGTTCTTCACACCCCATTTTTAATAATATTTTATATTATTAAAAATACTTTTGTATTATACAAATTGGTGTGGTTTTACCCACTCATGTATGTTTCAAATTATTTTGTTATATACGCATTCGGTTCGCCCGACAAGTAGTGAAGACACGATAATACAGTTTTTATAGATATGGTTGTTACCGTCTATAGAAACACGTTGCTTAGTTCGGCAGTTATTATGTAGACAGCGCTGAATATTCTTTCACGCTCTGTCTTAATAATTTCTGTTTGATAGCAAGGTAGTTATGTTTGGTTGAATGTATCTCTTCTCCAGCAGGGGCGTACCGACGATCCTGTAGAAAGGTGAAATACGTATCTGCGTCTCTGGAGAGGAGATACATTCACAAATATATAACTGGTATTGTGTTCTTCACACCCCATTTTTAATAATATTTTATATTATTAAAAATACTTTTGTATTATACAAATTGGTGTGGTTTTACCCACTCACGTATGTTTCAAATTATTTTGTTATTTGTAAATTCTCTTCTAACCCTCACTATAATGTTTGGTGAAATGCTTCGTATCTCTTCATTAATTCTTTCAACCAAATCTTTCAAATTTTTTGGTCAGGTAAGATACACTTTCTGTTCTAGATAGCTCCACAAGAAGTAATCTAGTATATTGAGATCGGTAGAACATGCGGGCTATTCATTTTCGCCTTTCCTTCCAATTCATCTATGGGAAAAAGTTCGATCTAATCGATCTCGGACAATAACTAAATAGTAAACGCATGCCCCATCCTGCTGAAACAAGTTGTTTTGTGGAAGTTGGCCATTTTCTTCCAATGCCGGAATTATCTAGCTATTTACAAGTTCTAAATATCTTTGACCATTTAAAGTTTCTTCTATAAACCAAAGGCCCTATTATTATGTTCCTACAAATACCAGCTCAAACGTTAAGCTTTCTAGAGTGTTGCGTATGCGGCTCCTGTATCCAGTGAGGATTAGGGGGGGGCGGAGGGTAAGTGAGACAGTCGGGGTAAGTGAAGCATTTGCTGTAAACCATGTAAACATTCGAACTAACGTTTGATTTGTATGCAACCTGAAATATAAAGTGATACTAAAAAGCGCGGCAAAGAAAGCCAAAGATCTGTTTACCAATACTGAGTTAATGGTAAAAGAATGGATAGTTAAAAGAAATGTTAGTTGCCAGTTATAATTAAATCATTTTGAAGAGATCATGTGGGGCAAGTGAGGCGTTTCTATTGCGGGGTAAGTGAATCATTGCCTCACTTGCCCCCTAATGCTTTAATATTTTGAATTTCATATATTCATAAACGCTGCACCATCATTTACAAATAGCACTATAAAAAACATCGAAGAAGAAAAGTCGCATTACATACCTATTTCGACCATTTCGCCTCTACCATCAGCTGCCTCTGCTGAAAGAAAAATCAGAAATTATTACAAATACACCATACAAGCGTCAACTAGAAGAAAATCTTCAGATTAGGAAAGGTAAACAAAATGCAACTAAAGTACTGAATTCTGGCAAAAGTCTTCCGAAAACGGAGAAAAGAAGCAAGAAAGTTATAAAGACTAAATCCACTGGCGATCACAAAAGAAAGTCAGATGAAGACAAAACACCGCGTTTATATTGTGGTGAGTGTTATGGCGACACTCAATTTGAAGAGTGGATTATGTGCCAGAACTGCATGAACTGGATACATGAGGACTGCACCGACAATATAACAGGAAACAATGACTTTGCGTGCGACATTTGTCGTTAATTATATGATTTATTGTGGCGAAACTCACTTACCTCCAACTAACTGGAGGCAAATGAAGCATTTACCTTCCAAAATATTATTCTATACAAGAAACTTTATTTAAATTTTATGTTTTGTAAGCATTTTATAGACAATAAATAATGTAATTGAAGTATAAAAAGTCACATTCCCGAACACCTTTCCTGTAAATATTAATAGATACTTAGCATGCCTCACTTGCCCCGCCCTCCCCTAGTCTGTTCCCATTATCAACAGTTATGTCTATGAATAGTACTGTCCAAATAAAAGGTTGCTTCCGATAATACTATATTACTTACAAAATTGTTATCACGATTACAAATGTTTTATCACCCATCCACGAAATTCTTGCCTTCTGTAGAAATAATCATCAGAGAGTTCATGAACGAGGCGAATTTTATAAGGATGGTATTTTTCTTTCTAAGAATTCTTCCTCCTGAACGCCGATCAATATGCCTTTGCACCAGCTCGTTTGTAGATAAATGGTAATTTTCCTCTACAGATGTGACAATACCTTGAATTTGTACGACGAATTTTTTGCAAATTGCGAACACCACCATTTATGTTGTACCTTCCTTAAAGAAAGGTTACATACTTCTTGAATTACTTCTTGATGAATTCTTAACCGATCATCCTTAATATTTGTATTCTTTCTCTTTCATTTAATTCAGCCATTATTGACCAACAACAATTATTTAATGACACTTTTAAATGCAACAAATTATTAGACCTGTGATAAAATTTATAGATTGTAATATTCACGTTAACTTTTTGTTCGATAAAAAAACAATTTTTTTAATCGCCACAACAAAAAAAAATTAAAAAATTTTAGTACATACTTACATTTCGAATTATAAAGGTTTCTATTTACTAAGTATCAAGCAATACTTATGATTTTGAAAATATCGAGGGATAAATATTCTAAAAATTCAGATTTTCGTTTACATGTAAATCTCAAGCTAAATTCTTTTTCTTTAGACTCCAAGTGCTATAGTTTGTTGAAATCGTGTTATGGAGGAGAATTCTAAGGCCGACACAAGAGACACACAAGATACTTCACCTGCACACTAATGTGATACGGCATTATTTTAGTAAGACATTTTTCGGTTCAATCGATATTATGAGCTTTTCAAGTGAGGACGACGTTGTCATGGCATTTTGGTTTTCAAGAAACAGACAAAGAAAAAAGAAAAATATTGGGTGCAACCATACAACTTGTGCAAATGTGCAACACAGTTCCGCAATCGTTTCAGCACAAAGAAAAATTTAAGGAATATTACAGGATGAGCCCAGAAAGCGTCCAATTCTTGTTACAACTTTTGTCACCTTATCTTGAAAATCGTGATACCGGCTACAGGCTTGCTGTCTCTCCAAGCGAAATACTTCTTATTACTTTGAGGTAAGTGGCTTAAATAAGAACAAATAACATTCAGAAGTTGTCATGTTTATTCAAAGATAATTTTTCACAACTGAGTATACCACATGCTCAGCGGCTGATATCGACCACCTTAGCTTATTTTTCAAATTTAGTGTTATGAGCTAGCATAAGTTTTAGATTTTTACATTTAATTGAATATTTGGTTAGCATAAATACATACTATAATAGTAATTATTTTTCCTAAACTAGAAGTCAAATAATTTTTGTAAAAATTTCGAAGACCTTACAATTTGGTGATTTCAAAATGTGGTGGGTGGTACCGGACAGGGATTTTATATACGGAAAACACGGGTTCTGCATTGTTTATGAACATTTATTACTAAAAAAATAAAATATTTTAGATTACATTTAATTTTTCTTCATATCCAAACAAATGCCACATTCATAAAAGAGATCATTTCCCTTAAGATCAGCGCAATTTTCGTGGGCCCACTCCTTACAAATATTGCATTGGATCCAGTCTTCATCGAAACTTTCTCCACAAATAATGCAGTTGGTAGTCTCCTTCTTGTTTTCTAATTGATCACCGAATTTTGAAAATGATTTTGCTCGCTCTAATTTTGAACTCTCTCCTAATTTTATTCGTTTTCCTTTTATGTCCTTATTTTTGGCATTTTCTTCTCTCAATCTCTTCTTAATTGCAGCTTGTTCCTTTTTCTCCTCAGCAAGTTTCCGTTGTTCTTCCAGTTGCTCTTTACAGGGTATTGGTGTCAGAATTTCACTTTTCTCCCCGCGATCTCTTCTTGTTTGAAATCTTATATTTGATGACCGACTAGGAAGAGGCGACAAAAATATTGGCTCTACTTGAGATCCTGATGTTAGGTGAGGTATGTCAAGACTTATTCGTTCGGATTGATGAGAAGCTGAATGAGATTGTAAGCTACGAGGTACAGATAACGATAGTCTAGCTTCTGAAGATAATCGAGTTCTTGAAGATGGGCTAGCTTTTAAAGATGGTTCAACTCTTGAAGATTGCCCAGCGTCTGAAAACGGCCCGGTTTCATTTTCATCTTTAATGTTGACTGGCTTATTTAGGGGTTGATCAATAAGAGATGCTGAAAAATCCAAATCACTAGAAACACTGCGATTCCAAGGACTGATTCCTGTACACGAGAATCCTGATTGCGCCAATTCCATTCTGCAAATCCGAGAAAAGGCTGCATTAACCAAACCAGCAATGTCCTTGAGCGTTATTTTCATGTTCGGATACTTGCGCATCCACAATGAACAGGCTTCATTGTAAGCATCTTTAAAAGGTTTCATGACCGACCTATCCAGGGGCTGAAGCTTTGGAGACAGGCTAAGCATGTGAATATGATGGGTTTTCGCAAATTAAATAACATCAAGGTCCTTATGACTGGAATGTCCGTCTACGATCAATAAAACGGGTCTTTTTTCGTTTGAATTTACTCATTCCGCAAACATTTGCAGCCACTTTAAGAAGCCATCCTTGGCTATCCAGCCACTCGGTTGTCCATAAAAAATGCTGCCTGGTGGGGCATCCTTCTTTAAATCATTGTCCATTCTTGCCCTTGGAAACACAAAGAGGGGCGAGATGAATTAATCTTTAGACGCATTGATACACAATAAAATAGTGACATTTCTACCTCGTTCGCTCGATGTTAGTTTTCGAACTTGCTTTTTTCCCTTCACAGATATCACCTTCAAAGTATTTTTGCGAACTGAAACCCCAGCTTCATCGCCGTTAAAAATTTTAGACGGTGCAAAAGAAATTTTTTTAATCAATTCTGTAAGTTTATCAAAAATTATCTATTTGTTCTTTATTAAAATCTATAGCTCTCTGCAAACTTGTAGATTCAGCTGTCCTAAGCCTCAGATCCTCATCTTTCTTCATAAAATCGTAATAAAAGTCTTTTCCTGCCATTTCTTTTGTTTTATTAAAACGGTGTTTGATTTTTAGATTTTTGCAAATTCGTAGGCTAATTTAAAAAATTTGGATCTGCTGGGTGGCATAAGTCCAAGTTCTTAACGTGTTCATATAACATGTTTTCTTGTTCGTCATTAAACATTCTCTGAAATGTTCCTTTATTGCATGTATTTGGTTTGATTATTACTTCGTCTTTTCGTTGAATACTTTTTAATCTATCACCTAGAGAACTTTTTGGGACAGAAAATATTTGACTTGCTTCTCTAATAGACATCTCTTTCATTAAAACTTTCTCCATGGCTTCCTTCATAAGCTGATACGAGGTACTGCCACCAACGCGGCGTAAAATTAAAAGTGTGGCGAGTGATAAAGAGCGTTCGCTCGCTGAACCTCTCTGGTCCGAACCTACCTGATGTTCTATGTCCCCAGGAAGGACTCTGCCGGCTATCTCTCTCTTGTTTCGGAGAATGTCGCGGGTTCAAGGCCGCGAGATGGAAAATGGACGCCACCGTTATTATCCACCTGCAGAGAGACAGCTATAACGGGAGCAGGCGGGACCTGGTAGCTCCAACTATCACCAGAGGGTCAGCCCTTATCACTCGATGTAGAGCAAGAAACTTTGTTAAACTCTTAACTAGTGGAAGGATAGAGATCAAGACACAATCAACAATTCTACAATTTTATTGAAAGATACAAGTGAGCCAACATCAGTCCACAAAAAGGCGTTGTCAATTCTCACAAATTATATTAGATAGACACAGTCGTACATCATAAATTCTAAGACAAAACCGCTAAACTAAATTAGTCACAGACGCTTATAAAGTTTCACAACCATAACAAAAGGTACAGCCCTGATCAGACAAACAAAAGTGAAAGCAGCTAGATATATGTGATAATAATTCAGAGTCCGAATAATTAGCAACTCTCCCCCTGTATAATCGTATCGAGAGGCGAAAGGGGTTAATCCAAAATTGTCTCGTCAGGATTATATTAACTTGAATCTACAATCGGGTTATCAAAAGAAGTCTCAAAAGACGTCAACGCGAAAATTACAAGAATGGCAAAAACACAAGCGAAACGGAAGGTTTCCTTATGAAAGTAATCGAAGATATGCCTTAATTACGACAAAAATAATTAAGGTAAGAAAAGTTACAAAATATGAAATCAAAATTCCTAGCAGAACTTTTGGAGTACCCCCTGTATAACAGGTGTGCAAAATTTAATATATATTAAAAATCTTTAGGAAATAAATTAACAACAGTAAATATTAGAATACCAATTCCGTATACGTAATCTAGATTCTGTACAGTTTATAACAAAATAAGTATATTTAACTACAGATAAGTACTTCGATTTCAGGTATCGAATCAAACAATAAAGGGACCGATCTGAAGGATCTGGCCTCGAAAATGACACAAAATCTAAACAGGTGACAGACAGTGAAGCTGACGGTCTTCTGGAGCTAATAATAAGTTTCTGTACCAGTACCCGGGGATATTTAAGACTATCAACGGGTTTATTATAACATCAGACTCGAATGACACAGTCAAACAAACTTGAAATAGGGAAAAGAACTCTTCTAAATGATCTGATTTTACAGGATAAACTAACACACAAAGTGTGCGTCTTGTAAAGAGAGTAACAACTTGATTATAATTTTAATTTAGTAATTACTAACACTATTCAATATTTAAATGATCTTCTTTTAAATTTAGGACTGCAAGAAATTAAAAGGCATCACCTACTTTTTCTAGGATACTAAAACAAAACACGTTCCTTCCAAATTCAATTTATCGCTTACTAGGGCAATACAACTCCTTTAATCACGAGCAGGCTTCACAGCGACGCCATTACGGGAATCCAAAATGGATGAACCGCGTCCTTTGCTTCAGTCCAAAAAGGTCTCGCTAAATACATGTACCCCAGATTTACAGGTTGCGGACTGCTCAGGGAAGTTCCAGTACTGCGTCAAGGTATTTCGATCAGCAAATTATGATCCTACTCACAGGTTAAAATCTCAGGTGAGACGCCTTCCGCCACACAATATATATCCAATCAATACTCAGAAATACAGTGAAAACTACGTTATTTAAAACGTGTAAAAGAATCCTGAAAGATCAAAAGGCGATATGGTAAAACTATAAAGAGGATATCAATAACTTTACCGCAGAAACCTCGTTTCATATCACTCGTGACACTAACACGACACAGCGCTTATGAAGCTTAAGATTCAATGGCTGCCGTAACATTATCGAAGGAAAATGCCGGATACACGTCATCGTAGTTGCCGGAAGTAAAAGAAAGAAGAGAATATAGTTTTCAAAATCTCGAGGATGATTTCAAATCGCATAGAGTGTCCTACCAAACATAAAACGTTAAATAATTTAAAAGTCCAGAGAAGGTAGATTCTAATAAAAGTCGGCAAGTGAGATTTCTGTCGCAGAGGGCGATCAACGAAAAGGAGATGGCGCAATAAGCGGTGGAATTAAAAATTAAACAAGAAATAATTACAAAAGGGCAATCTTTAACAAAAGTAGATGCGTCTAGATGATCTATATTTCAAAGCAAAAATTCCTACTTAATTAGTTTGAAATTGGGTGTGACTTTTAGCGAGTTAACAGTGAAAATCTTGCGAGCATTTCGGTTAGGGAATTTAAGAAGATGGCCGCTTTGCTAATGTACATAGGCTTTCAAGATGATTTGAACGAATGCAATGGGTTGAGAATATAGTAGTTGAAGGGTCTAAACGGTTCGATATATAGAGTTTAAAGCAAATTAAATAACATTAGTTGAAATTTATTTATTTGATAAAGCTACGAGGGTTTAAAGAGAACTGATAGAGAAAACTTGCACTAATAAAGGTCGTATGCAGGAAAATGTATTTGTAAGCGTAACAGTACGTGGGATGACCCCACGTACCTCGTATCTTCCCCATGTTACCTGAAAAGAGCACAGTAATGATAAAAGTAAAAAATGTCCAATACCTTCAGAAGCGTCCGATACCACCTAAAATAAAGTGTCCGATACCAACCGAATGACGCGGACCAAAAAATTAACTATAAAATAAAGACGGCTACCAATAACGATACAATTATCATAGAAATTAATTGTTAATTGATATACGTTTCAAATGACTTGATTGATATATATATATATATATAGTAAACCTAATCAGTAGGCGATTAAAGGTCTGTATATTACTTCAAAATATATGTATTTAAAAAACTCTACATGTTTCGGCTGTATACGCCTTTTTCAAGAGAATACAAAATATGAATGACAGGATATAAATGTCAAGTAATTAAGTTGCTATGGTTTAAATTATTCAAAGATACATTC
Source organism: Melolontha melolontha (assembly GCA_935421215.2). Lineage (NCBI taxonomy): Eukaryota > Metazoa > Arthropoda > Insecta > Coleoptera > Scarabaeidae > Melolontha > Melolontha melolontha. The sequence goes on from OW285235.1 coordinate 166,280,054, forward strand.
TAGTAATAATAATAAATCATGCCTTAGTATTCCAAAAAATAGATAACAAGGTGTGAAAATATGTGTTGTTCGCTGCTAGCAATTTGTGTCTCCTTCTGGGTATGAACTTGTGTGTTGGTTGCTGCTGGCAGCTTGCGTCTCTCTATGGGTGTGTGGTTTTGTGTGAGAGCGTAAGTGTAGGGTTTTGTATGTCGGTGCGTTCGTGCGTGTGTTTAGTGATCGGTCGCATGAATTTAGAGAGGTCGGATAACCAGCCGTTGCGTAGGGCCGTCAACCCTTTCCCGACAACTTCTTTACAATTCCGTGCAGTACTTCGACGGTCTGACCCCCGCCCCAACGAGGCAAGGCGCAGACAGGCGAAGCGCACCCTGTACGGGGTTGCTCATCGCAACTAAGGGAACACTCTTAGTGGCTACCTCGGTCGACGATGGTCACACTTATGCCATCTTAACGTTTTCCGCCGAAGCGGGGGCATAGCACACACGTCGAACGTGTGTGTGCTGTTAACGGCAACCTAGCCAGGTTGTCGCCCAGGACCGGTCCTAGTGGTGTGTGCATTGCGCGGCGACAAGATAGCGCCGCGTAGCATGGTTCCTCACTCTTGCTGGAAAGGCGGAATGGCACCTGACTGCCCAACGGGCAGACCGCCCTAGAGTTTTGTAGCGCATATGCTAGGCTGCAACCCAGTAGAGGACCACATCAGCAAAAAACAGAAAACAGGGATAGGCAGGGAAAAGCAAGACATGAGTTATTATTACGTATGCGCCCGTGGAGCGACTTAAGATACAAAGTTGTCGGCATTCGCTCAAAACGAGAAGGAAAACCACGAAAACCTGCTCGGACAACTAGACAGGAATCAAAACACGAACAGTCATCATGATAAGCAAAAGTATATGATATTTAAATGATATTTAAATAACATAAGGTATATAACAAAAAAAAAAATATATAATATGATGGTAAATTGTAGATCGTTACAAAATTAAATTATAGTATATACTGCTTAGATTTTTTATATCATTTCTGTTGTTAATTGAATTTTTTTCCTGTTTAATACTGATCATTTCTTTAATTTGTCTTTTCACTGTGTGTTGTTCTTTATCAATTATCTGTGTGTTTTCAAAATCGAAATGGTGATCGCGTTGTAGTTTGTGTGTAGACAATGCAGTTTTGTCTGTTCTAGAGTATTTGTGGGCTTGTATTCTTTTGTATAAATATTGTTTCGTTTGGCCTATGTAGTAACTATCGCAATCGCGACATGGTATTTTATATACGACATGTGTTTCTCGATTTTTTTCTATTTTAGGTTTAAGTTTTGAAAATAAATGTTTATTAGTATTACTAAGTTTATATGTTGTAGCTATATCATATTTTTTTAAAGTGTGTTTAATTTTTTCCGATAGTTGTGGAACATATGGAATTGTGATATATGTTGTGTCATTGTTCAAATTTTTATTGGTGTCTGCAGTGTTGTATATTTGGTGTACTCTTTTTTTAATAGTTTGGTCTATAAGTTGTGGTGGATAATTATTATCAGTTAGGATTGTTTTAATTTTTTTGATGTTATCTTTTCTGTATTTAGTATGTGATAGTTTTACTGCCCTATCAGTCAGATTATTTATAATCATTTTATTGAATACTGTAGGAGCATTTGAGTGGTAATTCATATATCGAAAAGAAGCTGTGGGTTTATTATACCAATTTGTATAAATAGTACCCTGTCTATCACAGCTCAAAGAAATATCAAGAAAATTAATACTGTTATTAAATTCTTCTTCAATAGTGAATTTTAATTTGTTGTGAAAACTGTTGAATTTATTTAAGAGATAGTTTATTTTGTTGGTCGGAATACATGTTATGATATCATCAACGTATCTTTTGAAAAAAATGGGGTGGAAGTCTAATGAATTGATAACGTTTTGTTCTAAATGTTCCATTACTAGATTTGCAATAGGAGCAGCTAAAGGAGAGCCCATGGCAATACCAAATGTTTGACTATAAAAAGAATTTTTGTATTGAAAATATGTGTTATCGAGACAGAAGTGTATACCTCTAATAAACTCGTTTTTATTTAGTGATGTGTGTGGACTAATTTCATCCCATTTGGATTCTATTATGTTTATAGCTAGATCTGTAGGAATGTTAGTATATAAAGATTCTACATCAAGTGATATAATTTTGTGATTAGTTGGGACTTTTTGATCTTTGATGAAATTTTGAAATTGCCATGAGTCTTTAGTATGATATTCAGTTTTTCCTAACATCTTAGATATGCTATCACCTAGGAATTTTGCTATATTATAAGTAGGGGCTTGTATGTTAGATACTATTGGTCTTAAAGGGATATTATTTTTGTGAATTTTAGGTAGACCATATATTGAAGGAGGGTGGGAATTAAAAATGCGAAGTTTGTTTTTAGTGTTGAAATCTATTAGGTTAAGTCTATGCCATTTATGTATTAAGTTATTATTTTCTTTTTGAGTTTTTTCTGTTGGATTATTTCTTTCTTTTTTATAGGTGAATTTATCGTCTAATAGTTTTTCTATTTTTTGTTCATATTCCTCTTTAAGAATGATCACTGTTTTATTTGATTTATCTGCTGTTGCTATTATAATATGAGGGTTGTCGTGGATAAATCTTTTTGTTTCTTTAATGAATTTATGCATATATAGATTTGTCGCCGCGCAATGCACACACCACTAGGACCGGTCCTGGGCGACAACCTGGCTAGGTTGCCGTTAACAGCACACACACGTTCGACGTGTGTGCTATGCCCCCGCTTCGGCGGAAAACGTTAAGATGGCATAAGTGTGACCATCGTCGACCGAGGTAGCCACTAAGAGTGTTCCCTTAGTTGCGATGAGCAACCCCGTACAGGGTGCGCTTCGCCTGTCTGCGCCTTGCCTCGTTGGGGCGGGGGTCAGACCGTCGAAGTACTGCACGGAATTGTAAAGAAGTTGTCGGGAAAGGGTTGACGGCCCTACGCAACGGCTGGTTATCCGACCTCTCTAAATTCATGCGACCGATCACTAAACACACGCACGAACGCACCGACATACAAAACCCTACACTTACGCTCTCACACAAAACCACACACCCATAGAGAGACGCAAGCTGCCAGCAGCAACCAACACACAAGTTCATACCCAGAAGGAGACACAAATTGCTAGCAGCGAACAACACATATTTTCACACCTTGTTATCTATTTTTTGGAATACTAAGGCATGATTTATTATTATTACTAGAATGTATCTTTGAATAATTTAAACCATAGCAACTTAATTACTTGACATTTATATCCTGTCATTCATATTTTGTATTCTCTTGAAAAAGGCGTATACAGCCGAAACATGTAGAGTTTTTTAAATACATATATTTTGAAGTAATATACAGACCTTTAATCGCCTACTGATTAGGTTTACCATATCATACCAAGGTCACGAAGTTATTATATATATATATATATATATATATATATATATATATATATATATGTTTTTTAACTAGATTCCGGGTTTTCTTCCGCGTTTCCACTGTTTGGTCGTCCTCGTAAAGACCGGTGCTGGTTTCTGGACTACGTTTCGGAAAAATCACATTTGCAATCTTCAGGTCTGCGATAACTGTCTGCTTCTGGTTACTCGTAAACTAGTTTACGAGTAACCATTGCTGGTTTCTGGACGACGTTTCGGCAAAATCACATTTGCCATCTTCAGGTCTGCGATAACTGTCTGCTTCTGGTTACTCGTAAACTAGTTTACGAGTAACCAGAAGCAGAAGCAGATAGAAACCAGCACCGGTCTTTACCAAGACCAAACTGTGGAAACGCGGAAGAAAACCCGGAATCCAGTTAAAACACATACTACTACCCGCGGAAACCTAAAAGAAAACATATATATATATATATATATATATATATATATATATAATATTTTCGTGACCTTGGTATGATATGGTAAATTCAATCAGTTGGCGATTAAAAGTCTGGCTTTACTTTAAAGTATATACCGATAGGTCCAACTCGCAACGGGCCATAGGCAACAATATACGTATGGAACGATGCGATGTGGCAACGTGTGTACGATGCCTATATTGAGTGACTTTCTTAAAATTTAAATTTATTTTGCAGAATTATTGTTTTTTTTTACTTTTATCTTTTAGAAAACGTTATTGTTTTTTTATTACTTAAAATTACTTTATATGAAAAATAGTATACCATAAAAGTGTAAACAAAGACAGTATACATTGAAAGGAATATTCATTCAATTGTATTGTCATGAAATTGAATTTGTCAATCGTTGTTAAATTTGTTAGAATGAATAGATATTTATATTTATCGGAAAATACTAATACTTAAAGCAAACAAATAAGGTGTAGTGTTTTGTTATAGGAATGTATAATATCCATTTCTTCCTGCATATTGATTATGCAGCTGATGCTTTCGTAATATGCTCATATTTGTATTTCTACTATTATCGTGATGTTATTATAATACAGATACCAAAATCTCACGTAATATTTCCATCAGCCTTTAATTAACAATAAACAAGTAAAGTACAATTTCGTAGGTCGACAAATGCTCCAGTCTTCATTATCACTGTATTATACATGAACTGTAGGCTTAGTTTTTCGTAGAAATTGAAGTACGTGTCTGTTCCATTGTAAAATTATAATAAGGACAGGGGTTAATTTTATTCTGGCATTTTTAAAAATGCAGAGATCAGTTTTGCGACAGCATTCAGCTAATTACACTCTAAAATAAGCAACATTGTAACGTATTTTGGAATTGTGAATATCCGTATGTAATAAAAAAAGGAAGTATAGTTTAATTACAACTGTAGCTTCCTCCTGGTTTGAAAGAAGTCGGTATGTATCGACCGAAGTATAAGTTGAAATAATACAAATAAATATAAATATCTATTCATTCTAACAAATTTAACAACGATTGATAAATTCAATTTCATGACAATGCAATTGAATGAATATTCGTTTCAACGTATACTGTCTTTGTTTACACTTTTATGGTATACTATTTTTCATATAAAGTAATTTTAAGTAATAAAAAAACAATAACGTTTTCTAAAAGATAAAAGTAAAAAAATCAATAATTCTGCAAAATAAATTTAAATTTTAAGAAAGTCACTGAATATGGCATCGTACACACGTTGCCACATCGCATTACGTTCCATACGTATATTGTTGCCTATGGCCCGTTGCGAGTTGGACCTATCGGTATATTTAAAACAACCCTACATGTTTCGCAATGATGCCGAAACATGTAGGGTTGTTTTAAATATATATACTTTAAAGTAAAGCCAGACCTTTAATCGCCAACTGATTGAATTTACTATATATATATATATATATATATAGGTGTAGATCTCGGTTTCCGGGTTGCAACCGCGTCGATTTAGACGTAATTGCCATAATTCCAACCCGGAAACCGAGATCTACATCTAGAGAACGACCGCGGACACCTACACCTACATTTATATATATATATATATATATATATATATATATATATAGGTGTTTAGATAATTTCTTAGCCGTTCATTAAATATATCACTTGATAAATTCTTGGAGTTTTTCGGCTTTTATATGAAATATTTACAAATATGAAATTAGTATGTAATTGCAAAGTAAATGAGGATGTAAACATTGCTGTCTACAAATTACGAAACAAATCATACGAAATTCTTAATTGAAAAATATTGTCTACGTTGGGACTTGAACCCAAGTCTACGGTTTGCCGGACCGTTGCTTTACCACTTAAGCCACAATAGACCTTGGTTCAAGCTATTTAGAAATGCATATTTAAAGTAACGGTGTTAATGATTCAGATGTCAGTTATTGATTGTAGATGTCAAGTTTGAAAGCAGAAGTCAGTTTTGAAAGCAGATGTCAGTTTTGATAGCAGATGTCAGTTATTGAAAGCAAATGTCAGTTCCTGAAAGAAGATGTCTGTTTTGAAAGCAGATGTCTGTTATGAAATCAAATGTCAGTTATTGAAAGCAGATGTTAGTATTTTGAAAGCAGACGTCAGTTTTGAAAGCAGATGCCAGTTTTGATAGCAGATGTCAGTTATTGAAAGCAAATGTCAGTTCCTGAAAGAAGATGTCTGTTTTGAAAGCAGATGTCTGTTATGAAATCAAATGTCAGTTATTGAAAACAGATGTCAGTATTTTGAAAGCAGACGTCAGTTTTGAAGGTTTGAAATTGCTAATTATTACTCCATAGCTACATGACTGTTTAGATAATTTCTTAGCCGTTCACTAAATATATCAATTGATAAATTCTTGGAGTTTTTCGGCTTTTAGTTGAAATATTTACAAATATCAAATTAGTATGTAATTGCAAAGTAAGTGAGGATGTAAACATTGCTGTCTACAAATTACAAAGTAAATCATACTTTGGAATTACATACTAATTTGATATTTGTAAATATTTCATATAAAAGTTGAAAAACTCCAAGAATTTATCAATTGATATATATATGTATATATATATATATATATATATATATATATATATATTTCATATGATTTGCTTTGTAATTTGTAGACAGCAATGTTTACATCCCCACTTACTCTGCAATTACATACATTCTAATTTAATATTTGTAAATATTTCATATAAAAAAGCCGAAAAACTCCAATAATTTATCAAATGTTATATATATATATATATATATATATATATATATATATATATATATATATTAAAATAATAAGCTTTTTTTTGGTTTAGCGATCTTTATTGAATTCAATTTATTTAAATAAACGACGTTTCGACTTTTTGTGTATAATTCAGTCTTTTTCAAGTGATTTAGAACTAAAAAAATTACAAAACGAAAGGTAAAGGAAAACAGCGTTTTGTATCCTTTGCATCCTTTAAATTTTAAATCTTATTTTTCTTTACTCTAAACATTATTTTAATTTTAACTCTTTCATATAATGTAAATATAATTCTTACCTTTCGTTTTGTAATTTTTTTAGTTCTAAATCACTTGAAAAAGACTGAATTATACACAAAAAGTCGAAACATCGTTTATTTAAATAAATTGAATTCAATAAAGGTCGCTAAACCAAAAAAAAAGTTTATTATTTTAATATTATGCACACGGCCAATAAAATAAATAAGAAATAAATTTTAATTTCTTATAAACACCAAATATATATATATATATATATATGGTAAACCTAATCAGTAGGCGATTAAAGGTCTGTATATTACTTCAAAATATATGTATTTAAAAAACTCTACATGTTTCGGCTGTATACGCCTTTTTCAAGAGAATACAAATACTTGTATTCTCTTGAAAAAGGCGTATACAGCCGAAACATGTAGAGTTTTTTAAATACATATATTTTGAAGTAATATACAGACCTTTAATCGCCTACTGATTAGGTTTACCATATCATACCAAGGTCACGAAGTTATTATATATATATATATATATATATATATATATATATATATATATATATATATAAGTTACCCAGCATAAGTACCCAGCTAAGACGCAGTTGGTAATATACTAGGTAAGTCCAGAAAATAAGGGCCGTTTGGAAAAGGAATGAAGTAGAGATATAGAAAAACTATTTATTGCAAAACAATCTACAAACCGTAAGCTATCTTTTTACATAGTTCCCACCATTTCATAAACATTTGTCATAGCGTGGCACAAGTTTTTGTATATCTTCTCTACAAAAGACTCCTCCCCGTGTTGTCAAACATGTGGTAACGTGTTCTTTGAGCTCATTTTTCGGTGTCAAGATTTGCTTGGCTTTAGTCCTTGCTGACGAGGAAGTGTGCCTCTATTCCATCGATTATCGTTTAGATTCAGGGGTGTCATAAGCAATCCAAGTCTCATCTCCGTTCACTATCTGCCTCGGAAAGTAATCACCGGCATTGTAGTAACGTGTCGAAAAGTCAAGTGCACTGCTCAGACGTTGTTTTTTGTGTTGCTCTGTGTCGAGTATTTTTGGTACGTAACGAGCACAAAGTTTTCGAAAACCCAGTTTTACAGTAACAACTTTATGAGTAAGTGATCTTAAAATTTGCTTCCATAGAAAGCAGAAATTGTAAACTTACACTTCCTTAATCACTCATTGCAATTTTTTCAATAAACCTCGCAGATTTGTCGATGAATGTCGACTGGTTTAATGTGTTCCGCAGTAGAGAACGAATTACAGACCTAATTTCACAAGAGGCGAGATTTTCAATTAACGCTGCCATTCTAAACAAGCACTACAAAGCGTACACGACAAACAGCGATCACAAAATGACGTCATCTTCTTCTGCTTGACTGCCGCGCATGTACGGAACTGCGATCGCAGCGCTGCCGCGGCAAAAAATACAAACAAAACTTAGCTTCTGGATTTACCTCGTACATGCATATCAAGATCTTTACTGGAATCAAACGATGATGTAGCGATTTCCCTTTTGTTCGACATTTTATCGAGGTTGTGTGTGTGTGTACCGCAAGCAAGTATATATTTTTGGTGTTATTGTGACTCTTCTGTACAAAAAAAAAACTTCCAATGGATTCCATTCATTACCGTTTCGATAAGAACCTCGTGGCATCTTCACTGACCGTAGCCCGCGCTTGGCTGGTTAAATTGTATCTTTACCATCAGCCCTCCCACACTGGTGAGTCTGACGACTAATCCTATCGTATTTCCACAGTTTCTCGTAAAACATCAGTAGCCAGTTTTACAAAATCGATTTTTCTTACTTGCCGGTAGCATGCCATCTATTGGAATCATGGTATACTGTAAGCCACCAATATAACGTTTTGCTCAGAACCACTATACTATGAGGCAAAACATTATACTTAATTTAATCTAGAACTGCTGAATAACGACGAACTGAAACAAAGAAAACAATTTCTGTTGGTGTAGTGTTAATGTAGTCACAAAAACAGAGCAAAGTGAATATGAAAGCGATGTCATCTAACAAGAACAAACTACGGAATTACGCAAGAAACTACAACTACTAAGTTGTAACTAGAATTATTAATCTAATTTTAATTAATTAATCCAGTTTTAATGTGCTTGTTGACAATAAATTAAAAAAATCAAGAAAAATATTAATTAAATTAGTTTCTTTAAATACTGAATTGCCTATAGTAAGGCAATTCAATATTGCCTTACTATACAAAATTCAATTCGTATCAATGAATCTAAAATAGTCAAACATACACATTCATAGACAGCAGCACGTGGCAGTTTTTAAAGGAACATAAAATGAAATGTACAGAATTTACGTTTGCATTTAAAGTTCTAATTGCTTTTGCTAGATTTCAATTGCAATTAAAATAAAAATAAATTTACTATTTATTTATGTTATTCGACCTATGTTACAGAGTTGGAGAAATGTAAGCATATATTCGCATGGCCGCTAGAATAAATCATTAGTTTCATTACAGATGGGAGGTACATATCTGTTTAACAATTTGTTTTTAAAGATTATTCAAAAAACGAAACTACACAGCGAAATAGTGTGTTGCTTAATTATTACATTACACATAATTTGGATAGATTCGCAGAGTAATAAAAACAATTATTCAGAATGTTGTGTTATGGTATGAATACAAAACATCCTGCTTTTAAGCGAGTAGTTGTCTAATGTGAAATAGATAATTTTGACTAAATATATAAATATTGTTAGTAAAATAAAAGTATTTGTATCATAAATACCCCTAATTCATATTTTAAATGAATAAGATAAGTATATTACATTATGTACTACGCATTGATGATTTTAAATAAATTATGTTTATAATTCGAAATGAGAGAGGACAACTTATAATAATAATAACAATAATTTATTTTGCACAACAGACCAGTCCAAATAAGACAACAAAACGTTTAGTCTGTATGACAATACAGCAATACATAAATAAATAAATCAATTAATTCCATAAGAATATAGACACATCACTTGCATATCAGCTAGCTGAGAAAAACGGCTTGAGTCATAGTTTCAACACAGAAACCCAGCTTGCAGGGAAAGACATGTTAAAAGGATTTCCTGACAGACATCCGAAAATTAGTCTTCGTACACCTGAAGCCACTAGTGCGGCCCGAGCTAGAGCCTTCAATAAGCCTATCGTTGATAGGTTTTTTGCTCTTTCAGATGAATGCATTAGTCGATTCCCATACAGACCTATGAGGGTTTTTAATGTAGATGAGACGGGACTTACAACTGTGCAGTCTAAATCAAGCAAAATTTTTGCACTAAAAGGGAGAAAACAAGTAGGCAGTCTCACATCTGCGGACAGAGGAGTTTTATCAACAGTTGTCGTCTGCATGTCTGCTGGTGGCTCATTCATTCCCACAATGATAATTTTTCCTAGAGTGAGAATGAAAGAAGAGTTAATGGAGGGAGCTCCACCTAGAACTGAATTCGCCTGTAATAAATCAGGATGGATGCAGTTGGACATTTTCAGTAAATGGTTTGAGCATTTTATGAAGCATACGAAGCCTACAGCGGATGATCATTTCTTGTTAATACTAGATGGGCATGTTACACATACAAAAAACTTGAATTTCATCAATATGGCACGTGATAATTTGGTGACTGTGTTGTGTTTACCGCCCCATTGCAGTCACAAATTACAGCTACTTGATGTGATATTTATGGGGTCCTTAAATATGTTTTATGTTCAAGAGACCGAAAAATATCTTAAGAATAACCCAGTAAGAACCATATCACAATTTCAAGTTAGCAAATTGTTTGATGCTGCATATCTTCGAGCAGCAGTGTCTACAATAGCTATTAATAGATTCAGACATTGTGGAATTGTTCCGTATAATCCACTTGTGTTCAGTGATGCAGACTTTGCTGCAGCTGAAGTTATTGACAGAAATGTTGAAATTAGGGAAGATCATCTGGAAAACGAAAATCCCAATGATGATGGCAAGAAAGCAAATTATATATCCAGTTCGTTCAACCTCGCAATCAACAAACGACTTATTCACCAAAACATGCCTAACATCCAAAATACTACACCAAGCTGCTTGGGATTACTCGTCAGTCCAAAAGACATCGTTCCGATTCCAAAATGTAAAACGGAAACGCAGAGGGCTTGAATTTTTTTACTATGACTATAATAGTTTTTGAGCTACATTGGGTACTGGATTTCATAATCATCTTGCTCTTTATTCCAAGCCACGGGGCGTTTGAACCTTAGGATGGCCACTATACCCATATCTCCCCTAATGCGCTCTTCCTTTGTCTTCGCACTGCTAGCATTTCCAATCCATGCCACACAATCAAATCCTAGTAGTCTATATTTCGTTCTGGATAGACACCGTCCAGCCTGTAACTAACGCAGTTCAGAAATTTACGTTGAACGTGTTCAATTCAAGCTCTACAAAGGATCTTGGTGTTACATTCGACAGTAAGTTGACCTTCAATGATCATCTCTTAAACATCACTAGATCTGCTGTTAAGTCTCTGGGTTACCAAACGGTAGGCACGTATTCCAACTTACAAACGGCATATGCGAGAGAGAGGTTTATTGGTACTAACATTAGTAAAATTTCGGGACATTAAAATTATAAAACTCAGAGACTTAACAGCAGATATTTAAGAGATGATCATTGAAGGTCAACTTACTCCCAAAATCCTTTACAGAGCTTCGTTTTTCTATAAAAGTATTATTAAAGAGAGTTTACGACTAAACAATAAAGTAGGTATTATATTCGTGATTATTAGTTAATAATGGGACTCATAATTCCCGCAGGGAATAATGAAATGCGACCGTTCTTATGAGCTCAATGCAGGGAATAATGATAACGTTATGTCTCATTATTCCCTGCGTTCCACCAATAAAACATAATTTTACCAGCGTTACCATAGTAACGAAAAACAAGCCCGGATATTCTAATTGTCAAAAGTGTCGTCGATACGATAAATTTCAGATAATTGTCAAAACGTCAAGCGCCATATCGACATTATAGTATAATGTTTGTTTTTCTTTCAGTAATTTCAGTTAGTCGTAAATAAAGTAGTGTATACTAACTCGCAATAATGACTATTATCAGTGGCAGCTGGCGCATAAGCGCTGCAGTGCTGCAGAGCTCCCAAAAAATTGGGCGGGCGAACCTGTATTAGTTATAACTAGTTTTCTTTTACATAATTTTTCCGACATTTCTGATGTTTATAAAAGCGTAACATATTGTTGTGAAAATTCTCCCCCTGTATATAAAAAAAATTGCATATTTTTCTACATCATCCTGTAGAGGACATCAAACCCTACAATTTGACACCCCAATCATCAAAATCCGATCAGTAGAAGCCGAGATATTCGCTTCCGAAATTCCAACACTAACGCCGGTTATATATAGTATATTATCAAATAATATACAATAGGCGACCCTTGGAATAACCAACCTAATTCGCGCGATCGCTCACTTGTTCCTTATCTGGTCCACACGAACGTGCTCTCAGAGCTCTTTCAAACACCCGCGCGCACCCCGCTACCCCCGCGGCTGTCTAAAACCAATGCGTGATTTTAGCAGGCATGTTCGCTGCATTCAGTCCAGCGCGGAGGTCATATGATTCGGTATAGGTATTTAATATTTTCGCGTGTTTTTTACTGTGCGGCGAGTTTAACGTAAAAACAATAATATTAGAGTGCGCGTGCTTCTGTTTTTGTGTATTGTTGACAATTTATATAAACTCTGTGTATTATGGAGGTGGTCTTTAATTTAATTAATGTGAAGAGATTCTTTAAATATTCATACGAAGAAAAGATAAAATTAAAAGCAAATGGTAGGCAATTAGTAGATATCACTATTGAAAAAACTGGTGTAAGTAGAGGGAAAAATTATACACGTAAATTTAGTAGCGATATTTATTCAAAAAACGAATGGATTTGTGGATGCAACAAAAAAAATGCTTTATATTGTTTTCCCTGTTTACTTTTTGGTGGCGATAAAGCTTGGACGGAAATAGGGGTCACGGATCTAGAGCACTTGAGTTTGAAAATAAAAAGACATGAAAATTCTAAAAGCCATCTTCATAATTGTATGGAATTTGCGTTACTAGGGTCAACTAATATTATGGCTCAACTAGATTCTGCTTATTGGGTAAATACAAGACATAATGAAAATGTGTCAAAGAATCGGTATATTTTATCAAAAATTATTAATTGTATAAAATTTTGTGGAGCTTTTGAATTGGCCCTTCGGGGACATGATGAGAGCGATACTTCCGAGAATCCGGGGATATTTCGTGGACTTATTAATTTTTCGGCTGAATTAGATGCAACTCTAAGTGAGCACCTAAAAAATTGTTCGGTATTTAAAGGCACTTCCAAAGAAATACAGAATGATCTGTTACAGTGCATACTTGAAGACTGCCAAGAACAAATAATTGAAGAAATTAATAATTCTCCGTTTTTGGCGATCATGGCGGACGAAACAACGGATGTTGCTGCAAAAACTCATATGGTAGTTATTTTTAGATATGTTCGTGATGGTGAGCCAATTGAACGTTTTTGGAACTACGTCATTCCTGAAAAATGTGATGCAGAAACACTTAGCAAAACAATTTTAAGTGTCATAGATGCTTTAATTCAAAATTCACCTAACAAACTGATTGCACAGAGTTACGATGGAGCAGCGGTGATGAGCGGACAACACGCAGGCGTTCAAGCATTGAAAAAAAAAGTACCCTTTTGCGCACTATGTACATTGCTATGCCCATCAATTAAATTTAATTATATCTAAAGCTGCTTCTGCAAATTCGCAAGTACGTGTATTTTTTGGAAATCTACAAGGCATTCCCGGCTTTTTTAATAATTCACCCCAACGAGTAGAAGTGTTAAACAAGATTGTAAACAGAAGGATCCCCCACGGCGCTACAACCCGTTGGAGTTTTAATATCAGGACCATTAATGTTGTGTACGAAAATAGGGCCTCTCTCATTGAGTGTATGGAAGAAATAGAAGAACAATTCTCCAACAACACAGTCTGTAGTGCAGCCGCCTCTATTCGCCGTACATTAAATGATCCGATCTTCAATTTTTGGCTGACTTTTTTCCATCATGTAATGCCCCATGTAGATATCCTGTTTAATTGCAGCAAGAAAAATTGAACCCACTCTAGTAAAAGACGCTATCGAAAATTTTGAACGCAGTATAGGCCAAGTTCGAAATAATATTGACAACATCATAAGTGAAGCATCAGATTTAATAAGCGATGAGCCACCACCAGAAAAACGTAAACGTCCAAATAACAGCAGATTTAGTCATCGAATTTCGGCTTTAGAGGTGTGTGATGTTATTCTAAATTGTGCAAAAGATAGATTTCATTTTAAAGAGCATCTAGTAGTGGCATCACTTTTTTTTTCGGAATGCTTTGGAGAGTATTGCAGTAAATTTCCTGAGGACAAACTCACTTCCGCATGCTCCTATTATCCCACCCTTGATAAAGAAAGATTACGAACTGAATTGTCTGTTATTTATTCAAGAACTGATTGTAGATCTTTAAAAGGCGCACTACCTCTTCTAAAATTTTTAATAAAAAACAATCTGGGAGATACGTTGAAGGAGACTAGAAAATTATTAGAAATTGTAATAACAACTCCCATGACAACATCAGAGGCCGAACGATGCTTTTCAACACTAAATCGAATTAAGACGTTTCTCAGAAATTCAATGACCGAAGATCGTTTAACATCTCTTTCCATGCTATCTATCGAAAAAAAGTTTATTTCCGAAATAGACAATTTTAATGACAAAGTGATAACAAAATTTGCAAATCGAAAAGAACGTAGAATAGATTTAATTTATAAGAAATAATTTGTTAGTAAAGTAGTGCTTAGTGACTCTTATTTTTTTGTGTGAAAATTGACAATCGTTCCAGAAATCCATTACTTCAGTGCGGAAGGCGAAGAAAGCACGATAAGATCGATGGGAGACAACCTCTTACTGCCCGTGCAAGGTAATTTTTTTTGTAAAACTTGCAGAACACCTTAAAATTTTTAGCACGATCCGCCACTGACTATTATTCCCTCGAGTTGAGTTACTCCCTCGCCGCTTCGCGGCTCCGTTCGTAAATTCAGCTCCCGGAAATAATAACAGTCATTATTGACTCGTATAAACTACTATTATATAATTTAATAATCATAATAATAATATACTTTAATACCCAACAGGCTAGGCCCAATAACTAGGTACATTATGTACGGTAAGTTTTTTATATCACTGAACATAACACATGAATACACCTATGTTCAGTTTTAAAATAAATACTTCAATGAATGGGAACGTTATGCAACCAACAATGCGAGTGTCATCAATTGTCGTAATAAGGCATTTTAGGTGTCAGTGTCAACAAAGTGTGAAAATAATTTATTTAACATTTAACTTACACAAACAATATTAAAATGAATTTTATAGTAAATTGAAAAAAATTTGTTTCTATTTATAATTCTTTAACTTTTTCATAAATAATCGAACCATCCACCTTCACATTCCATACAATATGCGAGTCGATTATGAAATTCCTGCAAAGAGTGTGATAAAAAATCCGGTTTGTTTCGTAATTCGTCGCAGGCTGCACTTATGCGTGCTTTTAAATATTCAATGTTAGTGAAAATTACATTATCATAAATTTTAGATTTAAGGTATCACGAAAGAAAACTCATTTGGCGATAAATCTGGCGAACGGGCCGGCCAAACCTCCCAATCTATGGATCAGAAAGACTTTAATTTAGAAAATTTGTAATTGCTGCAGTTAAATTGGGAATCAATCCATTTGAAACCAGGAACCTTCAATGGCTAAATTTTCAAATCGAGGAACAATACGTGTTCGAAAAAAAGACTCTTCATCAGTGAAAAGTATTTTCTTCAACATATTATAATTTTTATTTAATAAATAAAACAGTGTTTCACAAAAATCAACGTCTTATTCAATTTTCATGAAATAATTGTCTGTAATTAGAAAACATTAGAAAAAATTAGAAAAAATTGTAAGATTTGTATTTGCACTGTTTGAGAATTTTAAATACAGACGTCTTAGAAATATTAAATTCTTGTGCTATTTTACTTAATGGTGTTATGAGGCATTCTTCAATGTAACATAACACATTTAATTTTATGTCTTCTGAAAGAATGTATGTAATGATTTAATTTTCTTTCTGTGTGTATTTACTATGCAGCCATCAGAACCAAATTTCTTAGTAATTGCCTGAATTATTCCGATAGATGGTATGAGTATATTTGATAGAAAACAGATCCCGCACTTTCCTTAACCTGTTTCCAGCTTTATACTAGTTCAAAAATTTTTTTTTTATATATATATTATATATATATATATATATATATATATATATACATATATATATATATATATATATATATATATAAAACGTGTGTTCATTTGAAAAGTCAATCTAGGTTACTTTGAAATTTTGATAGAATAAGACGCATATATATTTGTTGTTCCGTAAACGTAAATCCAAATGACATTTGATAATGTCAATCACATTTGTTATTTATTTGTATGTATGAAACTGTCAAAATATACGACTTCGTAGGTTAAGTAGTACATTTTAATTTACGACATGCTTCAAAATGTTCTCAGTAAATCACATGCTACTAGATTGACTTTTCAAATGAACACGCGTTATATATATATATATATATATATATATATATATATATATATATATTAAATTACGTGAATGCAAATGTCAAATGCTAAAATATTTAAAATGTTATTTCGTTACTGACATTGGTTTTGACATTTGTTGAAACACATAATTGAGCGATGGTTGCATAACATTCCTATGCATTGAGGCGTTCTTTTGAAACTGAACATAGGCTACGTATAAAGATAAGAAAAACTCACGATATATTCATAACATTACAGTGCAATTAACAAGTAAAACTATGGACGTAAATAATGCTGTCCATCCGACAAGCCATTTTCAAGCAAACAGATCATCCATCATTCTGCTAGCCACGTTGGAAAGAATATATGTAGGAGTCCGTTTCAAGTCCGTTTCGTCTTTGCGAAGCAAACGTAACGTCATACCTGGAGTTCATACGCGGAACCAAAAACGACGTTCGCACTAATATGAACGGGCAGTCAATTATTGATCAGTTTAGTTAAAAATTTTCAACAAATATTCATTTCTTCAAAAACTTACGGTCAACACGGTCCAAAGGAATATAATCGCAAGCACAGACGGGATACCAAATTAATGAGGCGTATTCAATTTTGCTCAAAACATAAGCATTTAAGCAAAGTGATATCTTTAAAGTATTTTGACACACGCATAATAAATCCCAGAGTTTTGTAGACACCGGAACAAATATGGATTATATGGAATATAAACGTAAGATTAGAGTCAAATAAGGCTCCAAGATTTTTTATATCAGTCTTACTGATTAAGATATTATTTTTAATACAATACGAGGACTGGTGAGGCATAGCAGATCGAGTATAAGTGACCACGCAGCATTTGTCAATATTTCAGTTTAAAACGGTCACACCATGCAACTAATATGTGCTTTAACGATATCGTCAATTGTGTAAATAATTTACTTTCCTTATGAAAGTCACAACAAAGCATTTGGAAATATTTAAATTAAATATTTTTAAACTTGCAAAGTGAATAAAAAATATACCACCGCTCACAATAGTATGGAAACTTGTTACACCGCTGAAACCTTAGTAAATAAATATAAATTTATGATCTATGGAATGGAATTAAATTGATAATGATAAATAATAATAATAAGGATATAGTTTAGTACGGATATTCTAGAGATAAAGGATAAAATTAAACCTGAAAAAATTTATAGTGTGTAAAATCTTCTGTTCGGTTCGATTAATAAAACACGTGGTAATTAAAAATAATTTCATTCATAAAAATTACAGTTAATAATAACTAACAATAAATACAGTATTTATATTCATTTATAAGCATATTTATGTTTACAATAGTAAGTTCACGACGATTGAATGAATCATTCTTCTCTTTGAGCGTTTATATAGTCCTCGGATTTTCTAGAAGACCTAAGCCGAAACGTCATCGCTTATGTCACCGGCTGACGTAACATTGCATGACGCACATCACAATATGAAATTTAATTAATCACCGATTTAAGCAAACTGGCAAACTTACTGATCAAAATTATTCAGAATGGCCGAAAAAAACATCTGTAGGCGACGATGAACGAATTAAATTATTAAGTAAGAGAAATAGACACTTAGTAGCATCCGAAATAACAGCGGAATGTAGCTGGAATCTACTTAAAAAAGTTGTTTAGCAGCATAGTAAATCGTCACCTACGATGACGATTTAACAAGAAGTGAGACTTGAAATGGATCAAATGAGGACATTAAGTTTTTTTAAATTACGTTTCAATATATTCTCTTTCAACTAATGAACAACGTGAGAAAGTATCTTGTAGTGATGAAAGAGAACTCTTTTATGGGACGTTTATCAGAAATTGCTTTCTTCAATTTATCTAGTAGCCTGGCAAAACTTTACGATTTGGGCCTTTGTAAGGCAGTTTACGAAAATTATCCCCTTCGAATTCCAAAAAGTCATAGTCATAAGTCATAACCTTAGTCGACGATAGATAATACTTGGCTTTATTTGGGGAAGGTTACTATGATATGTCTACTGTCTAAACTGCTGTTTAGTGTAGAAGGTAGAGAGAAAAGCTAGTTTAATTCTTGTTAAAGAGCTTCAAATTATCGCTTGATGTTTGCATTCTTTTACGTTTTTGATCAGACTTTAAGATTCGCGATACCCATTAATTATGTCCGTCTCTACGTTTAAAATGTGATGTACGCGTTGATGCCCACAATGCTAGTTATCTCTTTGATGTCATTGAGTTGTTAGTTTTTGATGGTGGTACATCATCTTCGATGCACATATTACCGCGCAACTCAGTTACAAATTGTGGGTTTCGAAAGAACATTGTCACCCCAAAGCATGTTGTACATCAGCCAAAATTTTAAATATAACCTCGTCCTTTTATAAATTAATATTAGATTGTACTACGAATTGCGAGCTTATGCATTTTAAGATTTTATATTGTGATAATTCTTCTATTCCGTTCGTTTAATAACATACACGGCATAATAATAATAACTATATTAATAAAAAGTACACTAAATAACACTTAACAAATAACTAACTATAATAATATTTATATTTATTTTTATACACATTTATAACTACGATATTAAGTACACGACGGTTGCTGGTCTTTCCTCCCTTAACTACTTATATACACCCGGTTAGTTCTCGTAGGTTCACTCTCTAGTCTCTTTAGGAGATGTCTTATGACGTGCTGACGTGCACAGCTGGTGATACCATCGCTTAGGTCGTCACATGACGCATATCACAATATATAGACACTTTATTTGCACTGCTGTAACTTTCAAATCTAATGAAATTAACCAAGCTTCACCATTTCAAAAATGATACTAGAAACTGGGTCTCACTGTTGTTTAAGTGAATAATTAAACAATAGGCAAACTTCTTATGGACTGGTGAGTCACAATAAGTGTTTGGTCAAAAGCGCAGAATTTCTATTAGACGTTCAAATAATGAAAAATATATGTGAACGAATTGTAATTAATTGTAAACATTAGAGCATGTAAGTGTTCCCGTTCTTAGTGGGAATGTTTTTCTCTAGTTGTAAGAAGAAGTCGACATTCAGAAAAGCAAGAATAGAAATTTAAATATCTATGTAATGACCATGACTTTTATAATTATTATTTATTTAAATAGTGTACATATATATTTAAGTAATAAATAAATGTATGCTAGTAAATTTACTATTCTAATATCTAATTCTTTTTCTTTTGTAATTATTTTAAAAGATGGCTCCGAAATATTGTTGTGTCCGATTGTGTTCCAATAATACGGAATTAAGTTTTTTTTTCATTTAAAATTTTTAAATAAAGACATCGTTACAACTGTAAAACATTATAAATTAAGAAAATTAGAACATATGTAGCAGTATGTTAATAAAATGTTCAACAAAAAATCAATATTTCTATTGTATTTTTTATAATTATTAAAATATAATGGTAATCTACAGAGAACGGACAAAGCGATTGAATGACCAATTGCCCCGATAAAACGTTTTGGCGGTATCATGTATAGTATGCATGTTATAACAGTCCCACTATTTGCTAGTTCGATTGTATTCGTCGAGCATATGTTATTTCCGTCGTTATTATGTCTATTCATTGATAAATTCTATTTTACAGTGGCGTGTTTCTGGTTTCGTTTCTTACAGTGTTATTTGGTTACAACTTTTACTCTTTTAAAAAATTCGTTTTATATTGTTATATTTTCATTAACTATGGAGAATTCTCGTACGGCAATAATGGTAGGATGGATTTAGAGGACATAGAGAAAAGGTTTAAGTATATCAATATGTTAAGCACGTATTACGCATTTGTTACAAATGAAACAGACATGCAATATACATATCTGTAACTGTACACATGGACAATACACCTCGTATTTTCAGCATTTACTTCTGCTTAAGACACGTGTTTCTGCCATTTACTATTAGGCGTCATCAGTTAAACTAGTGAAGTAATTAAAGCTTAAATCACCTATAAGGTATAGCAAATTTTGTCCTATCAGGTAGCACCATATAATATAGTGACATCTGACGGACGAAAGAGACTATGCCGAAAATGGCAACCCTTCCCTTGACCGGCTATGCCGGCACAGAAGGGAAGAAAATATGTATATAGGTGTAAGTCCATTAACACGATGCCAGATGGCAGTAAATATACAAAAAAGGTTTAAGTATATAAATACGTTAAGCACGTATTACGCATTTGTTACAAATGAAACAGACATGCAATATACATATCTGTAACTGTACACATGGACAATACACCTCGTATTTTCAGCATTTACTTCTGCTTAAGACACGTGTTTCTGCCATTTACTATTAGGCGTCATCAGTTAAGCTAGTGAAGTAATTAAAGCTTAAATCGCCTATAAGGTATAGCAAATTTTGTCCTATCAGGTAGCACCATATAATATAGTGACATCTGACGGACGAAAGAGACTATGCCGAAAATGGCAACCCTTCCCTTGACCGGCTATGCCGGCACAGAAGGGAAGAAAATATGTATATAGGTGTAAGTCCATTAACACGATGCCAGATGGCAGTAAATATACAAAAAAGGTTTAAGTATATAAATACGTTAAGCACGTATTACGCATTTGTTACAAATGAAACAGACATGCAATATACATATCTGTAACTGTACACATGGACAATACACCTCGTATTTTCAGCATTTACTTCTGCTTAAGACACGTGTTTCTGCCATTTACTATTAGGCGTCATCAGTTAAGCTAGTGAAGTAATTAAAGCTTAAATCGCCTATAAGGTATAGCAAATTTTGTCCTATCAGGTAGCACCATATAATATAGTGATATCTGACAGACGAAAGAGACTATGCCGAAAATAGCAACCCTTCCCTTGACCGGCTATGCCGGTACAAAAGAAGAAGAAAATACGTATATAGGTGTAAGTCCATTAACACGATGCCAGATGGCAGTAAATATACATATAGGCAATATACATTATAGGCGATTTAAGCTTTAATTACTTCACTAGCTTAACTGATGACGCCTAATAGTAAATGGCAGAAACACGTGTCTTAAGCAGAAGTAAATGCTGAAAATACGAGGTGTATTGTCCATGTGTACAGTTACAGATATGTATATTGCATGTGTTTCATTTGTAAGGACATACAGATTGGTTACATATTCGTAATGAGATATATTGCAATGCCTGTGCATTAAGTTGAAGGCATCCACAAAACACTTTTAACGAAGAACTGTGTGAAGCTTTCATGGCGGCCAATATCCCATTCAAAAAGCTTAACAATCCAGTCCGCAAGAGGTTTCTTACGAAATATACTGATCGAAATGAGTCATTTTCCAATTGTTGATAAGTTAGTTTCATCATTTAAAAAGATATTTCTCAAAGCTGAGAAAAAAAGTTGATGCCATATTTATCAGAAATTCAGATTTGAATATATTATATCAATTCTGTACAGAGCCGATTGAAAAATCTATACATTCGAAGTATGGTGCACTTTTGCAACATTTTAATCACGCACTCATTACCAGTTGTTATGTGGAACGGATATTTTTAATGTTTAAAGATTTTGAACATATTTTAGTTGTTCATAGTAATGTTTTATAATTTTAATGTTTCCCAGAAAATACATAGTTTTGAGTTTTGTTTTTGTAAATTATTTTTATTCAAAATTCGATACGCAATTCGCTTGTCAGCATTACTTCTGTTTCAGTAGTAGCTGCTGCCGGTTACCAAACTGTTTATTACATTCGCTCTGTTGTGTATTAACAGATACATATTAGTTGCATATGTAGGTATGTGCCACTTATGCAGGTTGCCACACGTATCAAACTGTTCGAAACTCATGGATCGCTTACAGAAACAAACCTATTGCGAATACAAGGCAGACGCCTATGGGCTATGAATCATCAATCGCTCGAGTCCGCTCTCTGATAATCTACCATTAGAGTTGCATTCATTTTTATACTATGATTATGATGCTTAGTTTCTTAATTAAGATAGAACTTCGAATTCAAAACATCTTTTTAATTTACTGCTATTTACGCGAGCAGCAGGCGTCAATAACTAACAAAACCGTAATTGTATCGCACAATGTCTGAGAGCTTCTATTTTCGGTGTATGCCCTTAGGTGTGGGTGACTATAATAAAAGTTAGAAGATAGCATCACTCAGTTTTGCTTACGGAAGCTCAGACTGAAAACTGGGAAAAAGATTGCGCGATCTTCGGCGCATGCGCATACAAACTACTCAAATATGCATATACTTACTACGTATTATTACCAAAGTGCTGCACAAGATACCTGAAAGAAAACTCTTAAGGGAAGTGCCAAAGGCAAAGAAAAAGAGCTTAAGAACCATTAATTCGTATATTCACGATCAGAAAAATTATTATGTATAAATTTTAAAAAAATAAGAAAGTAATATATTTAAACCTTGACTAACAAAATAAAGAAAATATTGAATTATATATTCTTACCGTATATAAATATTCCTACTGTATATCAAAAGGAAATAAAAATTATATCCATTCGTAAACCATAGACTAAGAAATTATGTAAAAGAAAAACAGTTCGGAAAATAATAATCTAAAAATGCTACGTAATTTAATTACAGCAGGATAAGAAAGCAAAAAAAAACAAATTATCAAATGAAATTAGATTACACAAAAATATTAATTATGCGAATTACTTGATTTCCTAAATTTGTCCAGTCCCTCGGGAATTTCTTGCCTGGCTTAGTGTGACCAGATAATTAGGTAATTATTCACGAGATTGACCTAGTTTGGTTTATTCTATACACCCCAAACTTCGCAAGTTGCAAACGACAGAATTGGCTGTTCCTAATACTATATACACTTTTTTCGACGTGATCTGCCATAAGCAATAAACAAAACGGTATGTCGAAAAGCCGTAATTAAGCTTTCGTTACTGAAGATTTCCATTACTTAAGCAAGAATCGGCCTAATACCACCAAGGTACCAGCTCGAATCTCTCAATCACCCGCTGACATAGAAAAGCGACAGTTACCAAATTTTAAACACAGATACCGATATAAGTACCCGTAGACGTATTTAAATAATTCGCAGACAAATTAAGATGCCGGGGCTTGATAATAAATAAGGAAAACTAGAAATGGAAATTAAAGTGTAATACAATTAAATTCCAAATGAATTTCATGATATTCAAAAAATGAAATACTTCTGACCATAATGTAAACGTAATAATTGAACATTATTGTGTTTTTTTAAACAACTCTTTCTAAATTATATAATTACAGGTTCTTATAAATTTATTATGGCCATAAAGAATTTGCATATGATAGATATATTTTTGGAATATTTAATAGAAAAGGAATTCATGTATTTCTATCCAGTTTTTATCAAATCATGTATTAATTAATCACATGTAATTTTTTAATTATAAAAAATCGTGAATTTTATCAAATCATGTATTAATTAATCACATGTAATTTTTTAATTATAAAAAAAACGTGAATTTGTTTTAAAATTTTCGTTTACGTATACAGAATAAATAATAGCTAATTTTTTCATTACTTCTACTATAAAGCCTATATGTATATTATACAAGTACATATTGTATATACATATATAATCCGAAATTGGTGGAGACTGTGGCTTGTAATCTGAAACAGAAATAAGAAAAACACCTAACCACAATATACACTGTGTCCATAAAGTATGGACACAAGCCCGTAATAACGTTATTATTGTGCATTATTTGACAAAATGCAAAGATATATCGATTAATGTTTTTTGTTAGCTATATTTAGATGCTACCATTTTGTTTTTTCCGTCGACCTTGAATAAGTTATGACGTCATTGGTAATTTTTTTAAATGTCAACCCCATTTTTTTTTGTGGATTTTGAAAGCCTTTACAATTCTTTATTCGATGATGTAAAAATTTTGGTATGTTACATAAGAAAATTTTTGAGTAATCATTTGTGTCCATAAAGTATGGACACAAGCCCGTAGTAACGTTATTGTGCATTATTTGACAAAATGCAAAGATATGTCGATTAATGTTTTTTATTAGCTATATTTAGATACTACCATTTTATTTTTTCCGTCGACCTTGAATAAGTTATGACGTCATTGATATTTTTTTTTAATGTCAACCCCACTTTTTCTTTGTGGATTTTGAAAGCTTTTACAATTCTTAATCGATGTTGTAAAAATTTTGGTATGTTACATTAGAAAATTTTTGAGTAAACTGTGTTGTAATTCTAAGTTTTATTTTTGACATTTTCAGTATCAAATTTATAACAAATGCTCAAAATGTTTTCCTTCATTTTGTTGACAAAATCCTAAGCGATGATAAAAATTCCATTTCGCACATTCTGTAATATTTCGGGAGTGATTAGTCTGCTTTCGTAGATGATGCGTTGTCGTAAAACGTCCAAATTTTCCGGTTGTGTCGCATAGACTTTTCTAATGTAACACTAACACCAAAATGTTTAAATCATCGAATAAAGAATTGTAAAAGCTTTCAAAATCCATAAAAAAAAATGGGGTTGACATTTAAAAAAATTATCAATGACGTCATAACTTATTCAAGGTCGACGGAAAAAACAAAATGGTAGCATCTAAATATAGCTAATAAAAAACATTAATCGACATATCTTTGCATTTTGTCAAATAATGCACAATAACTACTACGGGCTTGTGTCCATACTTTATGGACACAAATGATTACTCAAAAATTTTCTAATGTAACATACCAAAATTTTTACATCATCGAATAAAGAATTGTAAAGGCTTTCAAAATCCGCCAAAAAAAATGGGGTTGACATTTAAAAAAATTATCAATGACGTCAAAACTTATTCAAGGTCGACAGAAAAAACAAAATAGTAGCATCTAAATATTGCTAATAAAAAACATTAATCGATATATCTTTGCATTTTGTCAAATAATGCTCAATAACGTTATTACGGGCTTGTGTCCATACTTTATGGACACAGTGTATAACAATAAATACTATATACGTATTTCGGTAACTAAGTTCCCATCTTCAGTAGAATAACCTTAAAACTGAAAAAAGGTGTTAAACGTAGCGTTTTTGGCTAAGGTAAACCTTCACCTTCTTCACCAAATCGCCAGTGCGATAACACTAAGTGTTATTCGCTACGGTTAACACCTTTTTTTCAGTTTTAATGTTATTCTACTGAAGATGACAACTTAGTTGCCGAAAACGTATATAGTATTTATTGTTATATATTGTGGTTAGGGTGTTTTTCTTATTTCTGTTTCATACATATATAAACATCAATGGTGCCGACCACAAGTGACACATCTGTATAATCTGTGATGTTGTGTTCTATCCAAAATATGCTTTCTATATGCAATTTATGTATTTTCATCAATTTAATTCATGTTACCTTCTTAACTCAAGAAAGAAATCAATAGTATACTATATAATAATTATATAATAATATACTATAAATAATATAAATACGTAATAGTAGTGCAATATAACTCCTAAGTTATATTACTAATTACTAATTCTAGAAGACAATATTGTTTAGACAGCTGTCGATGTTATAAAACTCTACAATATAGCAGCTTTATATGCTTAGGATCAGTCTCAATACGATTACGCACAAATATCTCAGCTGTTTCTTTTAATCGGAACATCCATTATACACGTGTATCTAACATGGTGCTCAACGATTTGGGAAACGCACCCTTTACATACGGCTTAGCTTTACGTGCATTTCCACCGGTTTCGCCATAAATGTAAATCATATCGAACAGTTCGAGCGTTGCATAAGGCACAACAAACATGTGTACATGTAATAATCGAAATTGAGTCACAGGTAGAATTGTTTAGTTAGTTGTAGTAGAAAGCAAATGCAGCGGCGCAGCAAATATTTCTTAAATATCTTTGTGATTTTTTTTCTCGCGTTTGTGAAGGAATTTTCGGAAAATATTTTGAATGCATATTCTATATAATTACATCTTTCCATTTTTTATGCATTATTATTAGATAAATTGTAATTTTACGATTTGCGCAGGACGGCTTTGGCTTTATTCAAATCGTTTTTGGCGAATCAGGTCTAACAAGTTCGCTTTAATAACAAGCTCTTAATAACGCTCTTTACTGGTTCTGATGTGCCTCGAAGTCTATACTGGGTCCTCTGCTATTTATCATATATATTAACGATCTGTCATATAACGTAAGAAGTACGTGTACTTACCTCATGCCATAACACTACAAGATAAAGAAGAAATTATAAACAATGAGTGTAGCAACTAATTTAGTGTAACAACTAATTTAGTGCAAATAGTGCTTGTTTAGTGCAAATAAGCTTATACTAAATGTAATTTTTATGTTACAATTTCATTTCATGTAACAGAGACCGTAAAATTCGTGAAAAGTGAGTGGCCAATTCAAATACAATTGTAAATCTGCTCCCACAAATTTTCTTCATTCTCATTCTGTTGAAACAAATTCTCAGCGACTTAGCCTCTCACATCGCTCATGATCCAAATTTGCTGACTTCGTTAAACTGTTTGCACGACCTTCTTATCATTTCTTCACTCATTGCATTTTCATCATAAACTTAAAATTTTTACAAAAATACTAGGAGCCAGAAAATTTTGTACATTTAAAAATATAATCTCTGACCGTATCCCACAACTGCATAAGTTCATTAATTTTAACACAATGTGACCAATTAAACATACTAATAATTTGACATTCATAGCCTACCTATATAGTGAGAATGATGTATAGAACAGATTTACCTCGATATCGCCATCCTTTTAAAACATATCCACGATTGAAACTCAGTTTGTAGATATGCCTCGTATTAACCAAAATGATTTATTTACAGGTCGAAAGACAAGAAAAACTTAAACCGGAATATTAGAAAGGCACACGAAATCAATAAACTGAAACGTATTAGACATCATCTACAGTTACAAAAATAAAAAACATTCCAAGCATTCTTTAACATATTTTCATAATACATAATCGGATTCAATTCGGCGCACTGAAACGAAGGTCTGAAGTTTAACAATTTAACTTTCCAGATATTCGCATATATGGTGTTACGAATAGTTATGATTGATTGTAGGTCTGCCGAGAAATGTATGAAATCAACGATTAGCGTAACTTAGATTGTAGGTCTGCCGAGAAATGTATGAAATCAACGATTAGCGTAACTTAGATTCTATTAGCGTTATTAAAAAGTTAATCTAATAGTAGAGGAATGTCGAGCATTTGGAATAGAACAAAAACGTATCTTCATGCACTAATTGTGACTAACACGCATTTATCAATAGTGAAGAGATAACAGAATAATAAACACTTGCTTTTTACCCAACGCCAACATATTTTGTTCGAAGAAATACGCCTAGTATTTCTTAGATTATAACTTTAAACAAATGCATCCAGAGAAAAATAAAGTATTAATTAATATTAAATGTATTTATTATAGTTTATAGTTTCAGTTTAGACCCGCATAAAAATATAATTTCTCAATAATTATAAATCGAAAATCAAGTCGCTGAATTTAGTGAACCTATTAGTTTCTTTTAAGTAATATTATAATCGAACTAATTATTTCAAATAAAGATTAAGTTTATGTAAATATAAAGTATATATGTATACATAAACTATATATTACGACGCTAATTTATTCGAATTTTTTATAGAAAAAAATTTGCCTTTAAGTAAGATTCGAACCCACGTGCATGGCTTGCCGGACCATCGCTTTAACCACTTAGCTATCAAAGGCAGTGATTTCGAATCTTGGTGGGAATGCCTGGAGTTACATCTATACAAAATTCGAATAAATTAGTGTCGTAATATGTAGAAAGCATATTTACATTTACATTACTTCGCGAAAAATGTAACAAATTTGCACAACGGCCTACTACGGGCAAGATATATATCATCTGTTTCCTTGATGTAACTCAAGGCATTCCCACAAAGATTCGAAATCACTGCCTTTGATAGCTTAGTGGTTAAAGCGATGGTCCAGCAAGCCATGCACGCTGGTTCGAATCCTACTTAAGACCGATTTTTTTTCTATAAAAAATTCGAATAAATTAGCGTCGTGATATGTAGAAAGTATGTTTACATTTACATTACTTCACAAAAAATACAACAAATTTTCGACAGATTAAGTATTTAAAAACTAAATAAATTATCGTTATACATGTTTTCTACAGGAAATTTAGTCCATGAAGATTTTTAACTTACTCTACATTAATCAGATGGGCGTGGTAACTGTCTTCACTATCAAGGTGTACACTACTTTAAATGAATCACCCAGGAGCGGCTCGTGATGACGTATTTTGGTTTGCAGTACAATGATCCGAGTGCTTCGTGTATTCTCGTGTACTAACTGTAACGTTTGCTTAGTAAACACCGAAAACACACGAGGCACTCGTATCATTGTACTGTAAACCAAAATACGTCATCACGAGCCGCGCCTGGAATCACCCTTGAAATCTCATGCTAATAAATAAAAAAAAAAGTAAATTTATAGAGATGTTCTTAAAAATATATCATGTGAATATTCTTCATATTCACTGCAGTAAATAACAAAAGTAGGAGTGTGGTTTAACGGAAAACTAACTTTTCAATGAAATTTTAGTAATTCGTATAATAAAGTAATTCGACAAATTTAAGGCTTGCCATAGTGGATGAATGAGAGGCCGGGTTATTTTGATAGAACAAAACTTTTCTCCGAATAAATGCCGTTTTTCTTCAGTTCGGCAGCGAAACGGTTCAATATATCAACATAATATTGACTAGTTATTGTACTTTCGTTCTGTAAATAGTCAATAAAGATTAGGCCTTTGGAATCCCAAAAAATCATAGCCATAATCTTATTAGCGAAATAGTCTTTACCTTCTTCGGTTTCTTAATAATTAGTCCCTGTACAAAACGATGTTTAATTAACACACAAGATCCTTTTATTTTTCATATTATGACAGAGACAATAAATAGTATATTATAAACAATTGTAAAAGCTTATCTCTATGACGGATTTTGACAGCAGCCTTCTAAAACGCGGCTGAAATCAGCAATACACTCGTCATAGGGAAAGTGTTGCCAACTTATGAAAAGTCCCTCTTTAGTTATTAAAATCAAGGATGATAAAGATTAAATAGTTAATTGACGAAGGAGATACTTGTTGAAACTTCATTATAACGCTAAGAAATAAGTAATTAAACTTCTAGTTTCAAAAATTCTTTTATTGTAAATCACTACAATATTGTTTCGCCATAAAATGGCTTCATCCACCTGATGAAGCCATTGTATGGCGAAACAATATTGTAGTGATTTACAATAAAAGAATTTTTGAAACTAGAAGTTTAATTACTTATTTCTTAGCGTTAAGTAGTCTATTTCCCAATATAATATAATTCAAAGTACACTACGTCTGACTCAACGCATTTGTGTCTTGTTTGATAACTACGTAGTAACCATAAATTAAATAGTAAATAAACAATCCATTTGTCTACCTAATTTTGCACAAAATCTTTCATTTCGTAATTGTTTTTCAAATTTCACAATGTTTCTTTCAATAGCCCTATCAAACACAAAGGTCAAGCGTAAAAATGCAAGTTATGGGAAGGGTATGTAGCAGTATTTCTCACAGAAATCATCTTGATTCAACTTTAGATAGGAGTTCATAAATACTTTTTTATGATAGAGTTCGCCGCTTAGCTAAAAACGTAAGCTAAACATTTATGGGCATTATGAGCACCAACTTCCTTGTGTAAAAAAAATTAAACATATATAGCATGTTTTTCATGTGCTGAAAAACAATTACAATCTTTTTCCAGTAGACAGCATGATTTTTGTTTTTTTTTTCAGATGTTGAAAATTGCCGGATAGCCTTGTCGGTGTAGTCCGTATGTGACTAAGCTATAGCTCCAAAGATCCCTGAGATTATCAAGACCATTCTTTTGATCCCAACTCCCCTGAGGTTGCTTGGATAAGGAGTACTTGGATATAATAACTAGAGAACGGATGCAATTTCCATAAAACGCAATCGGCAATTGGAATTGTGTATAACGTCGCACAGTACATCCCGGCGTAATTCAATGAAGTATTTGTTTGACTTACTCGGACACCTGGTCTCGCCGCGATAACAATGGACAAGCCAGCTATTGTATTCGGAGAATATAGTGTTTTTTAAAGTATTTTCATGAGCGTAGATAGACGCGGGGTTTTTATAATGTATTTTATTTATTAGTTTATATTTCGTAAGATAAATAAAGTGCTGTGAGTAAGTTTCTTGTTTTCATAGTTTTAACTGTTAATTACATCGTAATTTTTGTGATAGATCCTGTTTAATATCGTTTGATTGAAACTATTTCTACGAATTATTTCGACGTAAGTGTGCATTGAATTTCGTTCAGTTTCAATAACTTACGCACACATTTTTAGTTTTCATTTATTTAGATCTAGAGCAATGTTTAAGTTACTTTTTCAGACATGATATGGAAGAATGTCGAGAACGGCATTGTAAAACAATGGCGAGTTGGATTGACGGTCATACTGATTGTATGTCCATTGTCAGTGATTCCGAAATTTATTACAAAATCCGTAAAATATCGTCAAAAATTCATCACTTAGGATCGCAAACACATCTGAACTCTGTAAAACTTTTATGGCGGCTAATATTCCATTAAATAAACTTAGCAATCCCACCTTAAAAATATTTCTGAAAAAATATACTGGTCGAAATGTTTCTGATGAATCAACTTTATGCAAATATTATGTTTCTAGGTGCTATACGAGAACAGTAGAACGCATTAGAAGCCATCTTTTAAATCAATACATATGGATAAGCGCCGACGAAACGGTGGATATGTTAGGACGCTGTGTGGTAAATGTTGTAGCTGGTGTACTACATCCAACTATTCCCTATAACTCATATGTAATAGCAACAAGTGTTATAAATAGAGTTGATGCGGAAACAGTTGCTGAAACCATTAAGGAGAATATGCAAAAAATGCTTCATTCGAACGCCACGTACAAAGAAAAAATACTTTTATTTGTCAGTGATAGTACTGCGTATATGTTAAAAACAGGCAGACTATTGAATAAAACATATCCTAATATGCTGCATATTACTTGTGTAGCACATGCTCTCCACAGAACCTGTGAATATATCAGAGACACTTTTCCGGAAGTTGATAGACTTGTATCAGCTTTTAAAAAAGTTTTCAGAAAAGAACCATTGAGAGTAGCTCTTTTCAGGGAAAAATTTCCATCTCTGTCACTGCCTCCCACTCCAGTAATAACTAGATGGGGAACATGGCTGGAAGCTACTAGTTATTATGCTGAGAATTTCGATAGTCTAAAACATTTCGTAACACTGCTAAAGGAGGATGCTAGAAGTATTGGTGAGTGCAAGGAGCTCACACAAATCCCAAATTAAAAAAATCAGTTGTACTTTCTTCACGAACACTTTGGAAAATTGCCAAAACTAATCACTTATTTTGAAAATCGAAATCTCAAATTAAATGACGGATTAACCACATTAGATGTGGCTGTTAATAATTTGAAAAGTATTCCAAGTGACTTCGGATGTGGCCTTCGGCAAAAGTTTGAAGCAATTCTTAATAGAAATCCAGATTTAATTACATTGCAGCAATTATGTATGGAGACAATTCCACAAAATCTAACGGCTAAATATGAAGAAATAAAAGAATATTTCCAGTATGCACCTATAACCAGTTGCGATGTAGAAAGGACGTTTTCTATTTATACGGATGTACTTAATTCAAAGAGAACAAAATTGACAGAAGAAAACCTTGAGAAACTATTGCTAGTCAATATTAATACTCCTTTACTCAACTTGAACGACAAAATGAACAAATAAAAATGTTCCAGTTATAGAAATAAAATTAAAAACTTTAAAAATACAACTTTTCAACAAATACATATGTATTTCGTAATTTTATAGATCACCACCCGTTTGTTTTCCAATTATATAAATAAAATTAAAAACTTTATAAATACAACTGAGGAGCTTGCGTGCAAAAGCGGATATATCAATTTTATTAAAATGTTCAGGAGATGAGAAAAACGTGCTGCTCCGTGGCTCTAGCTGTTAGAGTGAACCAGTTTATCTCTACATATTAAACTAGTTACAATGCATTGATGGTGAGTATTTATTTTTATTTTTTTGCTATATGTTTTCTGTAATATGCAAAAAACATTTGGATATTTACGCTTTTGTATCAAAACATATAAAAATATGGCTAAAAATTAAACAAATTGATTAACAATTTTATTGTGTATTGAAAAAAATTAACAGACTGCGTAACGTAAATCAAAAACTCAAATAAGAATGGCCGGTTCCTCATAAAGGCAGTCACATTGTTCACCGCTAGGCCCAGCGGCATCGAAATTGTCTTCGTTTGTCTCTTGGGCCATACTCAATAGGCTTTTGTACCATTGTAGGTCTTGACGTGATTCCCAATCGTTGCCAAAATTTTCCTTCATTAGGTTCCTGAGGCTACGTTTTTTTTTATCCGGTAAGCAATGTTTTAGTACCATTCGTTGCAACTCAATCTTTACATTAGCTTTTCCTTTTTTTATTAATGATTCACTGCAATCTTTCGGTGTATTAATTTTATAATAGTCATACGTCGTCACTGTAATTTTGACTTTTCCTTGGCTTGTTGGCGGCTGTTTTTTTATGCTAATCCTTTTAGCATCTGAGATAGCTTTTACCTTCTTATATACATCTTCTAATTTTTTTATATCGTAGATTTCCCAATCCTGCGTTTTTACGTCTCCCACTTCAGTATATAAACGTACAAATTCCTCTTTCGAAGTTATAACAGGGTGTTTTCTTAACAATTTCTCCACTCTGCCAAAACATCTGTCTGCTACCATGAAGCTATGACCCCGTACTGGAAATGTCATAGTTATTTCCGAAACATGTTTTGGAGACTTATTTTCCAACCAAAACATCAATGTATGAACAATGTGTGAGTTTTTGTTCTGGCCGGCACAGCCGTCGCAAAACAATCGAATTTGGTGTATATCAGTATAATCCAAAGTATCTAAGTGGTGAAGCAAAGCCGAGCCGACTTCTATTGATCCACGTCCAGCTAAATCTTCAGTCCACACATAGAAGTTAGGGTTTCGTGATGACATACCTACACAGCAAAACGCGTAGGCCTATAGGCGCACGTGATAGGGGCTGCACTTGCTGCAGATCGAAACAAAACGTGATACTATTTCTTGGTGTTTCCCTAGCCAGATCACAGAAGGTACTAGCCCGTTTCTTATGAACACGATATTCAATCGTGAGTTGTCTTCTTTTATCATCTTTTGTTTCAATTTTATATTGTTGTTGTAATCTTGTACATGTTGAACAAACATCAGATGCTGGTGAAGAGAACCCGATATTAAATTCTGTTTGAAAAATTTTCCGGAACATGAAGTATGAGACTTGATGTTCAGCTACATTCTCACCATTAAACATTTTGTGTAATCTTGCAACACATAAATTTGCACTTAAATAGATTCTCTTTGATTTTTTCCTATTGTAGTGACTTTCTAAACCTTTTAATCTGTTGATAAAATTGCGAATCAGATCTTTTTTAGATTGTTTTATTTGATATGCGATCGCCACCTCTCTTCTCCTTTGGTACTCCACTTTTCAAAAGTACTTTGGCAACGGTATTTATCCTATGCTTTGTAATACCTAGTACTGCCGTGAAAAACTTGAGACACACTCTTACAGCAGCATTACCTGCCTTGAGAAAATATGATACACTAAGCTGCTTTAAAGGGTCTATGTCATTGGATCTGCGTCGCTGAACAGGTGCAACAGACAGCATATGGCACAGTCTGATATCTTGATTTGTTTTTACAGTCTTCGTAAAAATTGTTTCTTAAATTGCGTATGTCTCTCAATTTCACGTTATTGCATTTAAATGTTTTTCCATCGTGGTTGCAAGGTCGCGTAAAACTCATCAACTGCGGATCTGAATCTCCATATCTATGTTAATGCAGTAAGTAAATAGAAAGAAAAAAACAAAAAAACAACACTTACCTTTGTGATGATTTATTTTGTCGACGCGAAGGTTCTTTCAATCGCTTTCTGGTTCCTCTGTTGCCTGCTTCTACAGTTATTAACTCTTCTTCCATTTCTACAAAACACTCGTCACTGAGTTCACCACTTAGTAAATAACATTAATTCTATTAAAACAGCTACTGAAACTGCAAACTAATAAAATGCTGCATGCTGCAGGGAAGCTACTTTGTTGATCATTTTTGGCGGCACCTAGTACTTTAAAAATGTAGCTTGAAAAGATTTCTTTGGTTTTATAACATCTACTATCAGAACCAGTATATTCCTATTAGTGGTTTACAGTGACATCTGTGAACTGCGCTTATAAACGATGATATACACAGACGCATGGATTTTCCCGGTTTTGCTTGAAAAACATGGATATAGCCCGTTTTGTCGCAAAACCTACATTACAGAGGGCTATTCAACGCACTTGTAGCCGCTTTTGCTTCAAATACACTGCATGGGTTTGTAGAGCTCATCGAACTTAACAAAATTCTGTCAAAAAATCTAAATGCACAAAACATGGATATATCCGCTTTTGCACGCAAGCTCCTCAACTTTTCAACAAATAAATATGTATTTCGTAATTTTATAGATCACCACCCGTTCGTTTTCCAATTATATAAATAAAATTAAATATTTTAGAAATACAGCCTTTCGCCAGTACTGCACTGGGTGGTAAGCGTGTCCGTTCTCTAATAATAACACATGTCGACATGATTTTTGTAAAATCAATGAAAATGTTATTTTTGTGTTTCATTTAAGTAGTTATTAATAGTTATTTATGCACCAAGGGCGATATGGGTATTATATTACTCTGAGGTCGACGTTAATTTAGGCAATATAATTGCCATAACGCCAGTGATTCACACAAGATTTTATTTTTCACGAAAAAGAGGAAAATTCAAATTACATTAGAAAAGTTCCGAGATTTCTGTCAACTGTCATGTCGTTGACAGTCGTTACGCATCTAATACCTAATATGTTGAGGTCGGTGCATCGTTCGAGTCCCTCAAAATGCATGGTAAATGGAAAAGTATATCCGTAGCAGGATACATAGAGGAAAGCATTTCTTCTAAGAATAGAGTATCCAGCATGATATTCAATTATGTTACAGTATCAGATAAATCCTTGTGCGCTTATCAAAGTAACAAGTGGAGATGTTTTCCCACCAAGAACTTCACAAACTTAGAAAGCTTCGGATCACATAATTTTTCAGGACATTTCGAAAACTGTATTTTTAATTTTGCTAAATAATGTTAAGTTTGATTCTTTCTTTAGAAATTTTTGAAAATAAACAACTATTAAGTTTTACGTATTTTAAATGACAGTTGTTGACACTTTGAAGTTTTCAAGTTATCAATGTTTAGATACTCTTAATTTTATTAAAGAATGCTAAAGTTTTGCTTCTTTCTTTAGACTTTCTTAAAAATTAAAATTATTAGTTCTGTAAAATGTATATATTTTCTTCTTGGGCATTATTTATACTCACACAACATTACAAACTGTGAATAAATTTGCGAGCGACCGGTTATTACGGACACAGGCAATATGACCGTGTTTATGGTAACCGTATCCAAGGTGAAATGAACAAATAATACTTAAGTGAAAAATAATAGTTATTTACGATACAAGTGTTAAAAGTGCGATTTTATTTCATGAGTAAGAAGTTTGCGACACGAGCGTT
This sequence comes from Melolontha melolontha, assembly GCA_935421215.2. Lineage (NCBI taxonomy): Eukaryota > Metazoa > Arthropoda > Insecta > Coleoptera > Scarabaeidae > Melolontha > Melolontha melolontha. The sequence goes on from OW285235.1 coordinate 166,316,448, forward strand.
AGCGAGTGGCGCAACTTACGAGTGAAATAAAATAGCGTTTTAACACGTGTATTGTACAATATATTTTCTACAAACGCAGTCAACGCTAATATTAAGAAAGTTTTAACTACTAATTTTGATTTATTGACTAGATAAAAATCAGGTATGACCTAATTTATGAATTCATATGACAAGATAACCATGGTTACATTATTGTGACACATGTATACATATTTGTCAAACGTGTAGGTAAAATATATTCGAATATGAATAATTCTGATGATATTAATCCAAACGTAAAGGAACTACCAGCGGAGATCGAAGAAGCTGCTACTAGAGCAACATTAAATTTATAGTAAAAAAGTAATAAAAGTAAATTTATTACCTAGTAAACCCAGGAAACAATATAACCTAGCATACAATCGTTTCATTGAATGGTGCAAATCGAAAATCGTGTCAGGTAAATACGGCGAAAACGTTATGTTGGCATATTTCGAAGAAAAATCTAAAGTTTGGAAATCATCGACGCTCTGGGCAAATTTTTCAATGATAAAACTGATGTTAAATATAATGAATAATCAAGATATAAGTGGGTATTATAAACTCGTTGCATTTCTGAAGCGCAAGGGAGAAGGTTACCGACCAAAAAAATCAAAAATTTTCACACAAAAGGAAATTGATCGGTTCATTATAGAGGCACCGGATGAACAGTACTTGATGTTGAAGGTAGCTGCAATTATGGGTGTATTTGGCGCTTGCCGCCGCGAAGAACTCTGCCAGATGACTGTCAACGACATTAAATATTTGGGAACTATCCTAATGGTAACGATACCAGATAGTAAAACTAGAGTTCCAAGAACTTTTACTATTATTGGGGCTTATATAAACTTATATCATAAGTATCTAGCACTCCGTCCATCTAAAATCAACCACCAGCGTTTTTTTATTAAATATACTCGTAATAAATGTACAAGTCAAGCTGTAGGCATAAATACATTTGGAGCTATGCCTGGAGTCATTGCAACATTTTTGCAATTGCCAGATAGTAAACTTTATACCGGACATTGCTTCCAGCGATCATCTGCCAGTTTGTTAGCGGATTCTGGTGCAAATTTATGTACAATTAACAGACATGGGGGATGGAAAAGTTCCAGTGTTGCAGAGGGCTATTTAGAGGATTCTTTAGAAAATAAATCAAGATTGCTGGCCAAATTCTTCCAAATTCTCATCCTTGCTCCAGTAATTCTGTTATAACTAATAATATTCCCACTAACAATCCTGCAATGTTAATTCCTAATAATTATAATTGTCTTTCTGATAAGAAGTTTGAAATAACTTCTGGACAAGGAATAAATATTAGTAATTGTTCCAATTGTACAATTAATGTTACCATTTCTAAATAATTTGTAATAATAATCATATTTTTTAGAATGTATTGATTAATAAAAATGTCACTTTGACAGAATTTTATGTCAGTTTACTTTTAACACTAGTGTTAAAAGTGATTTACTTTTAACACGCTACTTAATAATATTACATTTTTAATTGAGGTTGGCCGTGTTAAAATGTCAACTTTTAACGGTGTTTGTAGAAAAAATATCTTTTTTCTACAAACACCGTTAAAAGTTGACATTTTGACACGGCTAACTTTAATTAAAAATGCGATTTTATAGCGTAGCGTGTTAAAAGTAGTACTTTTAACACTAGTGTTAAAAGTAAATTGACATGACAGTTTGTCAAAAATGACAACATATGTTATAGTTATTTACGATACAAGTGTTAAAAGTGCGATTTTATTTCACGAGTAAAAGTTCGCTAACGCTCGTGTCGCAATTTACGAGTGAAATAAAATAGCATTTTTAACATGTGTATCGTACAATATTTTTTCTACAAACACAATTTTTATTATAAAATATAATGAAACTCCACTGACCAAATTTGACAGCTCATGAATACGTTCTGACGCAACTGTTAAATTACGTCAAATTAAGTTGTCACAATTCATACAAAAGATGAGTTCGTGTTTTAATAAAGAAAATGAAGTAATAGCGAGAATAATAATTCTGAAAGTACAGCAACACAGGAAATAAATATCTCGAATTACACAAACTGTACATTTAATATTAATTATCCAAGAAATATGTAATTTTCATTTAGTAATAAAAATCACTTTTTTCTACAAACACCGTTAAAAGTTGACATTTTGACACGATTAACTTTAATTAAAAATGCGATTTTATAGCGTAGCGTGTTGGAGAATTGGAGAAATTGGGTTGGCACTTTAGCCACTTCCACATAGTGACACATTACTTGATGCTTGACACAGTTTCATTTGGTTTCATTGTAAAAAAAGGTTATGGCATTGAAATGATACTACAACAAAAAAGAAAACAAATAATTTATTTAATGTCGAAATAATAATCAAAATTTACATATAGCTATAGAAGTTGTTGAAAATGTTGTCCATTTACATCTAAACACAAACAATTTTCTTAATAAGAGTTTTGAAAAATTTGACACAAGCTTATAGTTTCAATGTCAAATAATAAATGTCATTACCTATGTGGAAGTGGTTAAAGTATCAATTCACCAATTTCACAGTCTACTCGAATTATGAATTTTTTCGATGGCTCGTTATTAAATAGTAAATACTACCTGTGAGCACTACTATCAAAGATATTTATATACAACGGCAGCGACTGGGTTGTCTAAATAGCAGGAAATACGTAAAAATGTCGTCAAATTATATCTCCTTTTATTCCAAACTCCGTACAAATGCGCAGTGGACCACGATCGGTATATTTATTTATATGTATGTGTTTCAGGAACTAGGCATCAATCGGCAGACAATGCACAACATTTTACGTAAGGATTTACATTTAAAGGCTTTCAAAGTACAGCTAGTTCAAGAATTGAAGTCACCTGACCATAATTTACGTCGCATTTACACCAATTGAGTGCAGAATGAACCCGATGATTTTTTACATTCTGTTATCTTCTGCGACGAAGCACATTTTCAGCTTAGTGGCTTCGTAAACAAGCAGAATTGCCGCATTTGAGCGAGGAAAATCCTCGACAGGTTCTGCAACGGCCAATTCACCCTGAAAAAATTACTGTCTGGTGTGGTTTTTGTTTGAGTGGTACTTCTTCGAAAATGAGGCTGATAACGCTGTTACCGTCAACAGAAACCATTATCGCAAGATAACAATTTTTTTATGGCCAGAATTGCACGCCATGAATGTAGACAACAACTGGTTGCAGTCACTGCGACGATTTGAATTGCTGCACGAACATTTCCGGATGTGGAGACATCTACCGGCATATTACTTAAAAGTCTTCTTCTGTATCTGGAGCTCTGAGATTCCTTGTAAGATCTCTGGCCAGCCTAGCAACATTATTACTGGAACACGTTCAGAAACAATTTCTTAAGTAAGGGAGGGTGGGCCATGATGAGGCAGAATTTATTATTTTCTTTTTAGAAAAGTAAGTAATAATCGGCTAACAAATCAAAAGACTTACGTATTATTGCTGGAGATAATTTCAGTATTTTTAGGAGACATAAACACCAAAGGTAACTTACAAAAAAAGTTTATGAAGAGAGAGAAATGTTTCATGGCGGCCCCACAGTGGGCCACTGTGAAACACCTATAAACCACAATAAAACATCAAAAAATAAAAGCATTTTGTGTGTATTAATTTTATTTTTATTGATTCATTCATGTTGGAAAAATAAATTCCAAATTTAAAAATTGAACATTGTCTCTTCGTTGAGCCATTGGACGTCGTTGGTTTTTAGACAATATCATTTTAATGCATTTAATGGATACCAATGCCAGATCTGGATTCAGTGTAAAAATAAAAGTCTTTGTATCTCGTACACTTCTTCACAAGTAGCTAATCTCGTAATCGTTTTGTACATCTTTTTGGAGAAAATATTTTACTGACGTAGAAAACTTTATTCCCCATTAAATTTGGTCAGCACGAAATAGTTTTTTTTGTGGCTCACAGTCGAGGGCAGGTCCACAAAAGCATTCCATTGATCACCTGATGGCCACTCCACATCATCCAAACTGTCGTCAAATAACATTAGTTTAGGTTTACTTTCGGATTCGCTTTCAGATATTTTCTTTTTCTTGTTCGAGAAAGCATGTTTAACTCTTTCTCCTTTTGCCTGTGCCTTATTTAGATTTTTTTCTGGGGTGTCTACTGGTATAAAGCTTTTTTACTTCCGAAACTTTCTTCCATTCGCTTTAGGAAATCCTTTAAATGCGCGCGGAGAAATTAATTTTTCGTTCCTGCAAAATATGTTGACGGAGGTTATGTAGAATGGCCACATAACACAGAATTAGAAGATGTGGTGTTTCCATATGTTCTTCAACGTTAACATATCTGTCCGTTACAGAACTAATCAAAAAGTCGGTAAAAAACGTTACGGTAGAACGGAAATATTTCCGTCTTCTTAAAACCTGACTTTATATTAGATGGCTTCATAAAATGATTATGACACGCCAACATAACCACCAATCTCATAAATCGTAAGAGGGACACCTGGATAGTGCTATGAATCTATTGCTGCCTTGTAATTTGCCTTAAACGAAGGAAATACTGACGTCCAGTAGCTGTAACTTGTTGCTACAATTCGGTGGCAATACCTGAATTGTAACACCATAGTTTCTGACTAGGTTTAAAGTTTTGAATTGTTAAGTGACTTTTGTGGTTATCAAAAATGAAGAGCGTCGGATTTTCCTTTAAAGATTTAGTGCGCCGAATGAAATGTTGCATCGCTTTTACATTCATCCAACCACTTAATTAGACCAATCCAAGTGTTCTCGGAGATGCGCCATTGATAATCTGGGACTTAAAATTTTGAGAGGGAAAATCATAACTGGGGGGCAAGGTGTTCCATGTCGCACTAATTATGCAACAAGTCGTCACCAGGGTTCCTTTTTCCCCGCTTGTAATTTTGCAAACTTGTTTTGCACCTTTTCAGGCTAGTATTCTTTTTTACATGCTTCAGTGTTGTCGTTCCAGTCTCGTGAAGGTTGTATACGCGGTTGCCATCTGCAAACGTCACTGAATAAGAATAAGCATTTTGTAAATTATCAAAGAATAATTTACAAAATAATTAATAGACGTTATGTCTATTAAAAGAAGTAGCACTGGACAAGCTACAATTTTCAGACTGCCTAATGCTTATTTCTGGGTTGCGTTGAATATAGTTTCGTATTCAATCAACACTTGCTTTTTTCGATGTTTCTCAAGACGGATGCACTGGAGTTGAACTTATTTTGGCCATTTCATACGCTAATACTCTGAAATCTTTCGTTGATTGCCCATAACACATTTTAGAGCATTTGATTAGACTCCTATTTTCTTGCTCGGGCGTGAATATTAACCGTGTTTGATAAGTGTGCTTCATTTTGATTTCGTTTATACACTTTGCTTTTTTTGCATATTGAAACCAAGTTTGATATGTGACAGTGTTATTTTTCGCTGCGATACGCAGATACATTGCTGTTGATAACCTGCTGTACAGCTTGCCGCATGGCCTCTTCAGCATCTTCTATCATGTCTAGAGGAAGAAAAAGAAAAACTAAAATGGGAGAACCCTTTTCAGTCTTGCTTTTTTGTTCTCTAGGTATGATACGACACTAAAATACAAACGATATAACCTTTAGATAAGTTTTTGCATCACCATGCTTTTTGTATTTAGTTTAGGTATATTTTACGAATATCAGGTAGCTCCTGTTGAAATAAAATGCAGTCCTGGCTACCATAGAACACTATTTAATAGTGACCCAAACTTACTGTCTCTAAGTGGCCTAAAGTACCGCTCAAAAATTGTTGAGGTTATATGATCGCAAAATTATAAATTATGTAATTTAAATTAAGGCAATCTGCAGCTGCCATACTGTTCTTTGTGAAATTTAATACTTCCATCTCTATTCCCGTTTTAGATTACAAAAAACTTCACTCAAAATCGTAATTTTTCAACTTCTCGCACTGATCAATAGGGAAAGAGAAAACTATATGTATAACTTCGTTTGTAGTTAGGCAAGACATTTGGTCACGAGATGGAGGAAGTTACAATATCTAAAGTAGAAAAGAGCTATGATCAAGGTGGTCCTTGTCTTATCGTTCCTACTTAAATTATTCTCTTCGCAGTTATGACAATTCACACTTGTTTTTCTGACATAACTTTGATTCATCTCGGCAAAGTGTAGAAGTTAGTAGAGAAACAAAAAAATGAAATTAATTTATAAATATATTGATTCACTAGTTTTACTTTCTCAAGCTCTTTTAATATATTGCAATACGAGATCGCTTGATATAGAAGTTTTGACAAATTTTATCAGTTTGTATGTTTCTCTGATTTTCCTGTTAATTACGATACCTTTCAATATTGAAAACACCTTAATTATTAATAAATTTGAAGAAAGGCATTGTAACTAAACTAACAGAAAATACGTTATGATATTCAAGTTTGTTTGCAGCATAGCCTTTACAAGTCTATAGACAAATTAGCAAGTCGTACAGATATTAATTTACTGTTTTCATTTCTTTAAATATTATCAATTCCTATAAAGCAAGGGTTGTGCAACAATTGACTTCACTTTGAAAAATGAATAATTTTGTAAATTAAACGAAAAAATAGCAAGTGAAAAGTGAATCGTAGCGAAGTTAAAATTTCTCCGAGATTATTTGGTCACACATTTACTAACCGACTGCTCAAAAAACTTCTTATAGTACGAATATAATTATATTCGCTTCTATATGTGTATCAATAGTTATAGTAATCATATGAGGTTAACACTGACGCCGCCTTTGTTGCAAATTTTCTTCGTAAATCGTCAATTTTTCCTTGCCTTACCTTTGTACTGATCAAACATATTTACGTGTTCATGTTGTAACGTATTCTTTCATTCATATTTTTGCCTTCTTAGCGATTGCATACATATGCAGACGATAAATTTATTAAGGACGGCTTAGAGAACGTCGTTGAGATAAGGAAAATATTTTAAAAATTAATTTGTCTCGCCAAACTTAGATGTTGCATTGAAAACACACTAAAAAAACTGGTCAACAAAATTTACATTTTACTCTCTTGCGCTGAATAATGGCACCGCTGTGACAGATGTCGCCCAAGCTCAATTTCAATATAACCAGAGCATTGCGATACTGTAATCTTTCAAATAACTCCAGCACGATAAACGGTAAGTCATTGGAGTTACAACTACGCTATTAGTTGGCTAAAAGAGTTTTTAAACAATATTTTGACAAGGAAAAATATTCAGTTTTATACTAGCGATCTAATAACTTCCATAGACCACTGTGGGCTTTAGAGCCACTGTTATGGCCAATTATTCATCCTTTTACGGTAGGTTTTGCCCGTAGGATGTGTTAAATTACGCGCACATGACACCTAGATATCGATTTACAAAAACACTATTCATTAGTTCCCTATTCGGAAACACTTCCCTATGTGAACAACTTTTTTAATAGGACGAAGCATTCAAAATCAGTACTGCAATTCAGAAATACTGGTGTACATTCTGAGAACTGCCTACGGGTTGCAACAGCGTCAGTAGGAATCATTACCAATGTGCTTGGTAATGTCAAGAAATATCGAAGTTGCGCATTAACTTTTTGATTTTGTCTGTTTAAGTGAGAACGAAAAGTACTTTCATCGTTTCGTAGACAGCAAAAATGTAAATACATAACTAGGTTATCATTAAACACCGCCACTTAGGTAAGCAAGCAGCGGTGTTAGCTTTACTGAAATAAAAGTGTGCTACAATACAAAGGTATTCAATTATTCTGATAAAAGTGTGCATTAGAAAATGCTTTCCGTTCGAATTACGTCTACGCGTATTCGTAAATACGTGTACAAACAACTTCACACTATCATATATGTTCATTTACTACATACATATAGCAAGTAAAGCGAGTTTCCCGAACTTCTCGCTTGTACGTGCTTTTATAAGCCGACCCAGTGTTATACTTAGGAGATAATAGTATTCCGTTTTTTAATTCCTTTACTATAACTATATCACATGTAATGAAAAAATGGGTACATACATAGAGGACAATTTAAGTTAGATCTTATTAATTTAGAAAATAATACGTACAGAAATTTAAAATAAAATGTTTATGCCCATCTTCAGCTTAAAATATTAAATTAAAAATTAATGACATGAAAGTTAAATAGACCTGTAAAAAGCTGCTATAGTATAGCACATTATACCTTTACTGCAATCTCTACTTCTATTATTTCTTTAGAATATTTAAAAGCATATCAAAAACCTACATATTTTTTAATGATTTGGTACATTTTCTTATAAATTGTTAATTGCTTTTCACTGTCATAAAAAAGCAAACAAAGTGAATATTGTAAACAGTTTTTATTATGTTGATTAAACTGGTGGATCAATCAAATTACTAGGTTGAGCAAAATACCAGCACTTTTTATGGACTATGGCTTACTGTCAGAATCTGATTGTTTCAAACAATATTATAGCTTATGTCAGTATGCACCACGTTTTGTTAAGCCTTGATATGATAAATTTCAATTTTATATCTTTTTTTAATCAATTTGCTTATTATCTTGCAAATTATTCCTAAATTACGAATTTACAATTTTTAAATTTATATATCCAATCACATTTTCAAATTTCGCGGCTGATTTGAATTGGTAATGGTAGTAACAAATGTTAAGTATGATTTTATTTCATACTTAACAATATATAAATTAGCAAATAGCATAATTTCTAATAGATACGGGTTTTATTTTTAATTTTGGTTCCGCTTTTTCGAAAATATGCATCCCTTTATTAATATTTATACTGTAGCAAAACGTAAATATAATTTTAAATCCATTTATTTCCTTTATCCGACAACTTAAAACACCTATGAAATTTAAAAACTTATTTATTCAGTTGTCTAGATCAGCGGTTCCCAACCTAGTGTACAGCGCAAAAATAGTTTCAGTAAAACAGCAAAATATAAAACGAAAACCCAATGATGGTGTAATTAAGGTCAGAGAAAATGATGTGGTCGCCTGTACAATCACATTACATCACACGTCTGTCCTTCTCTTCTTCGCCGAAAGTGTCATTGTGCATGACTCACTCTTTGCGAATCGTTTTGAAGCTTGCGGTTTCGTAAACAGCCGGGGGATAACGGGGTACTCGAAAATTTAAAGTCTAATTAAGGAAATATGGGAGAACAACAGTAAAGGAGGTGAGAACCGCTGGCCTAGATTAAGAATTGTGCAGTTACAGATAGCACAGAACTGCAGGTGTTAATCTGGCACCCTTTGTATATTGCATTAAGATTTGCGTCAATCTCTAAAATTTATTAATCTTTACTATTTGTTCTAAAAATACATACAGACTCGCCGCTTTTCTATTTAAAATACAGAAAATCAGAATATTCATCATCGTATGAACAACACATTATAGTATAAAATTAGGTGTCAATAAGCTACAAGGTTGAAATGCTAGCAGGACGTTTAAATATTTCTTTCAACTATTAAAATGAATTCGTAATGATGAAGTAATAGTATCAATTTGCCGTCATAGCAAAGTACATCTAAAAGCAATAAAATGGTTCTAGACTAAACTATAGTAAATAACTGAAAAAGACACTTTCCCTCCAAGCGTAGATGTTAATAAAAACAACTGATATGATCACAATTTGAATAATTTTGAAAAACTTGGAACTCAATTTTAAAGTTATTAATAACAAAAGGACGAATCGAAGATTAGGTAAAATAATATCTACTGCATTGAATTATAGATTATGATAAGCAAAGTTTAAGAAACAGAAAACTATAGGCATCATTTAATACTTTTTAGCATGTAGCTTATCAAATACATCTTTTCGATTTACTATTTGTTTGATATTTACTAATTTTATTGTAAAATTTGTATACTTTTACAACTATACTAATTTTGTATTTAAACTAAAACGTTTTCGTACAAGAAACCGACTAATTTGGTTTGGTAACTTCTTGGGACATGCCTGAAATTGAAAATTCAGTTATTTAATTCAAAGCAATTAATATATTATGCAAGTGCTGCAACTAATTTAGTCTTTATATATTAATTTAACAATAGCTTGATTATTGAAATTAAGGAATTAATTCTACTGGGAAAAAAAGTATCTTGCTTAGTGATTCAAATAAAAACTTTTATCCTTCGTCCTTTTTAATTTATAAAAATTATAAATAAATACACCAACCTAGCTCTAAAATGAATATGAAAAGTTTTGTAAGACACCATGATAGAATATATTGATCAGTAAAAAAAATAATTATCTCCCACTAAACAATACTTTAAGCCTATATAAAAATAGCGCTGATATTTTCAAAGCAGTGACGACAGTATTTCTTACTGAAATATTTTAAACAATTCTTTTCTTTACTTATTTTATTGACTTCCATTTTACTAATATATAACGTGTGTTCATTTGAAAGTGTCAATCTAGGTTACTTTGAAATTTTGATAGAATAAGACGCATATACAGTAAAAATCTCTTCCCTATAGTCACTTATAGAAACGTGTATTACGTATGTGTGCGTTCGAGATGCGAGGAGTGGGGACGCACGTGGCATACATATGGATGTAAGCACAAGCACATACATACATAGTATAAACGTCGATGAATGTGGAACTAGCGGCAATAATAGGGACTTTATGTAATAATTAACACAAATAAGTGTGGACTTTTTGGAAGATTTTAATATTTTTAACGTTTAAAACAATGTCAGATATACCTATAACAATAAGTAAAGCGGTAAATCATATTAACTTCTATTTTCTATACATAATAAATGAAACCTTCGTATGATTTAACGGATTTAAACAGCCATATTTTCAAAATTTTTAATTATGTGTCTTATCGTTTCAAACGCAATGGTACGTTGAAAGTTAATTTGAAATACCCGTGCAATGTTCTTATGCTGCGACCAAGATGATACTGTTTTACAATTTTTTTTTGTTCAAGGGTAAAAATATCCATCGTGAATACCGACACAAGTTCGCTTATACGTAATCAATAGCCATAAATTTAATAAAACCAAGAAAACAAATACTGGAACTTTGATAGAATAAATAAACGTAAGAAAGGCGTGCATCGCTGCTCGTCTCCGCGCTCCCCATCCCTACTTCTCACTTCAGGAACACACACATACGTGTATGTATGCATATTCTACTGACTATAGGGAAGAGATTTGTACTGTATATATTAGTATGTGTTTGTTGTTCCGTAAACGTAAATCCAAATGACATTTGATAATGTCAATCACATTTGTTATTTATTTGTATGTATGAAACTGTCAAAATATACGACTTCGTAGGTTAAGTAGTAAATTTTAATTTACGACATTCTTCAAAATGTTCTCAGTAAATCACATGCTACTAGATTGACTCAAATGAACACCCGTTATAATAAAAAGTGCACCTGTTTTATTGTATGACATTTACTTTTTGCTGAAAATGTGCACTTTTTAAAATGTATTCTCCTCACTATCTAAAATTAGGATACGTTTTCACTTACCTTGATTTTAATCTTGCAGAAAAATATTGGGGTAATTGGTGTTAATTCTAGTGAATAAATACAAACTGCATAGGCAATTTTTAAACACTTAACATTATTTATATAAATTATTACAGCACAGCAATTATGAATCGAAAAGTCACACATGCCACTAGTCTCGATATCAGAAAATTGACTCCTTAAGATATACTATACACAATTGTCCGTTTATACAACACTACCAAACATTTCAAGCTCTGGTAGAACACTGTCCAAAAATAACTATTAAAAAATACCTATGAATTTAGCTAAGTAACAGACATAATAAAAATATATATACTATATAAATATTAAATACTGTCAATCGTAGAAAACAGTTTATAGTTAGATTGACGGATTCATTTATCAATAGCAGCAACATGATCGGGTTTCAATCCTTTTGAAAACCTATCCCACATGCGGCTATATAATTGTTCTAAACCTTGTGCGTATTGTTTGCAGTCAAAAAGTGGTGAGCTTGATCTTGCTGTCCAAACTTTATGTCTCATTGCTTTAAGACTGAAAAATGAAAAATATTTAGTACCTCATAAACATGAAAATATGCTATCACTTACTATTCTCTATCTGTTCCTAATTTAATAGCAATGTCTTGATATTCCTGCCTTGATCTTGCAATTAATTCTGGACATCCAAGAGTAGCTAATTGTGATGCAGCAACTCTGGACGCTAATGTTTCTCCTGGTAAAGTGACTACGGGTGTACCAGTCCATAAAACATCCATGCTGGTTGTATGCCCATTGCATAAGGGTGTATCTAAGCATACATCTGCTAATTGTCCTCTTCGGACGTGTTCTTCTTTAGCCGCAACATTACTAAATAAAATTCGTCCATTAGGAAGGCCAAGTTGCAATGCGGTTGCTTGTAAATTCGGTTCACCAACTGCTGGGAATCTTAGAAGCCATAAAACTGCATTAGGCACGTTCTTGAGTATGTTTACCCACATTTGCAGAGTCATAGGATCAATTTTGTACAATTGATTGAAATTGCAGTAAACAATTGCATCGTCAGGCAAACCATATTGTTGCCTTGTGGTGATTACAATATTTTGTGGCACTTCCTCACCAGTCGCAGCTTTATTATTTGTTTGTGTTGTTGCTAAACCATTCTGAACAACAACGCCATTTAATGATGTTTGAACTTGACCAGAAGCAATCATTGTTTCTATAGGTGTTGTTGTTGGTAACTCTGCAACTTTAAGACTAATTTCCACTGGCTTTACTGCTTGTACGACTTCTTTTATCTCCTTAACTTCTGTGTTTTCTACTAGAGGTGATAAATCTGTAGCATTAATTATAGCCACATTATCTGCTATATTTGCGCCACTCTTATCACTAACAATAAGTCTTTCTTTAAGGTGAGGAAACATTTGTTTGTGGTCTCCAACAAAATATGTATGTGGCATAAAAGCCAATTTTTCACTATACTGGGATGCCAACTCAATAGGCGACGTAACGACATCTGTTACTAAATAATCCATGAAGCTGGCCCCACTTGTTCCAGGATATCCCAGCCACATCACTTGTATAGGAGCCGGCCGTAAAGCAAAGATTTCATTTCTTGCGCCCTTTGTATACCCATTCATATTTACAAGAATGTGTATACCATCACCGTAGATTTTATCAGCTGCTTTACCATTGCAAGGAACTTGAGATAAATCAATAAAATGTTCTGCTTCGCGCGCAATTTTGCTGCGAAAAGTGGTCCCATCATCAGGACTCAAAGCATAACAATATACTTCGACTTTATTTCGATCATGTAATCCTGGCACTGATTGCATTAAATGTGATGTAGGGTGGTTTCCGAAATCGCTACTTACATACCCAATCCTTATACGGCCTTTTATTTCATAACCAAATTTATAAGCAGGCTTGTGGAGAACATGAATCTTTTCTAGACATAAGTTCGCATGCCTAGCAGCGATGGCCTTGCGAAATTCGTGAGAAAGAGGATATAACATGGAATGATGAGGGTGAACAGATGGCAATCTGTTTTTTTCAAGTTGATCTGCAACAATGTTCACCAATTTTTTCATTCGGGTATCGTAATCTGTCCAGTCGCACACGATTTGTAAACAATGAGCTAAATTGCAATAAGCATCGGGAAAGTCTGGCTTTAATTTTAAAGCGGTTCGATATGATTGAATGGCTTCAGGAATGTTGCCAGAATCTTTGTGGATACTCGCCAAATTACTGTGAGCATCGGCAAAGGCCGGATTGATTTGGATCGCTCTGGTATAACACTGTAAAGCGCCCGACACGTCCTGCATTTCTTTAAGAGTATTTCCCATGTTAGAATAAGCATCTGCAAAAGTAGGCTGAATACGTATGGCATCTTTGTAATGTAATAAAGCTTCGGTGAGTTTTCCTTGTTGTTGTAAAACTGACGCAAGATTGCTATGTGCTGCTGCAAATTCTGGAAAGACTTCCAACGCTTTAAGATATAAGCGAGTGGCTTCTTCTATGTAACCTTGTTCTCTTTTAATGTTGGCTAGATTATTTAACGAATCCGCGTGAGATGGACACAAACGTAGAGCCGTATTATAACATTCTTCTGCTTCCGCTACCTGCCCCTTCTCTTTAAGAGCATTAGCCAAATTACAATAAGCATCGGGAAAATTAGGCTGTAATTCGATGGCACGTCTGTAGGTGTCAATAGCCAAGTCGATGAGACCTTGTTCATAGTAGACACATGCAAGGTTTCCGTGTACAACCGCATTATTCGGTGAGAGATTTAAAGCACGCAAATACGCTGCTACCGCCCTGCAAAACGAAGAATAAATTATAAAATTTTAAATAAATCACAGAAAAAAAATTCAATAATAAGAAAGTTAATTCAAGAATATTTTTAGACTTATAAATTACTATCTATTAACTCTAACGTCAAAACATCGCGTTATCCGCGCCTAGTAAAATTTAGATGTAGAATAAATTCTTAAAATAACCTAATATTATCCTTCACTAGTAAATTAAAACTTTATTTTTTTTGGTTTAATGTAGAACTTCAAATATATACATATTATCGAGAAATGAGCATGCTATTTTTTTGCAAAACTGAAAGTATACTATTAGATAGTCAATTTATTTTATTTCAAAAAGCTATCATTTTTATATCATTGTTTTTGGATTATAATAATATTATTTCTTTGATTTACAAAAACTAATTTTTACATCATATGTGCTTTATTTAAATTTAAAGAAATTCGTAATATATAATTCCTTCAAATACAATAAAAAAATCGAATGCGACATTGCTAAATCATGTTTAAAAATAAATATTAAAATAAAACATATGTTAGGGACGAGAATTTACGCCAATAAATCAATATCTATATTACATCAATTTTTATTAACCATAATGAACTAGGATAAAAGATAAATAAGCAAAGCATTTAATAACAAAATTAATTTAAAAAGAATTAATTTAAGGTTTATCGTGTGGATATACCCCTACCCTTTGCAAAGAAAGGCATGCAAGATAAAGCAACAGGTTTATTGCAATACTAAAGGCGGTGTTTGATAAGTTCGACAATTGTTCATTATAAAGCAAACGACCACCTTTTGATCTGATCTTTGATCCATCCGAGACAACCTGCTGAAGATTCACTTCCGACAAGTTCTGGCGGCGGTTTCGGCTCCGGTATGTCAATGACTGTGTACACGACCACGCACTGTAACTCCATAGTGCACACATCGCCGCGGCTTCTAAAACTACTTCATTCGCAAGCCGACTTCTGCTACTACAGTTTATTTTGATTACTATTTAGTATTAGCGGCATACCACTACTGACCGGAGATGAAAGCAGTCACGTCCAAAATATTCTTGGGAATGACGCGCGTCAATTAAATTTGTACCAGAAATAAGATCAGGAAATTGTCACAGTTCGCGAGGATTTTCTTATTTTAATTAGTTGCATATTTTTCTTAAACGTTTCTTTTCTAACTTGAAATTCGGATGATCCCTGTTTATTGTCGTTTCGTATACTAGTAATAATAAGAGAGAAGAAAAAAATACGAAATTTCGAATCAAAAATTTAAATTCTTAGTAACATAATATTAATTAAGCAAAAGAAGAAACGATAAAATACGTGTTTACTTAATTTTCGTCGAAAGGAGCCGCATGACGGCGAAGAAAAAAATAATAGGGTTAAGAGAGAAACTAACTTATTCGAGGCACGGCTATAGTAGCGTGGCGACTGGTAGGATATACTAGGACGGGCTGGGGTTGTCGCGGTGGTTGCCATGATACCGGAGGCTGCGCGTACGGACGTCAACGACCGAAATTTGGATAAATTAGTTAGTTGTGAGGGTACATAAAAAATATTCATTTTAAGAACTTAAATATTATATCCACCGATCTAATATATTTATGAAAATTTAAAAAAATCAACTATACTTTTACTAAACGAAATATTTTATAACACCATAAGTTATTAACATTTATTTAAATGCACACATAGTATTTATTTTCGTGTGAATCCCAACATTGCTTTTGTACATAAACTCGCGAAATGGTAAAATTAGGTCTAGGAAAATCACAACCCTTAATGGAGAGGGATGCACTACTTGAAGCCGTAGAAATAAATACAGAAAGAACACAATATCGATTTTAGCAAGGCTATGGAGTGAATAACGTCACAACCACAAGCGCAGACAATATAGGTCGTTAGAAGTGTTAAACATATGTTGCACAATTTATCAACAATTATTATGTGTCCAGATATTTATGGCTAAACTATACAACTTAAGTTATAATCTATAGTATGTATATCATTTATAAAATATATTAATAGAAGCACATGCTTATAGAGAGACTAGTAAAGATAAAACTAATTATATTCAAAATTCGAAAAACATTTTAGCATGAATCGATGATTTTTTTAACTTTATGTACTTAAATAAATATTTATAATAGCAACGTGTGTCTAAATTAACTATTTAAAATTCTTCACTAAAATAAGAATATTAAATGAAAATAGAGATTATACAACTAACAATTGAAAAAACAGACAGTATAATTAAAAAGTTTCGGATTTTTTAATTTTTTCCTTGAAATTATAAGTTCAAAATATATTAAAATGTAGTTGCAACTTATTTTTCCTTTTTTAATATGTATAATTTTGGGTCTTTGAAAATCAATAAAATATGATTTAATAAATCAATAATATAATATAAGGCTAATATTCGTGTTTAAAAAATTAAGAAAGAACAAAGCCAAAACATGACATGGAAAACAGACAATGTAATGCAAGAATTAAATAAAAAAATTGTCTTTAAAAAAATAATTAAAAAAATGTCACAAAACAAAGCAGACTTAAGATACTTAATTGTAAAGCCTACCATAGTAGAGATAACAATTGCAGATATGGTAATTTTAAGAACTACATATTGTATAACACAAGGTAAACAAAATAACACGCACAACTACAATGTAAAATCATAAAATTTGAAAGTTTGAAAATGTAAAAATGATCATAATTAGAATAGCTACTCTAACTCAACGTAAAATTGTTCTCGATGGAATAAACCCATAACGTAAAATTGTTGTCGGTGGAATATTATTTGGGCTATTCTCAAATAGCAACTCCGAAGACCATTGGTTTCGGTTACCAGTGAAAACATATTTTAAATGTGCTAATAAGTTCTTCATTAAAATACAAGGATAGCAGTAAAGAAAAGAAACCTGGTTAAAACTAAACACTACTTAAATCTTAAATAAAATTTATTTAATTGAAGTAGAAACTCTGCATTCATCATATCGCTATTTTTCTATCATTTTATTCATAATAATTAATTGTAAAGACTGTCTCCGCTACTGCGAGGGTACAAAATATCAGTAGGATTTGGTCATGCGTTTTTCCCGAATGTGAAAAGTGTAGCTATTTTTTAAAATATGTGCAATAAGAAACTTGTTTAATAACACAATTTGGACAAATTTCTATTTCAAAGTCAGGTAATAGAAATTTGTTCTGTGTCATATATATCTGAACCTCTTCAAGTTTAGAAATTTAAACTTATTAAAAACACTCTACTTTCACAAATTTTTACTGAAAGAGGCAGCTGAGAATCAAATTACGAAAACAATAATAATAATTTTGTTAAGAAAAAACTAAAAATATGCCTATTACTCGTCTAAAAAAAACTGTTTAAGGGAGGAAATTAGAATTAATTTTAATAAGATGATGAAAGTGGCTTTAAAGCCTTCAAGAGTGACGGAAATATTGAATGAAAATATGATCACACTCATGTAAATATAAAGCTATTTTGAATAAAACGTTCAGAGAAGTGTCTATAAAAATCAAGTACCCCGTTATCCGCTGACTCCGTATCCGCGGTTTCAGTCATCCGCGATTTACTTATGATGAGCAGAAAACGCGTTATATCAATAAATATAAAAGTTATAGGAGCATTTGTCGATATATCGTCGTATATATGAGTCATCCCCTGAATTCGGCACTCTCTTATGATAAGTTAAACAAGTTGGAACGTGCTTAAGGTGCCACTCGCTTTTACTTGTACATATAAACGCTCCTGTTGACTATGAGTTTAGTACTATTCGAATTGTCGGACAAGATAGTGCTTGCAATAGTTTTTAAATAAAGCAAGTAAATTTGAAAATCAATTTAAAATGGCTTCTAAACCAAAAAGAAAACGTGAAATGCTCACTATTAGTGAAAAAATAAAAATCATTAATATAATTGAAATAGAAAAAAAATCTATTGCAACTGTTGCTAAAATATACAATAAAAACGAATCTTCGATACGAGAAGTGTTTAAAAACAAAGATAAGATTCGAGCTAGTTTTTCTAGTGCACCCCAAACTGCAAAAGTTGCAACCACAATACGTAATAAAGTGTTACTTAAGGTAGAAAATGCCTTAAATTTATGGGTGGAAGATATGACAAGAAAACATATTCCTATCGATGGCAAAGTGCTACAACAAAAGGCGTTGGTTTATATGAAGATATGCAGACCTAAGATTATACTGAAGAGGAAGGAAAATCATTCACAGCAAGTAGGGGGTGGCTGCATAGATTTAAAACTCGGTTTAATCTAAAAAATATAAAATGACAGGGGAATCTGCGTCGGCTGATCATGTAGCTGCTGCCCTGTATCCAGAAAAATTTAAACAAATTATTGCAGAAAAGAATTATCATCCTAAGCAAGTTTTTAACTGCGATGAGACTGGTCTTATGTGGAAAAAAATGCCTCAACGGACTTATATTCATAAGACTGCAAAGAGTACACCAGGCTTTAAAGCAATTAAGGATAGACTTACCTTGATATTTTGTACAAATGCAGCTGGTCATATGATTAAACCCGGACTTGTTTACCGATCACAGAATCCACGTGCTCTTAAATACAAAGATAAAGCTTGCCTGCCTGTGTTTTGGCAATCAAATGCTTTTTTTACCACCTAACACGACCTCATTGCTTCAGCCCCTTGATCAAGGTGTCATTAGATGCTTTAAAGCCATATATATTCGATAGGTTTTCCAAATGCTGTATACAATGGCTAACGAATGCTCTGATATCGGGCTCATGGAATGCTGGAAGTCATTTACAATTGCTGACGCAATTCTATTTATCAAAGGAACGATGGAGGAATTAAAGTCAGAAACGATAATAGCATGTTGGAAAAATCTGTGGAATGACATCGTTCTTAGTTCTGAAGACACACATGATATTAATTCACATCTAACAACGATATTTAATATAGCGCAGAAAATAGATGGAGAAGGATTTAACGATATAACCCAAGAGGAAATCAGTGATTACATAAACGAAGAGGATCAAGTATTCACCAATGAGGAATTGGAAGACCTTGTGAAATCTTCTCCAGAAGCGAGTGACGGTGAGGATGAGGGTCAACAAGAACCGCCAGCATGGACGCTTGAAAAATTTTCAGCGATATTTCGAACTGCTCAAACATTAAAAGAACAGATAGTAGAATATGATCCAATAATGGAACGCAGTATAAAAATTACTCGCACTATAACAGAAGCCTTGAAACCCTTGGAGGATTTGTTTATTGAAATTAAAAGACAAAAACGCCAACTACCAATAACAATGTTCTTTGAAAAAGTCGACAAAACTATCGATAATGCACAGCCATCAACATCGTTTGCCTAGGATCTAAGTAAACAATCGACTGCTAACTTGGACTTGGAGGAAGATGAATGAATATGTAGCTCACGATGATAAAGTTTTTCTTGTTGTATATTTTCTTGTTGTGTATGTAAATATGTACTATATGTACATATGTATGAACTTATATATTTATTAAACTTAAATTCTATTTGTGCCACAGCACAAGAATATTTATTTATTTATTGTTTATTTACTTTAAATAAATATTATATAACTTATTTTTTCTTGTTTCATTGTTTTAACTTTGCTTCATATTTCATATTGTTCTCGAAAATAAAGCGTTCGCTACTATCCGCGGTTTTCAAT
Source organism: Melolontha melolontha (assembly GCA_935421215.2). Lineage (NCBI taxonomy): Eukaryota > Metazoa > Arthropoda > Insecta > Coleoptera > Scarabaeidae > Melolontha > Melolontha melolontha. Next base: position 166,336,478 of record OW285235.1, read on the forward strand.
ATCCGCGGAAGACCACAGAACCAAACCCCCGCGGATATGGGGATACTACTGTACAACGTTGTATCGAAATTACACATAAAAATCTGAAAGGTTCACATAAATTACAAACCGGTAAATAAACTACTATTACGGAATGTACTTAACTTGAATGAAAAAAGAATTCGTCGAAAAATTGACAAATTAAAGTCAAATTTGACGATGAACGAATTTTCCTTCGACTTTTTAAAATAATTTCTACTTTTAATAGTTAATTGACGAAGGAGATACTTGAAACTTCATTATAACGCTAAGAAATAAGTAATTAAACTTCTAGTTTCAAAAATTCTTTTATTGTAAATACCACTACAATATTGTTTCGCCATATTCATCCACCTGATGAAGCCATTGTATGGCGAAACAATATTGTAGTGATTTACAATAAAATAATTTTTGAAACTTGAAATTTAATTACTTATTTCTTAGCGTTAATTTCTACTTTTTCATATTCTGAAGATCACACGACTTCCATAATTAGTGTTTATTAGGTCAATCACTTTTCTAAACCGATCATAAATCATTTCCTAATCACACAGACACGATTATGTTTTACACAAAAATATAATAGTCCGATGTGGTTGGTAGTTATCGAAGTTTTAAAATACTCAATTATAAACATATTAGAAATCACAGAAAACTATAACATAATGGTTCTCAATGCAAACAATAGCGAAAATGACGTAAGTAAATGTTTTATACAGAAAATAAATGCCTATTTCGTTTGTAACGTAAAACACGGAACAACTTTTAAATTGCACTTATATTTAGTAACATTTGCAATTTGGCAAAATATTTTGTTACATGAGAACCTATGTAAACAAATAAAAATATGTATAAAATATGAGGGGACGCTTTTATTTTCCCGGACTGGGCATGAAAACAAAAAACTAGAGCAGCAATAAAAATTTATGTTGAATATAGTTTTCTTGCTTTTGAAAGCCAGGTACTACACAATTTCAATAACATCTTTAAACCATCGTAAAAATATTATTTTTGTCTCTCTACCGAATGGTTCTCTACAGCTTTTGTAAGTTCGTCATCGTTCCTAAATTTTGTCCCCCTAAGTGTTTTTTTGGGCATATCCGAATTGCGGTAAGAATTTTTATAGGTACAATTGTAATTAAGGCAGGTATATAATGTGGCTGAACTGCGGTCAAGACCTTTTCTCTTAATCCTCTCATTTGTTATCCTTAATCCTCAAATTGCAATGTCATTTGTAATGTAATTTACATACAGTTTAACAAAGTACATCTTTCGTGTTTGACTTCATGAGTGAAAAACCTATAGATGAGAGAGTTGACAGATTTGTCGATTATCTTATAGATACCTACATTGATGAAAATGCCCTATTTCCGCCAAATATATGGGCTGCTAATACAGATAGCATTTACAGAACAACGAACGCTTGCGAGTCGTTTCATGCAAAATTTAGAGCTTGTTGTCCTTCGCTTCATCCAAATATTCAAGTTTTTTTAGTAACTTTAAAAAATATTCAGACAGATTCATATGTAAAAATGAATTCTGTAAATATAAATGAAAAGCGAAGTATTTCGAAAAAAGTTTTAGAAAAACAAGCATTTATTAATTCGAAAATTGTGCAGTTGACAAATTACGATATTTCCAGATATAATTTTGTAAAGTGTGTTAGCTATAAATTTAACAGTACTGTTTTGTTGCATTGATATCAATGTAAATGATTTTGATTGCATATTTTCTTAAGTGACGTATTTTAGTTTAATAAAATACATATAAATTTGAATAAATTGTTTTATTTCAATAAAATGTACATTAGAAAATTGTAATTTTGTAAATGATTTTCATTGTATAATTTTTTTTAAATAACTTGTATTCTAGTTTAACAAAGTACATATAAATTTGAATAAATTCTTTTATTTGAATAGAGTATACATTAGCTAATAAAACCATTAAGATTTTTACCGCAGTTCGGTACTCGTTATTTAAAGCCCAGGTAAACAGAAAAATTTTTACCGCAGTTCGGTCGCCCCTTAAAATTTTACCGCAGTTCGGACGCACCGGTTTTTTTGAGATTGTGAAACAAAAGGTAGTCACTACTAAATCTGCACTATAATGTGGGTGTTTAATTCCTTCAAAGCTACAATCAGCAAAAACAGCATCTGAAAGTCTTGATTTGTGCACTAGTGCATTGTCGCGAAACAATACGACACCGTGCACGTCTTTTCACTTTAATAGAATCTCTGAGACAATGCAAGCTTGCATAATACTCTGCATTTACCGTACTATCCTTATTTAGATAAGCAATCGACAAAACTCCTCGACAGTATCAAAAAACAGTTGCCATTATTTTTCCTGCAGAAGGGGTGACTTCAAACTTCTTAGGGTGTCTCGAACCTTTAACATGCCGCTCGTTACAGCGACTCTTATTTCGATTCTGGATCATAATGATGAACCCAAGAGATTAATCTCCAATGACAGGCGGCCCTAAACTCGTCCTCGAACAGATACTATTTAATATCTGGTACATTAATTCGCCCCCATGCTAATTTTGGTGTTTTAATCCCTTACCTTAATTTGTCCCCGGACTAGAGATTAAGAAATTTATACTTTCTTGGAAATGTAAATACAAAGTTGCCCTGCCTATTAAATACAAATTAAATTCAAATTTATCTAAATTTAAAATTTACCCAAATCTACCATATATACTATATACTTATAATTCGTCAGTCTGAAATAACATTCCTGGCTAAGAAGTGCATTTGATTTGTGAGAAAGCATAGAAAGCTTCTTTAGTTTGAGTGAACGTGGAAATCAAGGGTTAGAATTGTAGACTCTATAAAATTTACCAAACACAAATACTTAAAAAGTGGTGAAATATGTTGACGATGTTTGAATCGCTCTTGTAAGGCAAAACTTTATACTGTGGGTGCAGAAAATTTAATTGTGCGCAATGAAATAGAACATAATCATGAAAAGAATCTAAAGAAACTAAACAGACAGATAGTAAGTGCTAGTGCTAAACGTAAAGCAACCGATGACATTTGTGAGAATCCTTCAAAAAGAATACATTCACCTCTAAAAGAAAATACTGGTCATTTCAATACAATCACCGTTCAAGACATTCATTACATCCGCAACAATCTATATAATAAGAGAAGAAAATCTCTACCGCCATTACCGAAAAATAGGGCAGAAATTAAGTGTGTTACAACATTGAATATTACGATATTGAAAAAAGAAAATGTGGTCTTTATCATCGATGAAGTTGAAGAAATTGTCATATTCACGTGCCTAACAAATGTGACTGTTTTATGCAATAGTGAAAAAGTATATGTCGACGGTACATTCAGTTACTCTCCCCGATCATTTTCTGCAGTTATTTACACTGCATATATTACAAAATGGGTATTATATCCCACTAGCATTCCGCTTACTGCCGAATAAAAAGGAGTATTCTTACAAAACACTTTTTAACCTGTTGCGAAAAAAGTGTCATAGTTTGGGTTTAAATCTGAACCCAAAAGTCATCGCAGTGGATTTTGAAATTGCAACCCACAATGCCATATATGCGAAGTTTCCAGATTCCAAAGTTATAGGCTCCAGGTCCATTTAGCACAAGCATGGTTCCGCAAAATACAAAATCTGGGCCTTGTACTTTATTATAAGAACGAAACCGGTGAAATTGGAAAGTGGCTGTGCTATATATTTGGTTTACCATTTTTTAAGTCCATCGGAAGTAAGCGATTGTTATGGTTTTGATTTTTCGGAAATACAACCTCAAGATGAACGTTTATCACGCTTTTCTGATTATTTGGTTGACAATTATATTTCAGAAGCCGTTTTTACACTTAGTTTGTGGGCAGAACTCAGCAATACCATAGAAAAACGCTTGCGAATCTTTCCACGCTAAATTTAATGCCAGTCTTTTCTACGCATCCATCAATTTTTCATTTTATTGAAATTTTGAAGCAGTTTCAAACAGAGACTTATATAAAAATTCAATGTTTATCTGAATGTGGAAGAATACGAGATCCAGTCGTGCGTAGACGTAAGCAGTGCGTTATTAGAAAAATCGATGAGTATAAAAATAGATATGTTTCGAGATTTGATTTTGCTAAATGTATAGCTTATTTTTATAAACGTTAAATGTAAATGTTAATATGTATTAGTGCTTTTATAAAACACAAACAGTCATTTCTATTCCATTCTTAATTAATCAAATATGTTTCGTGGCACTGAGTTTTTCATTTCTTGCATAAATAAAAATGTTATCTATAGATTTTAAATAAGTGGGTGATTCATACTGCGATAAAGTCGGGGATGAATTCATGAAGCTATTTTTGCGGACCTACTCTTTCGGCGACAAGCTTATGTATATTTTTTCAGGTACGAGTTTAACTAATTACTTAATTTTATCTCTGGGGACGGGTTTAGGTACGTCCTCCAATGACGAGCCGGTCAATAATTAAATCTGATTCGTTCCCACAAATCGCTAGGAATTGTTCATACGTCTCTATGCATTTGCAATGGCGAAAGCATTCGTGAAATCCATTTTACACTAGTTTTTTGTCATTTCAAAGTACTCGTGTAGAATTTTAAAGACCGTGATTTCTGAAACATCTAGTAAACCTGCTAATTGTCGTTTCTTTAATCTGCATCTTTCATTACCAAACACTTAGTTCTTTCAACAACATCTGAAGTTATCACATCATTAGCGTGTTATGGAGGGAATCGTCATTCAATGATTCTCGACCACATTTAAACAATTATGACCACTCGCACCAGCAGCAAACATTTCTTCAAGAATATTTTTTGGAGCGTTTGCTTGTTTTGCAAAGAACTTTATAACGACGATTCGTTTTTAGTACATTTTGATATAAAATCAATGCAGAACACAAATAATAAAATTAATAATATTGCAAATGTTTTGTGATAACGCAATATGCATGTATATGCAAATACTCTCGGACGAGGTTATATCCTCGTTCCCTTTAATACAAACAAGTGTTTAATAAACACGACCTCAAGCATGTATATATTATGTATACATACTGCGGTAGGCCAGGGTTTGTTATGGCCTAATTAACTCTCCGAGGACTTCTCTATTATATATATAGACTGTAGGATAAGTAAAAGAAATTCAGAATGATTCAGTATCTGATAGAGAACTAGACAGACAATATCTGTAATAGTAATAAGTCAGAATTGTATCTATTTATAATGTACATAGTTTGTTAACCAATTTCTAAGTGTTGATTAAATTATAAGATGTTACCCGAACTTCGAGTGTATCATTTACAACGATAAGTCGCCCTACCTGCTAATCTGTGTGGCTGCCCAACGGCCCACGTTACATGGCGATCTCTGCCTACCTACGGTTCAGGACCATTCTGCCAGTCGTGTAAGACTGCAAGGAACATGTAGGAAGCTGGAACGAACCAGAGAAGAAAGGAAACCTACAGTTTGGCAGGTCGAAGCAAGAAATGGGCAACTACGCGACAAAGGAAGTTACAGTTTCGTAAATTGACACACCAGTTATCAAGGCATTTGTGATTCTAAAAATGCATTATGGGAAATTAAAATCTAAAGCTGCTTAGTCCAGGAAGATAAATGCGGCCACTCGTGCATGACTGCCGTGTGTCTTGAACTACCTACGTTACGTCACATTACACGTCTATTTTTTCGTGTTTACAATGTTTCATTTCTTACTGGCAAAATTACCGATCAATAAAATAAATACTAATAGAAAAAAACTAACATTTTGGATGTATTTCAATATCTACAGTTTTTAAGTCTATACGTACAGAACATTTGAAGGCTAGTAAAAACATTTTTGAGATCTATTAAATAAATAGCCAGAAAGTTATTCTACTAAAACATAAATGTGCTCCTACTTTCTTTATGTAGACATATAAACGACCATGAAGCCAACATATAAAGGTAGTTTTATAGTACACACAATAAATTAAACAGAAAACTCATCATCTATTCACTAGCTAAAAATGCTTCTTTTTAAATCGAACAAACTTTAGATTTACCATTTAACTTTAAAAAAAAATACAAAAAATAATTTTCCATTATACCTTAAGATTAAAATATATTTTTTTTAATTAAAAGTCTTTTTTCCTTCGTAACTTTAATATTTAAAAGAATTCTTTACGGCTCACTGAACTATTAAAATATTGGCCAAAAGCCAATACGTGGTTCATTCAAACCATTGTTCTCTGGAAAGAAAGTGATTATCTTGAAAATAACATTTGTGAATAACAAACTTTAAGGCTCTTGTTTTATGGTTTACTTTTATTAATTTGCAAATTTTATGCGTCAGTCATGTAAACAGGCTCTTTTACAGTTTATAACCTCTAACTGTTAAAAAGATATATAAATTTTGATAATACAAAGTTATTATCACACGTTCACAAAAAATATTAATAGTGAACCTGTATTTGTGTTCTTCACACCAGATTTTTAATAATATTTTATATTATTAAAAATACCTTTGTATTATACAAAACTGGTGGGGTTTACCTACTCATGTATGTTTCAATTATTCTGATACATTACACATGCGGTTAGTCCGTAGTATGAGTGAAGACACAAACAAAATGCAGTTTCTAGAGAGATTGGCTGTGCCACCTTTGGAAGGGCGTCGTTACTTCACATTGGTTATGTGGACGGGGCGAGGTACTTCGGCCGTCTGACAATAGGCAGCGCTGAATTTACTTCTACGCCCGGTCTGGATAATTACGGTGATGTGGTTTTTTTTGTGAATGTGTCTGAGAATATCCTTTCTCCAGCAGGGGCGTACCGACGAGCCTGTAGAAAGGGAATTACGTATCTACGTCTCAGGGGATATGTTCGGACACGTTCACAAAAATATTAATAGTGAACCTGTATTTGTGTTCTTCACACCAGATTTTTAATAATATTTTATATTATTAAAAATACCTTTGTATTATACAAAACTGGTGGGGTTTACCTACTCATGTATGTTTCAATTATTCTGATATAAATTTTGATATTGTATCTGTTTGCATTTTGAAATTGTCAATTTACTTAATGCATAGAATATTTTTTTTTTACTTGAAGATAAATTTTCTCGGATGCAATGGTTTTATAGACTGTTATACAGAATACCCATGCAATATAATAAAAATGCATAAAATTGAAGTATACTATATTTTGCGTAAAAGGGATTACTTAATCCACACAATGTTAATAAGTTCATATAGATATGATCTAGAAATTTATTTGGACATATTAGAAATAAAGAATTTTTAACCAGAGCAATATTTTCAATAATTACTCCGCGATTTTAGGATTTTCTATATTAAAGTAAAGGCTGTTACGAAATCAAATAAAATAAATTCATCGTTTGATTGTGTAGTACAATTTCAAAGACAATTCTACCATAGCCTTCTTTTGAACATTCTCGTAAATAATCAATTTCTTTATCATCACATCAATCGTTCCAAAGATAAACCATTTTCATTACAATATGAAACAAACATGTAAATAATTTACATATCTGTAACTATGCACATGGACAATACACCTCGTATATTCAGCATTTACTTCTGCTTAATACATATGTTTCTGCCACCTAGGCGTCCTCAGTTAAGCTAGTGAAGCAATGTATACAAATTAATACAAACCTGTTATAAACAACTGGTTTGTATCTGTATTTAATGCACTAATGCAGTAATGCACTTTACTGAAATAGCCCGCATAGATCAAGCAAGTTCCGTCCTATAAGAAGACAACTATTTAATAATTGACATCTTACGGGCGAAAGAGACTTTGTCTGGAGGGCTACCTATCGTTCGAACAGCTAAGCTGCTACGGGAAACGATAAAATACGTATGTAGATGTAGTCCATTAACAACCAGCCAGATGGCGATAAATATACAAAAAGGTTTTGTTTAAGTATGACAATACGTTAAGCACGTATAAAGCGTTTGTACAATATGAAACAAACATGTAAATAATTTACATATCTGTAACTTAGTTACAGATATGTAAATTATCTGTAACTTAGTTACAGATATGTAAATTATTTTTCGTCACACCTACTGCGTAAGTAAACAATTATGACACCTTTTTTTGAAACGTAAGTGACACTTTACATACCGTATTGACAGTTGCTATGGTATCGGGCTGTAATATTTATTACGACCCTAGGGAAATAATAGCAATATTAGAAAATTTATGACAAATTTATTTCAAACATGATTAATTAACATAACTAGGAAAAATAGAATCTTGTACAAAAACTTATGATTTTGTAATATTAAATGTAAACGAACAATTAGCTATCTGAACAATAGAGTCTTCTTTCTTACTAGGCAAGTTTATATTTTCAATAATGTCAACATTATTAATGGTTGGATTCCTAATGGAATCATCAACTTTCTTCTCATTTTTCTGTATCACAGTTGAGCAAACAGCCTCTGTAATATTTTGTTTATATAAAATTCGGTCAGCTATCTGTACTTTAATTATCATTGAATCGGAAACATAGCTTTCTGCCACGGTAGAAGATTTCCATCCGCCGTGTCTTTTCAGACCAAGAACATCAATTCCTGAATCGGCTAATAATGTTGCCAAGGTCCTTCGAAAGGAATGTCCGGTGTAGGTAGTGGGGTTCTCCAACGACAAGTATTTTGCTATTTGGCTAGGAATTTTTGCGAGTGTTTTTTCCTACAGGGTGATTTCGACATTTACCAAAACTGTACTTTAAGAAAAATCTATCATTGGTAATATTTTCTAATCTCAGACCAATGTATTTTTTAATAATTAGCATAAAATTAATTGGATATTCTTCCTTCGCAATAATTGTAAAAGAACGTTTTAATCCATTTTTAGTATCCGGTATTTTAATTATTATTACATCATTTTTATTTTCCACATCTTGAATTTTCATTTTAACTAGTTCGTCTTTCCTACAAGCCCCAGCAATTCCCATAATCATAACAACCTGCAAAAAATTAGTATAGAATGAACACGAATTAAAAAGAATCATTCTGTAAACTTACCTTCATCAACAAATATGTATCGTCGGAAGCTTCAATAAGAAATTTATTCATTTCCTCTCTTGTAAAGATACTAGACTTTTTAGTCTTAAAACCATCATTTTTACGCTTCAAAAATCCTTTCAATTTAGGATATTTAAATATCTTCATTTTCGTTAATAAATATGGTAGTTTTTAACATCGAGTATTCACACCATAAACTGTTTGGTGATTTTAACTTCATAGATCTATCACGAAAATATGCCAGCATTACACTTTCTGAAATACTCTCCACATACCTCTGGTGACACCAATCTTTGAACATTTTATAGGTTTCATTGTATCTGTTTTTAGATTTCTCCGGCAAAATCTCAGTACAAGCTATAATAGCATCCATCTCTATTTGATTCATGTTTATAAATTTTATTTAGAAAGAAAAACTTTTGAAAATCTATTGCATATACTTTGACATTTATCAAAAATATAAGTTTATATCGACACAAACATGGTTACCATAGATACGACAAATATTCCTGACTTGATGTTACTAATGTCTAATGTGTATACATATAGTAAAAGTAAAGTGGAAAATCATTCAAATTCGTCTATTTAAAAAAAACGTAGGTATGACGAAAAATCTCATATGCACCACGGTTCGTACAGTACACTTTCATGGTCTCGAATACATGCAAACCTCGACCCTACGGGTCTCGGTTTGCAATCGTATTCTCGACCATAAAACTGTACTTACGAACCTAGGTACATAAATAACTATACATGTTTGTTTCATATTGTACAAACGCTTTATACGTGCTTAACGTATTGTCATACTTAAACAAAACCTTTTTATACATTTTCATTACGTTTCATGAAAAAATAGCAGATTTCTTTTTTTGTTGAATTTCGTTAAGTTCATGAGGAACCCATAAATTAAGTACGTTCTCTTAGTCAAGTTATTTTAAATGATTGTGTGGTGTGGAGCATCCTAGGTCAAAAAAATTAGTAACATGAAAAACAGCAACATCTAGTTTGTCACGAACATGAGCGAAAACCGGCTCGAAATTTTACGCCAAATTTCACGGGAAATGTTATGTTGATTCGTTGCTGTCGAATCTCCTTGGTTGAAAAAATGAATGACTTGAAAAACAGCAACGAATAAAACTTCTGAAAACTAGGTAACATTTACGAAAATCGCAAGCACGTACACTGCCCGACATATTATCAGTAACATATTATCAATGTAAGCCAAGCTTGGTTTATCAAATTTGACATGTTTTATTGAACTTGTCAAATTTGACTTAAGTTATAGGTATTACATATAGCAATGTATGTCGTGTATAACCTATAAAGTCTAAAGTGACAGTATGAATATATTCGTCCCGTTCACGCAACTGAAAAACTCTGATTTTATGCTCATAAGGGTTGTACGGGTTTTATATGTCGCGCAGTGGACCCACAAATGAGTGAATCGTTTCAAAGACGGAGAATCCGTTGAGATTACTATGAGAGAAGGCACATCAGAGAGGTGTGATTTATTTATTTAAAGTTTTGAAGCATTTGATAGCGAAAATGGTCCGCATTCCCCTTGAATTGGTTGAGAACGGATGGTTGCTGCCGCCCCCACTCCGTACAGCACTGACACGTCCTTACGACTTTTCTCTCTTCCTCAATATGAAGAATCAGATAAGAGCCCCAATTTGACAGTGGTTGAAGACATGAAAACCGCAACGCGTGTTCTTAAGAAGATAACTTCAAAAGAATTCCATGGATGCTTTTCAAATCGTAAAGATCGTTGGAAACGCTGCGTCTAGTTTACGCGAATCTATTGTGAGAGTGTATAACCCTAATTTTATTAAATTGTTCAATATACGTTTATGAATAACAAAGTCACATCACCGCACCATAACTTTTTTCGACGGCGCATTTCTTTCTTTGCGGAAATTAATTGCAGGTATTGGCCGATTGGAATCCACAGCGGTTACACAAAACACGTCTCCATAGATCTAAAATAACAGCATAGTGCAGTTTTGCTAAATTTGGACCTTATTCTTTGAAGAGAATAATAGCTGTTATAAAAACGAAGAAATTAACGGCTCTTTAAACATGCGCCTTAGAAATACCAGTTACAACGAAAAGCTTTCATTAAATACAAAATCAAACTTTATACGAGTACGGTAAGGTTGTTGATGTATGCATTGTAGTATAACGTAAGAAAACCACAAATTATTCAAAAGCAGGTGTTCTAAATAGTTCTAATGCTCTAGGTTTGTTAGGAACGATATACTACGCTAACACTAAACTGCTCGCTTATAAATACTCAAACTACGATTCGAGCACTCCAATGCCACACGACAACCGAGAATGATCATAAACAAAGATTCGTCCTAATTTAAATAATCTACCAGAGGAAGTAGGGTCTCTAATATAGTTATAATTTAACCAGCGACGGACAGAATAATTGGAGCGAGTACAGAGTTTGTAGTGGTCCTAATTACTCTTTAGAGAATCTGTAGTACACAATCTCACCAACGACATATAAAGTGTGATATCTATGGCATTCTCCAGGTCTGAATTGAATTCACTACAAATAATTAAACTGACTTTAGATTCTGTAGAAAAACATTGAAAGTTTACAATAAAACCCTAAAGATTTCTTTATTATCATCATTTTCAGTTACTTAATTTTTCCAATATGCGTAATGGTTTCAAAAAATGCAGAGAATATAACTAAAGAACTTGGGAACGTGTCCATTTCATTTAAGACAAACAACTCGACACAAAAAAATATCAAACAATAAAACGGAGAAAACGTTAAACTCAAGAATGTAAAAAGTTTGTGTGGAGGACTTTAAAAATAATAATAAAGGAACTTGCAAGAAGTTACAAAAACAAGAGCACTAATTCAATTTTGTCTAGTCTCTTGTTTAGAATACAACCATAAATATGAATTTCGATACATTACATTTACAAGGTAAAAGAAAACGGCTCAAATTTATTAGAAAGCTTAGAAATAAATAGGATTAAGGACCTGGATATATTTTTAAATGACTAATTAAATAAATAATTCTCCCCTGTTAAATTTAAAACTGTAAATGGCTCACCTCCACTCCTAGTATTATTACTTATGTTTATGTATATACGTACCACTCTGTAAATTTAAATTGACTTTCATCCAACCGCTTTTTTAGTAAATACATAATGTAACTTCAACACATGCATTTTATTGATCAATTACACAGGTCAACACAATTTTTGTTGAATGAAAACTGTTTTCTGATTCTTACCTAATGAAAGCTGTCAAACCAGCCCTAGTTTTATTTCGTCAGGCTACATTTTTTCAGAAACCGCCGTTATAAAATTAACAGTTGTAATAAGACAAGTCTACAAATTTATATATATATATATATATATATATATATATATATATATATATATATATATTAAACACATTACATAGGGCTGGATTAGAACATTGGACCAGAAAAAAATGGTCACAAAGGAGCAATTTAGTTTCTGGAGAAAAAATGTGAAATATGAACCATTGATTTCTCCTTCAAATGTCCTTCTTCCACTACTCCATATCAAATTAAGCTTGATGAAACAATGTGTAATTGCTCTGAATAAGGAGTGATTGTTTCACTGAAGATAGCAGCAGGTATTTTCAAGGCACCCCATATTCGTGAACTTATGCAGGATGAGACCTTTACTCAGTCGATGTCCGAGTAAGAGAAGTCAGCATCGTTGGGATACAAACGAGTAACAGAAAACTTTCTTGGCAACAAGAAGTCTGAAAACTTTAAGAAAATTGTGGAGGAAATGTTACATTTTAGAAATCTAGGGTGTATAATGAGTATTAAAATGCATTTTCTCAACAGCCATATTGATGACATTCCTGAAAATCTTGGTGCAACGAATGAAGAACATGGTGAGCGGCTTCACAAAGATATTAAAACAAGAGAAATCCGCTACCAAGGCCATTGGGATGTGTCAATGATGACTGACTACTGTTGGTGTTTTAAAAGAGACACTAGTGAAGGACATATGAGAGCTTCGAAAAAAAGAAGTTTTCTTTTCCCCAACAACGAACCATGTAGAAATTCATAATTATTGACACATAGTTATTATCTGTTTTTCAATATATTCATTAATATGTCAGTTAATTAAACCTGCGAAAATAGTTTTATATTAGCTTTATGTTTTTAATATATTTCTAAAATTTCATTGAAAACATAAGTACATTATCACACTTGATTTAATTTTGTATGAAAACCTAGATCGATAGAGGAAAACTGAAAACAGATTTGAATTTAGAGTCTTCGTTTTATATCCAGGTAGAAAATTAAAAAAGCAAGCAAAAAATTTTTTGGTAGACCTGTGTTATAATGAAAATATTATTGGCCAGAGTACCAATATATAAAAAATACTACGCATAACGGCTTGTCTTCATTTCCATATACATACATATTTAAATCATTGGTTTCCGTCTTTTGAAATATAAGAATATATTTGAAATATATGAATAGTTACTTACAAATTACTTTGTTTTATATGAATATTTTTAGATGTCCGTCACAAAATTTACAAATTGAGTTCGAGATCCACCGCAGTGTGACCAGGAATTCTGAATACGAGAGAAGCACGCAAAAATGGTAGGGATTTCTAAATTTAAATATACATATTAACTCTGAATTATAGTTACAAAATAATTACGTTCTTAAAATTATTTTACTACATTTTTTGTTTAAAATTATACCTCTTCGAAAGGTGTATTTTACTCAGAATATTGCGTTAAAATTAATAAATATAACATTAATGTTTGAAAGGAATATTATAAATATTATAATTGCTTGATGAAAATTTTTCTGATTTTCAGAATACATAGAAGACAAATTAAAGTTTAAACTTTTATCATTGAGAAATAGCAATATTAATCTACCTTTTGCAATATTGCAATTACTGCTTATTTTTACAGAAGTTGAAAATATTTAATTTTTGAAACAAACACGATATTATATGGAGACGCTTTCGTAATTTATTATTTAAGAATAGATATGTAGGTATAACATGGCGTATTTATAGAAAAATATGTATAACATTTGATTTAAATTTTATATTGGATATAGACGGTTTCTATAATAGTAATATATTTTGATTACGGAACATGTTTTCAACTATTTCTGTATGTCGACTATAAATAATCTACGCAAAATATTTGTTTATCTTCGTCACGTTAAAAAACTTGTCAATACTAGTAAACGAGGCATTTAGCACGTAAGGCCTGCATTTATTTTCTTTTATACATACCTATATTATTTTGACATAAAAACAAATGATCTAAAAATGTAATAAACACAATTTTCGTTGTAACTGTTATTATTATTTGGGGTGTCGACCAAATGAGCTCACATTTTACACGAAAATTTTACAGCTTTTTCGTTCGGTTATTTTTTAATAATTAGTTAAATAATAATAATAATAATAATAATAATAATAATTATTATTATTATTATTACTATTATCTATCTACTAGTGATTGAACCATTTTTATCCAACAGAGTTATAATCGGCCCCACGTGCAGACTAAAACACTTAAATAGGTTTGTATGTATTTAAGAACACGCTTTTGCATCCTTTCCAAAGCGATATGCTGACAGATAAAAAATACATACCATACAACCGCACTATACTCTAATTTTCTACGAACACAAGCATAGTATAAACAGTTTAAGGTCAAAGGATTGCTAAACTGTCGACAAGTTCATATCAAAAAATCCAAAGATTTAGAGGCAACGTTGCAGATAGAAGAAATATGGTATGTGAACTGAAAAGATACATCGAACAGAAACCTAGTTTTTTTTATTTCAGATCTAGATATCACAATCTGGTTGGTCTACATTATAATGAAATCAAAGTGTGGTGTCAATTTTAGAATATGTCACAATGGCGCATTTGTCAATGTTTCGAAAGTTGTTTTCCCTATACATCGGCTTCAAGTTGTTGCTCAGCTTGTAACAATCAGCAATACTGGTAATTTTCCTATAAACCTTCAGGTTATCAGTGTAAGCCAAAATATCGCAGCCCAGTAGAAAGAAGAAAATACTTTCTTGTAGTTCGAATATTTATATAAATACAAACTTTGAAATAAACCTTTAATTACATACTTCAAAAAGCACGTTCTTCGCATACAAAGTTTCAGTGAAAATCCAAATAAAAACGTAAATAAATGATTTATACAAGATAAGGTTAATACAATTTGGTGTAATCTATAGAAATTCTATAAAAGAAAGTACAGAGAATATCGAGAAAATTCATATGTTGATGGAAGATAGAAAACTAAAACTATCTCAGATTGCTAAGGAAGTAGGTATCTCAAATGACACAGTCTACAATAGAATAAGAGCGTCAACGCCTCAACCTTTGTAAGTGCAGCTTCGAGCTATTTCAATGTAATTCACAGGAATTTGTGCGCCTTTATAATAGTTGATAAAGCTTGAATACATTTTACCAGCATAAAATTAAGGTACAGTCAATGGAATATATTGCAGCCAGGGTATCAGTTCCAAAGAAGGCGCAAATCATTCCATCAGCTGTAACTGCTTTTGAAATGTTTGCGATATAATCTTTATTAATTTTGTGGAGGGCAAAACGATAACTGGCCAATTTATGCAACCTTGCTGATTATTCGATCTCTTACTGACTGGATTCGATTCCTTCAGACTATTATCTGACTATATTATATAAAAAAACAAGTGTTCATTTGAAAAGTCAATCTAGGTTACTTTGAAATTTTGATAGATAGAAATTTTGATAATGTCAATCACAAATATCAGTTAGTGCATAAAATAATCGTGCGTCGATTCTGGTTTAAATAAATTGCTTCTCAGTTTTAAAATGGCTTTCACATTTTTTTTAGTCCAGGCTTATTTTCGAAGTGGTAATAAAATTGATGGTTTATGGGTTTATTCAGTTCAAGATTGCATGGTAGAATTTCAAGTTGAGTTTCTACATTTTGTAATAGATTATATACAATTTAAGAATACTTTGGATAGAACTTTAAAACTTTTTTCTGAAACTGGTGGTCTCTTAAGAAAATCAGGCAGCGTAGCAGTTAAGAAACGTACACCTCAAGTTGTCAATCGTGTTGAAGAAATAATGGAAAATGAACCACAAACATATGATCGACATTTGAGTCAACAAATAAACCTTTCTGTTGTACAACTCACAAGTTATTAAAAAAAGATATGCAACTTTATCCATACCGTGTCACAGCAGTACAAGAATTGTTAGAAATTGATTACCCACGTAGACTACAGTTTTGTAATTGGTTTGTAAATATGAACAATAATGGAGAACTTTTGCAAAGAGTCATCCTTACTGATGAAGCATGGTTTTATCAAACGGGATACCTAAATTCACAAAATACAAGAATTTGGAGTAGTGAAAATCCACATGTAATTAATGAAGAATCGCTACATCCAGAGAAAATTGGTGTTTGGGCAGCGATAAGCCAAAGGCGAATCATTGGACCAATATTTTTTCAGGGAACGTTAACTGCTCAAAGGTACCGTACGGAAATTTTACAACCATTTGTCAATCAGTTGCATGATGATGAACTTCAAAATGCATATTTCCAACAAGACGGAGCACCTTCTCACTGTACTGCAGAATCTTTGGATTATTTAAGAGAATTTTTTGATGAGCGTATAATTAGTCGAAATACTGAAATTGCCTGCACGTTCATGGGATTTAACACCTTGCGACTTCTTTTTGTGGCCTTATCTAAAAAATAACATATTTCGAACACCTATATTGAATTTGAATGATATGCTACAGAGAATCGAACAGAAATGCATGGAAATTAATAACAATCCAGTAATGTTGCAGAATATCATCAGAAATTTTGAACGGAGGATTAAGTGCATTGATCTTGAAGGACAACATTTTCAACATTTGTTATAGTTTTCAATAAATACCTATTATTTGTTATTTATTTGTATGTATGAAACTGTCAAAATATACGACTTCGTAGGTTAAGTAGTAAATTTTAATTTACTTCTTATAACATACTTCACAATGTTCTCAGTAAATCACATGCTACTAGATTGACTTTTCAAATGAACACTTGTTATATATATACGTTTATATATATATATATATATATATAAATATAATAACTTCGTGACCTTGGTATGATATGGTAAACCTAATCAGTAGGCGATTAAAGGTCTGTATATTATTTCACATTTATATCCTGTCATTCATATTTTGTATTCTCTTGAAAAAGGCGTATACAGCCGAAACATGTAGAGTTTTTTAAATACATATATTTTGAAATAATATACAGACCTTTAATCGCCTACTGATTAGGTTTACCATATATATATATATATATATATATATATATATATATATATATATACGTTTTTAAACCTAGATGAGATCCGAATAAAACTGGGACTACCAGAGATCCCGCATAATCATGAAAATTGTTAGAATATATTCTTCATAAATAGTCTGTAAACAGTTAATCTTAACATAACTTGCACGGAGGGGAAATAAATTTTACGTTTGAATATTTTAAGTTAAAAATTAAATGACCCAAGATCCACAGACGAAAACGGACATGTTGAGATTTTTTGTCTATAGATTTATATGTATCGACCAGGTGAGATCATGCATTGCTGCCAAATGTAAGAGAGTCTGGATGCGTCGTACGATGAATCGAGAAATTGCATCAAGGCCAGCCTTGATGCAATGATGATGTTGCGTAGATTCCTTTTTATCCTTTATAATTAATGGAATCTATATGGTGACACCAAGACCAATCTTTCTTCAAAATTTCTATCTATTGACATCCTACGAGTATTCATGTCACACAAAGCAGCACACAAGGACACTGGTGTCAAATAATAAAGAATGAAGATTTCCAATATGAATAGGTACTTTTGTTCTAAATCTAAATACTGTAATTAATTATGAATAGTTTGCAAAACAACTAAATTATTATTTGGACTAGCTTCAACAAAAAAAAAGACACATCGCCTATTATGCACTATGAATACGAAAATTCTTATATTAGCTCTCAATCTAATGAAGCTAGATTATTTATATAATTAAGAATATTAGCAGAAATTTTATTCTTTTTTATATAAAACAGTAGTTTTGAACTGAAAAAGAAAACGACCGCGTGAAATATCGAATAATACACAAAAATCGTGAAGAAATAGTGAAGAAGTTAAAAAAAATCAATGACCGTGAAGAAAATACACAGACAGTGGAGAATCTTGAAAATGAAAGTCGTGATTTTAGTTCTTAATTTAATGAAAGCAGACTATAAACAGTAGCTATGAACCGAAGGAAAATTGAAGAGAAAAAAGAAAGCCACACCACGCATCATGAAATAATTGACAAAAGTCAGTTATGAAGAACTTTTTCAAAAAACATTAATGTCAAGATCACTAAAAAATAAGAATTCCTTTAGTTTCAAAATAATCACAAAAATACATTTGAAGACAAAAAATAAAAGCATTTATTGTGTAATATATTTAAAGATAAACAGCGATAAAAAAAGCAAAGTGTGACCGGTCGCGTAAATTTAGAGAGATCGGATAACCAGCCGTTGCGTAGGGCCGCCAAACCTTTCCCGGCAACTTCTTTACTTTTCCGAGCAGTACTTCGACGGCCCGACCCCCGCCCCAACGAGGCAAGGCGCAGACCAGCGAATCGCACCCTGCACGGGGTGCCTCGTTGGGGCGGGGGTCGAGTCGTCGAAGTACTGCTCGGAAAAGTAAAGAAGTTGCCGGGAAAGGGTTGGCGGCCCTACGCAACGGCTGGTTATCCGATCTCTCTAAATTTACGCGACCGGTCACTAAACACACGCACGAGCGCACTAACATACAAAACCCTACACTTACGCGGTCCCACAAATACAATCACACACCCAGAGAGAGACGCAAGCTGCCAGCAGAAACCAACACACAAATTCATACCCAGAAAGAGACACAAGCTGCTGGCAGCGAACAACACATATGTTCACACCTTGCTATCTATTTTTTGGAATACTAAGGCATGATTTATTATTATTATTGGAATGTATCTTTGAATAATTTAAACCATAGCAACTCAATTATTTGACATTTATATTCTGTCATTTATATTTTTTATTCCCTTGACAAAGGTATCATTGCCGAAACATGTAGGGTTGTTTTAAATATATATACTTTGAAGTAATGAACCAGACCTTTAATCGCCAACTTATTATTATTAAGTTTACCTTATCATACCAAGGTCACGAAAATATTATATATATATATATATTTTCGTGACCTTGGTATGATATATATATATATATATATATATATATATTCGTGACCTTGGTATGATATGGCAAACTTAATAAGTCGGCGATTAAAGGTCTGGTTTATTACTTCAAAGTATATATATTTAAAACAACCCTACATGTTTCGGCAATGATGCCTTTGTCAAGGATATAAAAAATATAAATGACAGAATATAAATGTCAAATAATTGAGTTGCTATGGTTTAAATTATTCAAAGATACATTCCAATAATAATAATAAATCATGCCTTAGTATTCCTATATACTCTAACTTAATTATGTAACGATCTGCAATTTACAATCATAATATATGTTGCTGTTATATAATTATATATCTCATGTTTTTTAAATATCTAATACATTTGCTTATCATGCTGACTGTACCGTGTTTTGATTCCTGTCTGGTTGTCCGAGTAGGTTTTTGTGGTTTTCCTTCTCGTTTAAGGCGAATGCAGGCAGCTTTGCATCT
This sequence comes from Melolontha melolontha, assembly GCA_935421215.2. Taxonomy (NCBI): domain Eukaryota; kingdom Metazoa; phylum Arthropoda; class Insecta; order Coleoptera; family Scarabaeidae; genus Melolontha; species Melolontha melolontha. The sequence goes on from OW285235.1 coordinate 166,356,309, forward strand.
TAAGTCGCTCCACGGGCGCATACATAATAATAACTCATGTCTTGTGTTTCCCTGTTTTTGTTGTTTATCCATTTTAAAATACCAAGGCATGATTTATTATTATTAAATTGGAAGGTATCTTTGAATTATTTTATCCATAGCAACTACAAATGTATGACATTAATATACTGTCATTTATATTTTGTATTCCTTGAGAAAGGCATCATTAGCCGAAACATGTACATGTAGGATTGCTTTAAATATATAGTTTTTGAAGTAAAACCAGACCTTAAATCGCCTACAATTTGAATTTACCATATATATATATTAATAAACATACATCGGACACATCTTGGTTCAGTTTAATCTGAAAAGCAGTACTCCGACTTCGGACAATGCCTATAAAACCTTGTAAACAAGAATTTTAATTCATGCTTATAAGTAAAGGGCAGATTATATGCAGTTTGCATAAATTTGCATATATGCATAATATATGCATTTTGTATATTATTTGCATGTTTTGTAGTAATTCAGCATTTTTGCATATTTTGAGTATCCGAGTTTATTTATTTACTAAATCAAATTTATTATAGGCATTACTAAAAATATGTCGTGGATGTAACAAACAAATAAAAATTAAACAGCTCTCTTTAAATTAAAATTTATTAAGCCTCTTCCCATTACTTTTCCGATAAGCATCTCCAAGAATTTATTAATGCTCTTCCTATACATCCAGGCCGAGACAAAATTCCAGGAAAAGCTAATAGCTTAAACCTTCTAAATAAATACAAAAATACATTTTACCAGAAAATTAGGAATATATGTGTTTCCTTCAGATAAATTTATCCCCATATTCGAAAGTAATTTTATTTTAAACGTCATTTTACGTTGGCTTTTCGAAGTGTAAACTTGTGAGGTTGTGATATATAATCGCAAATGCCGAAAATAGCGACTGTGCCTGGATGGATTGCACCTGATTCAGAATTGCGTATGGATGGAGAAAAAGTGTTGCGTAGCATGCCGCAAGATTGTGAGTAAAATTTTAAGTTTATTTCCTCTTGTTAATTAATTAATTAAGTTTTTAATTATTCCTTCATCTTTTACTAATATTTATTTGATAAGAAAACAACCAACGATGTGCTATTTTTTTGCAGATTACAAGTGAGAGAAAGTTCGAAGTCGACCAACATATGAAAACTCGATCTCATGCTGCAAAACTAACAAAGATGAAATTGACGAAGAGGAGTCAACAAACATTACCGCAATGTTTGCCATCAACACCAAAAAATCGGAACAAGAACAATTTAATGAAGATTTGTGTCAAATGTGTGTGTCGGCAGATATTCCACTACATAAATTAAACAATTTAAATGTCAATTTATTTTTGCAAAAGTACATCAGTAAATATAACATTCCCAACGAGAGAACGTTAAGAAAAAAATATATTCGCTCTATCAATGCAGAAACATTGAATACCATTAAGAAGGTTGTTGTAAACAATTATCTTTATATATGCGTAGATGAAACTACTGATAGTGTGGGCCGATACATAGTTCATTTAATGATTGGTACCCTCAACGTATCGGTTCCAGCAAAATCTTATTTAATTTCATCCAAACAGTTGGAAAAGGCAAATAATTTGACAATAACAAGTTTTATACAGGAAGAACTGGCAACTTTCGTCTTACCGGAATCGAATCCAACAGAGAAAATTCTATTGCTTCTGGCGGATGCTGTGCCAAACATAGTGAAGGCAGCTTTCAACTTGAAAATCTTTTACCCAAATTTAATTCACACAACTTGCTTGGCGCACGGACTAAATCGTGTTGCAGAAGAAATTAGAAACCATTTTCACTTAGTAAATACTTTAATTAGAAGTGTTAAGAAAGTATTTTTAAAGGTCCCATTACTAGTTCAGTTTTACAAACAATATCTACCCGGTGTTCCGCTTCCTCCTCAACCAGTAATCACACGTTGGGGAACGTGGTTGGAGGTTGCTATTTTTCATGCAAATCATTATGAAGGAATAAAGACAATTATTATGGATCTTGATAGGGATGCACAATCTGTGATAGACGCCCAAAAGGTGTATTCGAGTAAAGAAATACCTTAACAGTTGGCGTTTATTAAAGCCAATTAGTTTTATTTCCATTTCTATATTGCAGTCGGAAAAACAATTTATGTCGCTAATCGAGAGCGTTAAAATAATAAACGAATTTGAAAAGTGTAATTAATAGAAAAAAATGAGGATTTTAAAAAGCTAAAGGATTCAGAAGAAAATATTAAGTTGACAATAGACGATATTTCTAATTTGAAATATGGTCCTATAACAAGCGTCGACGTAGAACGAACCTTTTCAATATATAAATACGTTTTCAGACAAGCGTCAACATTTTTCTGTTGAAAACTTTGAGAAATATGTGATTGTAAATTGGTTTCATAGTTAATTATGTAGTAAAAATAAACTTGTAGTAAACATAATAGAATATTTTTTTATACAGTATTCCATTTTCTAACATTCCTCGTATTTGTATACCTGCATATTTTTGATAAGGAAGTGCATATTTAGGCTAAAACATCGACATATTTATGCGCATATTTTCAGTTTTTTTTTGCATATAATCCGGGCTTTACTTATAAGTTTTATCTATTTGCTTACCTAATATATAAAATATACATTTGCTTTCATAAAATAGTAATGCTATGCGAATTACAATATTATGAGGAACTATTGAAACTTGGCAGATGTATTCTTTCACACTATACTTCCATCACTACGTAAGAAACATAAATATTTAAATTTAATTATATGCAATGTTAGAATCAATGCTACGGAGTAGTAGAAATTTTCTATAATTTAGTAAAAATATTCAATATCATTTTAATATCTTAGAATCAATACTACAGAGTAGTAGAAATTTTCTAATTTAGTGAAAATGATCAATATCATTTAAATATATTCTTACAAAGAATATGTACATACGCTAATCTTCAACATTTTAGAAGTTAAGGTTTATATCTTGATTAAAATATTTCTTTTTTCAAACAAACAAAGAAATAATTTTATTATTAATGCTATTAAAAATATCATCTTTCATATTTAATATTTAAAACTATGTATGTTACGACGTATTGGTAGTTCATAACTATTAATGAAATCCAGCAACGAAAACAAATTAAAAATAAAAACACGTGCAAACTTAGCTGCTAGCTTATTTTGAAATATTAAAATTTGTGTATGAGCCAAACGTAAATTTAATTTACATATGAAACAAATTTAACTAACATAAACGACAAAAATTAATCAATAAATAAATCAATACATATTATATAAAAATGGTAAATATAAAAACAGAATGGTTGAACGTTGTCATTATTATTGACTACGTTCAACCATTCTGTTTTTATATTTACCATTTTTATTTGCATATTTAATGACTCATTAAATATGCAAATAAAATTTTTAATTGATATTTCGAAACCCACCGGCTCTTCTTTTCTATTTACAAAAATAATTTAAATAAAATCACAGTTAAAACCCCGTTGTTTGTTCTTGATACCTTATCAAATTAGTTTTCATAAGAAACGATTTGATTTCTAGGGCTGAGTGTCTGTAATTACAGGCTTCTTCGTTAGAACTAATAAATGTAAAGAACACTTTAATATATGATTACAAAATGAATGTACGAGGTGCATTCAAGTTCTAAGGCCTCCGATTTTTTTTCTCCAGACTGGAAAGAGATAGAAGCATGTGCATTGTTTTAAAATGAGCGTGCGTTCGTTGTCAATACGTCACAGAGATGGCAGCACTGTACGGCAGATGGAATTGTAGCGGCAGCGTCGAGAATGAGAACTATTTTAGATACTTAAAATGGCTACGTTTTCCTTACTTGAACAGCGTGCAATCATTCGTTTTCTGAATTTGCGTGGTGTGACACCAATTGAAATTCATCGACACTTGAAGGAGACATGTGGTGATGGAGTTATGGATGTGTCGAAAGTGCGTTTGTGGATGCGACAGTTTAATGAACGCAGAACATCGTGTGACAACAAACCGAAACAACCTCGGGCTCGCACAAGCCGGTCTGACAACATGATCGAGAAAGTGGAGAGACTTGTTTTGGGGAATCGCCGAATGACAGTTGAACAGATCGCTTCCAGTGTTACCATTTCCGTGGGTTCTGTGCACACAATCCTGCATGACGACCTGAAAATGCGAAAAGTGTCCTCCAGGTGGGTGCCACGAATGCTGACGGACGACCACAAGGCTACTCGTGTGGCATGTTGCCAAGCAATGTTGACGCGCAACCAAGGCATGAATTGGACTTTCTTTTCGCCGATTGTGACAATGGATGAGACGTTGATGCCATTTTTCAATCCAGAAACAAAGCGCCAGTCAGCTCAATGGAAGCACACAGATTCACCGCCACCAAAAAAATTTCGGGTAACCGCCAGTGCTGAAAAAATGATCGTGTCCATGTTCTGGGACAGTGAGGGCGTAATCCTTACCCATTGTGTTCCAAAGGGCACTACGGTGACAGGTGCATCCTACGAAAATGTTTTGAAGAACAAGTTCCTTCCTGCACCGCAACAAAAACGTCCGGGAAAGGCTGCGCGTGGGCTGTTTCACCAAGACAACGCACCCGCACATCGGGCTAACGTTACGCAACAGTTTCTTTGTGAAAACAACTTTGAAGTGATTTCTCATGCTCCCTACTCACCTGACCTGGCTCCTAGTGACTTTTGGCTGTTTCCAACAATGAAAGACACTGTCCGTGGCCCCACATTCACCAGCCGTGCTGCTATTGCTTCAGCGATTTTCCAGTGGTCGAAACAGACTCCTAAAGAAGCCTTCGCCGCGGCCATGCAATCATGGCGTCGACGTTGTGAAAAATGTGTACGTCTGCAGGGAGATTACGTCGAGAAGTAACACCAGTTTCATAGTTTTCGGGTGAGTAGTTAGTTAGAAAAAAAATCGGAGGCCTTAGAACTTGAATGCACCTCGTATAGGTACTAAAATGTATACATTCGATGCCACATATTTTTAAATAAAGTGCATTTATTATAAAGTATTTGCATGAAGAATAACTTCTTTCTTCAATTATTGTTTATATCATTATCGTCTCTATCTCGAAAATAACCGGATTAAACAAAATTAGCTGTCCCATCTGTTCATAGATTAATTTATAGTTTGCAAATAATCCGTAAAAAATTCACAAGATCCGATGTGTTTAAATGTAGTTTATATGCCTCGATTCAAAAATGTATAAAGTACAAAGAATCAATCAAGTAAGTAACTAAGTTCTGTGTTAAAAACGATAAAAGTGGTTACGGTAACACTCCAAATGCTTAAAGTCGCTTATGGCTTAATTGTTTTAACAACGATTTAGAGAAGGCGGAGACCAATCATAATAAACGTCCAGGACAATCAATTGAAATGATGAGCAAAACAAAATGTTCGAAAAAGTGCGTAAAAATAAAAAAAAAATCGATGGAAAAAATTCGTGGAAATAGACCTTAGAATACCCAATATTACATTTTAACAGAAAAAAATCGGTCAAAACGCGATCTTCGGAAGATAAATTTAAATTAATTCGACTGACGGATGACTAAAAATTGTACCGGATTAAGCATTGTAAAGACATTATTATTGAAACTGGAAGAGACAAAAAACTTCTTACAAGTTTCCAATACCATCTGAAAACCGAGCGTCAAGTCAAAGGGTAGAATGGCGGTTACCAGATGATCGAAATCCAAAAATCAAGCAGTAAGAACGGTAACCCAAATTATTGAAATAAAATATTCCCCAGCGCATCATTCTTTCCTTTATTAAATGCAGGTTGCAAGTGAGATAGATAGCAATCAACTGGACGGCTTATTCAAAAAGTTAAACAGTCTGATATCCCTTACGCTTACTGTATCACATGTTTAAGGGAGAAAGAGAACCTGCGAAAATACCATCACGCAATACAGTTTCATTTCAAAAAAATTAAAGGTGCCGACACGAAGTGATCTTACTGCTTAAAATTTATACTGTGCCCAAGGAGATTACTCACAAAGAAGCCGTTACAAATAGTACAATAGCTAATACTAAGTATTATTTTGGTGTATTGAAGCGCTTGGTCGGCCATATTTGTTATTCACTCTGAATATGGAAAATCATTACAAATAAAACAATAGCTAATGCTAAGAATTATCTTGGTGTATTAAGCGCTTAAACGGCCGTATTAGTTATTCGCCCTGAATAACGAAAATCAAGCAGTTAGCGATTGTTACACAATAATGTATTTATATACCGTGATTTTGTCATGTCACTGAACATAACAAACACATGAATGCACCTATGTTCAGTTTAAAATAAATGTTTCAATGCATGGGAACGCTATGCAACCAACAATGCGAGTGTCATCAATTGTCGTAATATTTCGGTGAATGAATGCAAATGAATTTCATGGTAAATTGAAAAAAAGTATGCTTTTATTTATAACTCCTTAACGTTTTCATAAATGTTCGAAATATCCACCTGCACATTCCATACAATAGCGAGTCGATTATGAAATTCCTGCAATGAGTGTGTTCATAAATCCGGTTGGGTTCGTAATTCGTCGCAGGCTGTACTTATGCGTGTTTTTAAATCTTCAATGTTAGTGAAAATTACATTATCATAAATTTTAGTTTTAAGGTATCCCCCCAATAAAGTCATTTGGCGAAAAATCTTGAGATCGGGCCGGCCAAACTTACTTTGTTTATGCACATTACATGCTGACATTGATTTTGACTTTTGCCGAAACATATAATCGAGCGATGTTGGTTGCATAACATTCTCATGCATTGAGGCGTTCTTTTTGAAACTGAACATAGGCCATGTATAGAGATAAGAAAAACTCACGATATACCGCAGCTATTAAATCTTTGGGATTCATTATAAGATCTTGTAGACAATTTCGTAATCCGTTAACATTAAAATCTCTATATTACGCTTACGTAAAAAGTAGATCGGAATACGGCTCTCCTATGCGGTATCCTCATTACCAGAGACCGGACAAATCGAGCAGAAATGGACGTCATTACGACGGACGATAAAAATAGTCTACAACATCTGTAAGTACATCACGCAGTTGTTGAATAGCACTATTCATTCGGTTAACTGCACATCTATTTTTTGTGTGCGGTTAACCAAATGAATAGTGCTATTCAATAACTGCGTAATGTACTTACAGATGTTGTAGACTATTTATATCGTCCGTCGTAATGACGTCATTTCAGCCCGATGTGCCCGGTCTTTACTCATTACTTGCGTTTGCGTCTGGCTGTGGAGTATTTAAAGACGATTTTTGAAATATTAGTAATTTACTAAAAGGAAGGATTGATTGTCCGTCTCTTCTATCACAATTGAATTTTTGATTCCAGGACATTTAACTCGATCGTCGGACACTTCCACCGTCCCTATCTCCAGATCCAACGTATTGCTCAAAGCCTCTTTGCTGCATATGGTACACAACCTTCACAAGTATTACCCACATCCCTTTTCTGTGAATTGAAGTTAATTTTGACTACTACTACGTACGCCTACGTATGTCTACGAATTACCATTTGCTTTGTATTTGAATTGTATTTATTATTTACTATTACAGTAGCCGCTCGGAAGAGTGAACACTCTATTCAGTGAACAGCTCGTTTATATGAACAACTAAAATTTTATTAGTAAAGCTCCATAGAGTGAACAATAACACATTCGATTCAGTGAACTGGGTAAATTCCCGGCGTATGAATTATTTTGCTGCATTCGATTCAGTTTCAGTGAACTGGGTAAATTCCCGGCGTATGAATTATTTTGCTGACTCGCCGGCGTAACTTACAAGAACAGCGGACAGATGTATGTATGTATTTTATTTTAGTTGTAATTCTGAGTTCTGTTGATGTTGTAGGTGCACTGTGCTAGAACATTTTTGTGTTTACAATCAAAATGAAGCGAAAAGTGTTAAGCTTGCTCGAAAAATGTGAAATTTTAAAAAGTCTGGACAGTGGAAGCAGTGTAACGTATTTGTCTAAAAAGTACGGGATTGCCAAATCCACAGTATGTGCAATCAAAAATAAAAAACGGGACATTTTAAAAGCCACATCAAGGTGCAGTGAAATACGGAAAAGAAAAACTTTAAAATCCTGTAAGATGCCACGAATGGAAAAAAATTATATTCATGGTTTTGTACACAAAGACTTAAAAATGTACCGGTTTCGATTGAACTTTTAAAAACAAAAGCAAAAGCTATCAATGAAACTATCGCTGAAAATCCTAATTTTAATGCTAGTGACGGATGGAGCCAAAGATTTAAACGAAGATTTGGAATAAGACATTTAAAAATTTCGGGAGAAAAGTTATCAGCTGCTCCGGAGCATGTAGGTCTATTCATGAATTATCTTCGAAAGAAAATAGAGGAGCTACAATTAACACATGACCAATTATACAATGCCGACGAGATAGGGTTGTTTTGGAAATTACTCGCAGAAAGGACTTTGATTACGTCTGAAGAAAGATCGGCCCCTGGTCGGAAAACGGATAAAAGTAGAGTTACTTTCCTAGCATGCACCAATGCAACCGGTGAACATAAAATCAAACCGTTAGTGATTGGGCGTGCCGCAAATCCAAGATGCTTTAAGAACTTTTCACTTCCAGTGCAATACACAAGTACGAAAAATGCGTGGATGACGTCGGGGGTATTTGAAAATTGGTTTCGTCATTCATTTGTCCCGCAGGGATTACCACAAAAAGCTCTTCCACTTTTGGATAACGCTCCAAGTCATCCACCAGCAGAAAACTTGGTTTCCGATGATGGAAAAATTCTTACTGTATACATGCCTCCGAATGTAACAGCTCTTATACAGCCCATGGACCAGAATGTCATTAGGTTAACAAAATTGTTTTATAGAAGAAGCCTTTTATCTACAATAGTTGCTTCTGATAGCAATGCTATTTCAGCTGTCATTAAAAACTTGAATCTAAAAGATGCTGTTACACATCTGGCATTAGCATGGATGAATGTGAAAGAAGAAATAATTGCTAAGTGTTGGAAAAATATTTTATCAGATTCTTTCAATAGCGACTCTGATTCAGAAGATGTTCCATTGGCTATTCTACAAGAAAAATACAAGAACAGCGTCGAGGCAGTGACATTTCAAGAAACTGTAGCATTACTACAGAAAGTGAACGGAAACATAACATACAGCCGTAAAGGCATAGAAAACTGTAATACGGATGTCATAGAAGATCTTGAAGAGGATGTTATTGAAATTAAAAGTGCGGAAGAAACAATGGATGATGAGCCAATGCCAACTACCATCCCCACTCTACAAGGACTTAATATAGTGATTTCTTGGGCAGAATAAAACATGCTAAATTCTGAAGATCTATTAACTTTGCGAAGAATAAAAGAAATCGCAGTTCAAAGATGTTTAAAAGAAAAAAAGGTCCAAACAAATTTAACCAGTTTTTTTTAACAAACAAAACTGACTTCTTTAAATCATTACGTATTCATGTATGTATGTACGTATCTATGTAGAACATGTATATTTTTCATTTGTTAATTCTTTTTGATGTAACTGAATACATATACATATAAATAAACGTTTTAAACTGCACATTCGATTGAGTGAACATTTCGATTCTGTGAAAAGGTAAGGTTTTAATTAGTTCATATAATCGAGCGGCTACTGTATTATGGTACACTGTATGTATTTATTTAGCTTAAATTTTGTTCTGTAATTAGAATTTTTCTGTTGAACATTAAAGAATATTATTATTATTATTATATATAAAACTCAAATTTGTTGTTTCTACAGTCCTACTGTAGTATTCAACCGAGTAATGTTTGCAATTATTTTTTTACGCCTTAAGCAGTATTCAGCAATGAAAGGAAACCGTTTTGGATTAATTGACAACATTCAACGATTAACGACGAACAATCTCAACATCATTTCAATCAGCGATATAAAAAAGTCATTTAATGCTTGATGAACGCTCAAATTGTTTTATTTCTGCTGTAGAAATTTCGAATACACACATAAAATTATTTTTGTCAAGATTTTTTAACTATTAACTGTTTTTCTTTTTTTTAAACCATTTCGATAATTTTTAGGACAGACACTGTATTTCAATATATCAAATGAGCGCAAGTGAATAAAGTAATGCGTAAATTTTAACATACACATTTATACAAATGTATGAGAATACTTCCAGCTAAAGTCAATAAGTTCAAGAACAGTCGTTCCACGTTACTAAACCTTAACGATAAAGATACAACGTAAAAACATTTAAATTTCATTTTGTTGAAATATGAATTTTGACAAAGCAGTAGGTAAAATCATTTAGACATTTATGTTTGTTAAACAAGAAATGAAAAGACGTGAAATTATACGTGATTATTTAATAAATTGTTTTAATTCCACGTCTACAATTAAGCCGCGTTTTGCGAAATGTGATTGGAAATAAATCTGTTCGTGAAAATATTGCATGTAAAGGACAATTTGAATTTACACATATTTTAATTACATTTACTTTTCAACAAAATTATGTTGTCTAGTTTGGAAAACTTATAGATACGAGGTAAGCGCCATATTTTCTCGGCCTGACAGTTTTGAAAATGTTATAATTTTTATTTTTCAATATAATTTAAAACTAATTTTATTCATTTATTACAACAAATAATTTTTGCCTTAAAATGTTACGGCTTTTTGCAACTCAATATCGTCATGAAAAGTACGTCTCCTAAGATCTAAAAAATAGCAACATCAGAACTATACGGTGGATGTTCAATTTCTTTAAGAAATTGCGGCCTGTGAAACTGCAGCAGTACGAACGAACGCATTGTTATGCAGTAACCGAACACTTTTTGGTAATTTTCCTCAGGTTTTCATAATATTGTCTCTCAATTTATGCAACAAACACACATAAGATGTGCTGCTAACATTCGTATTGCGACCTTCAAAAGTCAAACATGTAATGTCCTTATAATCTCAAAATATTATGATAATTTTTCTCATGGATTGACGACGACTTTTGTCTTTATGGAATTAAGTTGATCTGGTCGCCGCCGTTCCATCGACTCCTCTTTGGCTAGAGGATTATAATACAGAACCATTTAATATCCTGTGACAATGGACTTTAAGACTGGTTTTGGGTCGTGTGCACATATGTTTAAAAACGAGCGAACACATCCAACACAACGTTGACAAGCATAACGAAGTCATGGTACACATCTTGCACTACAGAAATGATCATGCAGAATTCGACGAATACTTGTTTCAGAAATGTTAGGTATTGTTGATAATTCCTTCACTTTCAAACGGCGATCTTCTAATACCAATTCAACTGGCCGTCAGCTGGCTTATCAGCATCAAGATTCTTGCCCCAATCGGAAATATTTTGCCCACTTTTTTACAGTAGTATATGAAGAGTATAAATAACCATAATCGCCGTCAAAGCGTTGTTTAATTTGATTAGAGATATTTGCTAACTTTATTAAAAATTTAATGACCGCGCAGTATTCACTTTTTGGTAACCGAGACGCTATCATGCACTAGTGACGTTACCAGATTGCAGATTGATAACTAGAGCTGAGGATGTTTACGGTATAACCATGGTTATATCATGTAACCATAGTAAATTACTATGGTTACATGATATAACCATGGTTATACCGCAAACATCCTCAGCTCTATTGATAACATTGTTAGTATAACTTTACTATTTATGGAGTAGGCTTAATTCATGTGCAACTGTGAAACAACTGACTTTTGAACACGTTTGATATTGTATAAGCTCGTACAAATATTACCAATATTAGAACATATTGAATTAATTTTCGTTAAACTAACATTTAGTAAAACAACGTTTTAATAAATGTATATTTATTTATAAATGTATTTTAATAAAGTATAGTACAAGCATGACGTTCTGTTATATAAATACAGTCGGCTCTTCCTAAATCAACCTCTTTTTAATCTGAATTTTTCTCTCAATCGAATTCGTAATATTGAATGTCCAACTGAATTCATTTGTAAACGCCATTCTCTTTTTGAGAATGGAGAGGGCGTTAAGAAAAGTTATGTGCCTGTAAAATACGGAGTTCCCGAAGCACCGTATCCACAATTTGGAAGAATAGAAACAAAATTCTTGAAAAACGGGAATTAATAGACGATATTGTGAAGAGCGTTAAGAAAAGTTATGTGCCTGTAAAATACGGAGTTCCCAAAGCACCATATCCACAAGAGAAACAAAATTCTCGAACATTTTAATAATTCCGAATGTAGTGACAAAAGTGAAGCGAGTTCGCCGTTGTACATACGAAGACAAGGCTGTATTTACCAGGCTTAGTTCTCTTAAAGCACAAAATTTGCCATTAACCGGTCCTTTGATTAAATAAAAGGCGGCTTACTATGCCAATGCACTGGGACACAAAGATTTTAATGCAAGTGAAAGTTGGTTAAGTAAATTTAAAATTAGACATAATATTGTCGGCAAAGCCTTAAGCGGTGAATCTGCATTGGTTAGTAATGTATAGCAAGCGCCAATTAAGTTGGCGCGAGGAGGGGGTGCGCAGAAGCCGTTTTTAAAAACGTCCACCTCACTACTACTACTCAAGTAATTGTCAGAATACATTTGTCATTGACGTTTGACGGAACATAATGTCTTTGCTAGGGGATCATAAAGTGATACACGCTCAGAGGTTAGAATTATCTGACATTTGATGTAAAATCAAATACAAATCTCCCCAATACTTTTAATCCTGCGCGAACTTACCCCTCCCCGCGCCAACTTAATTGGCGTTTGCTATACAAACCGAAAAACCTGGTCTTATTGAATCCTACAGTTCTGACAACATATTTAATGCAGATGAAACTGGATTACTTTGTAAGTACCTCCCAAATAAAACTTTAAGTTTAAAAAATCAGAAATGTTTTGAAGAAAGGCGGCAAAGATCCCGGGTCACAGTATTGCTTGGAGCTAACGGCAAAATTAAAAGTTGTTTTAATCCAATCCACGTTGTTCCAGAGGAGTTAAAACTCTTGGATTGAATTATTACAGCAATAAAAGTGCATGGATGATGACTGCACAACTTTTTGAGAAATGGTTGCTAAATCTGGATAAAAAATTCGAAAACCAGAATCGTAGGATTTTGTTGTTTTTTGTATCCAAAAGACATACAGGCACGATTAAAATTTATAATCCTTCAATATTTTCCAGCAAGCACAACTTCCGTTTTACAGTCCATGGACATGGATATTATAAAAAACATGAAAGTTTTTTACAGAAAAATATTTTGTTGCCCATTATATCCATGTTTGAAGAAAATAACAAACTTTCTAAAATAAATCTGTTAGACTGCGTACGGATTACATTGAAGGCTTGGGCACGTGTAACTGATGATACAATAAAAAATTGTTTCCGAAAAACTGGGTTTGGACGAAATTCATGTTGGAACGATGAAGATTTACTACCCTTATCAGAACTAAAAACAAATATTGTAAAATTTCGGACTTTTTTAAACCTCAGTAATTAATTTTTTATCCTTACATATATGTAACTGTATTTGAAGTGTATGTTATAAGATTCTGCTTTTTCTCTTTATTATACGTACGAGTGCATATTACAAATTAATACATATATCATTTTTGCCTCACTTCCTTTAATTCAAACTCCCTAATTTGAACAAATTGGAATACTACATGAGAATTCGATATAGAGAAAGTCAACTGTACTATAATATAACGTGTTTTCAAATCTACTATTTTAGAATAGATCTTGAAAGAAGGTTATGGAAATATTAACACACTTCTTAGACATAGAGGGACATTTCGATAACACATCGACGTCTTCCGTTATTCGATCTTTAAGAGACCGAAAAATAAAAACACCACATGCAACTAGGTTCATAACATGCTGCGTAGCAGAGTAGTTCATGCCCAAATGCAAAACAAAACGATCTCTATGAGGACAACAAAAGGGTGTCCTCAAGGAGGCGTATTGTCACCGCTACTATGGAGTCTAGTAGTGGATAATCTCCTAAGGACATTAATTGACCATGGAATATGGCGCCGGGGTTCACCGATGACATTGTCATAGTGTCCCAGGCGAAATTCCCAGGGACAGTGGCGAGCATCATGTAAAATGCTCTGCTAATTGTGGAAAGATGGTGCCTTGAGGAGGGATTAACTGTCTATCAAAAAAAACAAGCAGATATCCTTCACCAACATGAGAAAACTAAATAATCTGGGCAGCGTAAGGCTGTTTGGACCAGAGTTAGAACTAACCAATGAAGTGAAGTATCTAGGCATAGCACTTGATGCGAAACTGAATTGGAGCAGACACCTAGTCAAAGTGGCAGACAGGGCGACGCAGCTCTTCTGAAAATGCAGAAGATGTGTTGGCAATACCTGGGGGCTAAAACCAAATGTGGTAAACTGGTTGTACACAGCAGTAGTAAGACCAACGATTACCTTTGGAGCAGTTGTCTGGTGGAGGAGGACGGAGTGGACATCATCGGTGGGGCTCCTCGCGACATTCCAGCGACAGGCTGTTGGTAATCACGGGAGCTATGAACAGCACGGGAACCGCCTCCATGAAGGCCATCGTGGGTCTCCCTCCGCTGGAACCATTTGTAAAGGCGGAGGCAATAGCTGCGATCCAGAGGCTGAAGGCTAATGACGTATGGTGTCCTAATAAGGTTGTAGGGAGATATACAGATATCACAGGAACTATACTGGAAGAGCCGATATTTCAAATGCCGGTGGACAGTGTTGCACCTGAGATTATGTTTACAGCTAAGCTGAACATATTTATACCGACCAGGGAACAGGCAAAAAGTCGCTCGAGCGATTGTGGTGCCGACACCTGGTACACTGATGGATCACAATGGGGAAACATACGACGGTTTCACAGGCTGAATTGTTTGCGCCGAGGAAATTTGGGAAGCCGGCTTCGCAAACAAAAAAATCAACATAATTACTGATAGTCAAGCAGCTATTAAACAATTTATGAATCTATCTACCAGGTATAAACTGGTGAAACATTGTAAACAGGTCCTTCAATAGATTGGCACAAGACAATACTGTGTCACTGATATGGATGCCAGGACATGAGAGAATTAAAGGCAATGAGCCGACGAACTGGCCAAGGAAAGTACTAATAGGAACTTCATAGGACCAGAACCTGTATGTGGAATCGCTAAGAATTCCGCTAAAAGGGAATCTGGTTATGGCTAGAAAAAGAACATAAAAATAAATGGAGGTTAACGGATGGTCAACCCCATACCAAAACACTACTAAGGGAGCTGGACGGAAAGTTTTCAGCTTACCTAATTCGTAGTAACAAAACAGAAATTAAAATAATTACAGGGTTAATAACCGGACATTGTCCTTTAAGGAAGCATTTGTACAGCATGGGCTTGGTTAGCGAGCCCTGGTGTAGGAGATGTGAAAAACAGGAGGAAACTAGCCTTCATGTAATATGCACGTGTGAGGAACTGAAGGAACTCAGACAGAAATATTTCGGGAGAGATCTATTGGATCCCGCGAGTGTACTCAAACTGCTCCTGACGAGGATAGTAGCTTTTATCGAGGACACAAAATTAACAGAGTGGAACTGAGAGATCTATTGGGGATAGTACAAAGAGCAGTGTGCTCAAATGCCTGGACGTGCTGGCGTCCAACCCAAAACAGAAGAAGGTTATGGAAAACTGATCGGTAAATCTAATATATGTATACGCATGTAATATATAATCTAATCAACGACAAAAACGCATATATAATTGTGCGAAATTGGCAGGGTTCATGCGACGTACAATATGTAAAAACCTCATTATTTCATGATTTATTTGTAACTACCACCAGCAAATACTAAATTAATAAACATAATAATACATTATCAAAGTAATAGTCCGCAATGTATATATTAGCCCTTCCCTTAATAGAGGTTGGGTTGCAAGTCGTTGCGTGACATATACAAACATATGCCGTCCTTAGAATTTGTATTTTTAGCAAACACAATGCAAAAATGTTTAATTAACAACGAGGAATTAATTATGGAATAAAATAGAGATAAAATGCTTGATTAATATGTTGTAGAATATTTACACGGCCAATCGATGGCAAATTCTAGCTGTAACTAGAAACGCATTTCAATTTAATAAATATTGAAATCTCGTAATTATTTGGAAAAAACGAAATAGCGAATTAAATACATATTTTGAAAATACAATTCTAGAACTAGAACCAATTTAAATTAACCATGAATATATACATATATACAATTCAACAAATTGTAAAATTCCTCAAATTATATTGTTCTAGTACTTTACAATAACAGACGAGTCACATTAATAATATCAGAATGAGTCCTCACGAATTGAAAATTAAAAGCCAAGTATCTCGCGAAAATTGGAGACCCAAACAATGCAGACCATTGAGCATTTTTACAAAAACACTTAGCCAAAGGGCAAAAAATTTTTAATTCTGAAGATTACCAAATGGCCAAGGAAAAAGCAAGTAGCATTAATAAGCAACCCTTTAAAGGCAATAGCACATGTCAATCCATATACGATAGGTGAAGCAATACCAACTCCAGAGACTGTGCCCGCCCGAAAAGCAGTCATTAATCAATCACCGAAGTTTACTCCAAATATTATTTAAAGCTTGAGTTCCATTACACTTTTTTTCGTCTAGAAACTTGGACAAGTTTTCAAACTAGATGTACTTGTCAAAACTTTGATAGTGTAATTCAGAAGAAATACATCAATGTTTCTAAACTACAAAACTAGATCCGATCCCACTTTTCATCCAAGTTTCATACTAGACTTGCGCATTAAACACCATTTCGTTTGTACCAACTGTTCATTTTAAATAAAAATCATATAATAATAGCAGGTTACGTAGCGTTTGTTTTTTTTTTCGGAAATTAATAGAAATTGTGTAAGAATGTCCAGTAACAAAATATGGGGCTCCGATATAACGGTTTTCGAATTCGTTTTTTAAATATTTTGTATCTATAAGAGCTAATAAATAACCACAACAGGTCTAAACGTGTATATAAACAAGTATATAATAATAAACAAACAGAAATTTTTATTTTATGTTGGTAACGCACTTAAAGTTTGGTGCCCTCTATTCAATATAGCATAAATTAAAACTTGTATGAAATCTTGTACAAGAACTTGTTCAAGTTTCTAGTACGAAAAAAAGTGTAATGTAACTCACGCTTAAGGGCTGACTACAAGTGACTATTAAACACTTATACTTTTTATTTTTTTTATGTAGATGTTTTTTTATAACTTTTGAGTTTTAATTTGTTTTTACCGAGGTGGTTAAGTATTTAAGAATCAATAAATAATGTTTTTACCGATTTTTAAATAAAAATTGACGCATTATTGGTGCATTATCATGCAACAATTGGTTATATTAAAGGTGAACACGATGAATATAATCAAAAAATGATTTAATATACCAAGATAGGAACAGCATTAACCGTTGTATCACTTGAACCCATTTTTAGTGGATAATCTCGTTGGAACCGTAAAAAGTAATGACCATTATTCTAATTTTTGACTCCTCCAAATGAGACTTCTTTTACGTGTTGACCGCCATTCAGCACTTTAATGCTTGGTTTTTGAATCGTACTGACAACACTAGATGTGATCACTACCTATAATCATTTTTAAGGAAGATATTTTAAGCTCCATTTTCATTACACTCCTTCCAAGATTCTTGCGATTATAACGTGTCTCGTTTATTATCATAAAAATACTATAACATTTCACTAGAAAAACGATTTTAAAAATGTGTCTTAATTTTAATTTGTACACGAACTAGTAAAGTAAGATCTTAATTATATGAAAAAACAAGTAATGAAATCGATTATTTGACAAAACTTGGACCCCAAAAAATTTAATAAAAGCTAAAGATTTAATAAAGTAGAATTGGGAAAAGAAGCTGAAAATGTGAAATGCAATTGTAAAGGAAGGGATTTTATAAAAAACGAATTGAGATAGAATTATAATCAATTTAAAGTAGACCTGCGTAAGTTAACCCGGACAATCCCGACTATAAGTGTACTCGGAATAATTTATGAGTGACATACGGATTGAGCCATGTCAAGTGTACGTGACATTACCAAAATATGTATGATATTCCTGAATAGTTAGTGGACTTGTGAACGCGCGCTAATTTTCTTTCAAATGCTTTTGACAGATCAATGTTTATAAGAGATGTTTTAAAAATCACGTAATACTTACGAATAATCTGAAAATGCACTAATAGTTTCTTTATAAAGACATTTAGAAAAAGGCAAGATAAAAATAACAAATAACAATAAAATTACAATGAATGCTACTCATTGTATGTATCTGTTTAACATAAAGATATATTACTGATCTGGCGAATTTTATATGTATATGTTCAGTACAAATTTTGCGAAAGTAAGATAAATAAATAAAATGAAACAGTGAACAATAATCGAAATTGATGACCTTTATTCCTGTGGCAATCTTGAACCTTATTAATAATTCAGTATAAGGTTGAAAATTTCTTGAGCCGTGAGCTAACAAAAACGATCGATTTTGGTTACTATTCCATTTTAAATTTGGGTGAATGAACAATGTTAAAGTGCTTCCAAAGAAAATAAAAAGATGCTCTAAATATTTAATTTGAAATTTTTCAGAAATACGTCTCCATGAAAAAGAAACAAACTATTCGAAGTATTAAAGATTTTTGTTTAAAAATTTGAACATATTTTCTTAAAGATTTTTGCAGAAACAAAATGCATTTATTGTCTGATACTATCTCCATTAGAACTAGCGAGGATTGTATCCTTCCGTTAAGCTTAACATTTAAACCTGGTTATTTACAAGCTTCATGACAGTGACGGTTAAGTATTTTTAAACTACGAAGTTGAAACTAATCATGTGGACAATAAATCATGGAATTAAAGAGTATTACGAGTAAGCATGATTTAAGCCGTAAGGAATATTTTGAAGAAATTAATTGGGTATTTAATGACAAGTAAACTTCCTTAGCTACCATGAATTTCCACGTGGTTTACATTCCTTAAATGATATATTTTGAGTTTCTAGGCTAATAACGACTAATATCGAAAATAATATTGGTTTTGTTCGAGATATAATTGAGGAGAACCGGCATATCACTATTTGGATTGTCCGCCTTGAATTCTCCTCAATTTGACTCCAGTTTAAAAAGAAGACCGTTTGAAATGGTGCAACTTCACATTAAATCGCACTGCCAATGAATCGTCTCATCTAGTGTGCAACATCATTACACGTAACCAAGAGTTACGATCGTGAAGAAATCAACAATCGGCAGTTTGGATCTTTGAAAATGAGTCACCTCCAATAAAAATTGTTCGAGAAGAAAACCGAAACACAACAAATATAGTCGCCAAATCTTTTGGGATTGACGGACATGTTTTCACTGTAGCACTGGAGGATCTTCGTACTATTAATGCAGAATGGTGCACAGGTGCAATGGCGTTTGTTTGTCTCAAGCTTGTGAAAGTGTCCGCGAAAATCGTCCAGGCGGAAGGATCATCTTGTACCACTATAATTCTAGACCTGTTGCGCACATGATTGAGTATTTGAATGCCAGAACATTGAAATAATGGCTCATTAGCCTTAAAGTCCAGATCTTCCACATAATTAAAGAAACTACCTAACCTAAGATTAGATTTCAAGAATGAAAAAATGCATTTATTGTGAAAGGGAATACTTTGAAAAATTATAAATTGTTTTATAAAATGTAGGTATATTACTTTACTAGCCCTCGTATTATTAAAAATAATGTATCGTACATAAAATGTGAACACTGTAAGAACATATAAATTATTAATAATCATTACTTTACTAAAATATCGTACCATAGTGACTGGACAATCAAAAATTGATTTTCTAAAATAGACTTACACTTATATCCCGTTATCAAATATGACATTTGGAAGGTAACACGCGATGGCAAAAATTCAATATACACTTGGAATAATGTTGTTAGTGAAAAGTGGGGTCTATAGATATTTCCAACACTCTACGCTCACACTTTCCCTATACTTATTTTTACAAATGGGATTGATGTTTATCTTCTGTGAGTGATATCGAATTGACATGACTATAATCTATTTAGAAAAAGTGTACATTTAGTAAATTATTATTATTCTAAGGATGTTATCTATAATGTCAAAAAAATTTAAATAGCAAAAGAAAAGCAACAAACGGAAAAACTAAAACTAAAAGCAATATAATTAATTTAAAAAGGAATTCCAGAAAAAATATTTCCTATCTCTGTTTTTGAAATATTTATAAGCGCTGGATATGTTAGGCGCTTACAGAATATAGGTTACTTTTCATATACGTACATCTCTACATATAAAATTATAAATATCTATTAATAACGAGCATTCAAATAAATTTAGCGTCTAGTTGGCCTTGCGATTAAAATTATAGGTTCAAATATTATTCGTAATTGTCACCATAATAAAGTGAAAATATTGATTGTTAATAACAGCGCTACTATTTTTTTCCTATTGTAATTTATTTTTTTAGAAAGGTATTTGTGACAGAAAACCAAACGTAAATGAAAAATTCGTAGACTGCAATCTCGTGAAGAATTTTTTTTAAATAGTTATGAATCAATAGGTACCTCACAACAATAAAATTGTTTTACTTCATTTAAATCACACAGAAGTACAGAAAAATAAACTACATTTATACAATGTGTATTTCTCAGAGCAACCTTCCGCAATATGTAAAAACAACGAATTTTAATATAAAGACTGTTCTTAAAATAAAGAGACAACATATGATAAATGGAAAGCTGTAATTATGTAAGAATATAAATCCAAAATATTACGCCGCGAACACCGAAATTAAAAACACCCCGAAAATTGTATTACGTGACGCCTATGAATTCAAAATTTCAGAATATTTATAAATAATAAATACCTCACAGACACACTATAGCGTATGTTTACATACGCGTAACAGCTGGATGAGATGGACAAAACTTTGTCATTTTTTTTCTCGCTTATGAGGGAATTTTGGAAAAATATTTTTCATTTATATTCTATTAATTACATCTTTCCATTTTTATACGTTATCCTTTTATTTCAAGGACAGCCTGTATAGATAAACACGAATTTTTTATTTTATATTCCAAGTTAACAAAAATTTCCAGGATGCAAACAAGTTTGACACAAGGTCACCAAATATCATTTATCTACTTGGTTCGCGGATCTCTTCCGCAGGGATTGAGCTATACACCAGGAGCGTCCTTATGTGGGGGATAAGAGAACGGTCAGGTCCCTATTGGGAAACCTGATTAGTGGCAGTCATAGCGGGATGAATAGGCCTAAAAACCATCTAGTCTAACCCTTAGCGAAAGATGTCATGGCGGGCCAGCTCTCCCAAGCTACGGTGTAAAGAAATGTACTCAAGGCTGAATGGCCACATATGTGGTCTCAAACGTTTCCCTGGGGGCACCAGGCGGCATAAACTCAAAAAGATGTCTAAGAGAATGCAGAACCTGAGGAGTATACTTATACGCTGTAATGGACACTGATGAGATTCCAAAAATAAAAAGAAATGGAGGCTAACGGAAGGTCAACTCTATACTAAGATACTACTAGAGAAGCTTAACGCTAGGCTTTCAGCCAACCGAATTCGTCGCAATAAAAAAAGTAATTAAAACTATTAGCGGTTTGTTAACCAGATACTGTCCATTAAAGAAGCATCTATACAGCATGGGCTTGGATAGCAAGTCCTATCGTAGGAGATGTGAAAAACAAGAGAAAATTAGTCTTCGTATAATATGCACATGTGAATAACTGAAAGGTTCCAGACAGAAACATTTCGGAAGAGATCTATTGCATCTTACGAAGGTACTCAAATTTACTTTGAGGAATATAGTGGGTCTTATCGAGGACACAAGACTAATAGACTGGAACTGAGAATCTATTGGGGGTAGTATAAAGAGCACCGTTCTTCTGTAATCGTGTAGACAATAAGTGTAACTTATAGTAACTTCTTGCTATTAAATTACGATTCCGATCCGGAAGTGGCTAAAGTACCAACCCAATTTCACAGTCTACTCCAATTATGAATGTTTTCGATGGCTCGTTACAATATATATATAAAGTCTTTATAGTTGTCAGAATCGACATAGTCAGTGATATCAGTTCCATTTTCATTAAGGCGTACAAACTAAACTACGCTAAAAGTAGGTAGATAAATAAAGTATGGTCCATTTGCACATTTGCATTTCGAGCCTCAGTAGTACAAAGTTATAATGTACATAATTATATAATTTTCTTTTCCTAAACCCGACTTGTTGGAAGAAGTTTTTAATTATTAGATCTACAAAACAAAAAGAAAAATTCTAGTCTTATTAGCGCTGCTATTGTCGTTACTTATGATTAACATATCTGATATACGGAAATATTGCCTTTGGATTACATAGCTCCTATAAGCACACGAGTCTTGATTATAACATCAAAATAAACTGATCTCGCCCATAAACATATTTTTTTCTATTTTGCGTTCGAAATGAACTCATTATGAAACCAAAAACAGTATCGAAATGAGCTCTATTTCGATACACTTTTTTTCATTTTTCAATGTTGGCGTTGTTCGAATACAGAAATAAATATCATTGCTGTCATATGATTTTAAGAATTTATGTACATTTGACAGATATGATATATATTCGTATTTTACACAAACGTATGTTGTATACAATTGACACAACATATATATGTTTCTATGTCACTCATGTTTATATTTTTAAATGAAATATCAAGTAATGTTAACGAAAATTTCAAGTATCAATGTGACCAACTGCATGCTTTATATAAAAATTAAACTCTGAACTTTCAAATTAAATAATTCCAATTTAAGCTATTTATTAATGTAAAAAACGCAAAATAGAAAAAATAGTATAAAAAACTCGTTTCATAAGGCCTTTTGCCGCACTCGCTCTTTAGAAAACTCGCCGCAAGCGGCTCGTTTTCTAAACTGATCTCGTGCGGCAAAATGGTGCCTTGTGAAACTCGTTTTTTAATATACTATTTTGGTAGAATTGTTTCGTTTTGCTAATAACTGTTCCCTTTCTTAAAAACTACTTGAGTTATGTTTTTTGCAATTACACACTTATTTTTATTTAAACGTATTTCTTAAATATACTTTATTTCAAAGAATTCCGATAATAGAATCTGCTTCTTCGAAAATATAAATCACTTACCGATCAAAAATTCTTGCTTCTTTGAGTACATTGCCCAGATTAATGTAGGCATCTAAGAAGTTAGGGTCAAGTCCAACTGCTTTTTCAAAATGATGAATTGCAAGCCATATTTCGCCCTGAGCATTGAACACACATCCCAAGTTACTCCACGCAACTGCAAAATCTGGCCTTGTTTCTATAGCTTTCAAGTAGCAAGCCTAGACAAAAATGGTAATCAATATAAGAACGATTAACATTTATGAACTCGCATTGCATCCATTTTTGGGACCTCTCTAACAGGTACAAAATCGCATAGCGCACGCATACAAATCTGCATTCCATAACTTCCATAACAAAAAAAAGTATTTGTGAAAATGCGAATTTGTTTAAGCTGCAGAAATAAAAAAAAATTCATAACGCAAAAACATATTTACGCCGAGCGCTTATACCTATACAAGATTAAACCATCGGCCCTAATCTTAAAAGCAAACACTTCATCAAAGATTACGCTAGCGCAATGACGCAAGAGAGGCCCCCACTCCTTTACCTAAAAACAAAGAAACGTGTCGGCTACACTCGCTTGCGTACTTTACCTGACATTATGCCCAATGTATACCCGCCTGTATCCTGTTGGAAGTTCGTCAGGGTTGCCACATACCTGTATTATTGTACAGCAATAGTAATACCATTAGTATAGCTATCACTTCTTTACATTTTCCACAAAGGGAAAATCACCAAAACATGTAGCAACACAAATATCTGTTTACTAAATAGAAACAGACACCTACTATTCAGACCTGAAATTTTGACCAATTTTTCACTTAAAATGTTTGGATAATTCTCTTCAAAATGTACACAAATAATTAAACCCATAAGATAATATAATATAATAACCTTTGCACAGTGCAATATAAACAAATATAATTGCAGCATTTATTTCAATTTCAAAACACCACACTAGTTAATTTAACTAGATTATTGACTTTATAAATTACTTTCTAAATGTAATTTACAAAACCACTCTTTTATAAAAATAATGTATTAAGGAGAGGACTAAAGATCAGAATCTTACCTCAGAATTTTTTCAAATAATGATATTGGTCAAAAAAATAATCGTTATAATACCATAACAAGAGAGCCATTGTTTATTTACAAGTTGGCACGTATAATATTTTTGGTTGAATGTATCGCCCCCTTTTTTCAAGAAACTTTAAATCAGTTAGTGATATCCAATTTCTAATTTTCAAGAAAATACATTTCACTGATCCAAACTTATGTCATCCATAAAAAAACAATAAAAAAATTAATGTCAATCAAATTAGTTTCTACTTGAGTACATACTACATAACGATTCGGTTGCTCAATTATTACCAAATTTTGTTAATTAAGTAGACCCAAAAATTAGACGGATAAAATTCAAATGTTTCAAAGACGTTCTAACACGTTTGTAATAAATCTTACGAAATTCCTAGATGAATGCATAATTTCAGTGTAAGATAAGGTGAAGTAAAACAGTAAAGATCCTACAAACCATACGTATAGACTATAGCATACCGTCCTTCGATACATCAATTTGAAAAAAAAAATACTCATGTGCAAAACCAGAATAATGTGCAAACACACCGTCACGTGAACATCACATACCACTTCTTATACTCAAAAGAATATTTTCCAATTATTCTGATGAAACGCTTTACAGAAACTGGGAATTCTACAAGTGAAGACTATGGCAATGCGCATGAACCATCATGTATGCGCTCTCAATGTTTCAAATGTTGCCGCCAATTGACTAATCATAATAATAATTATATTCTATCTCTTGCAACATAAAATAATTAACTTTTAGTTGCCAGATGTGAGTAGAACCCATTTTTAAAATCTCAAGACTATGCAATATAGATGAAGCTCTTAGCCATAAAAAAACACGAACATAATGAAAATATTCTATTTTACACTTGTAAAGTCTACATTTTGGAAACATAAACAGCCAGTTTCAACTTTTCTATTACAACGTTAACAGGCTAAACTTGGGGTGTTTCGTACCATTTTTCACGATATGTCTTTTGAGTAATGTTATGAGGCATTCGGCAAGCTCATAGCTTTCGTACACTTAAATAAGCGTGCAAGATGGTGTTGATTGCTTTCGCATCAAAGCTCAGGGTTGTTTAAATCGAGAGAACAGGTTTTCCCATCAACAGTTGTATTGAGACACCTCATACGAAACTGATAAAAGATTGTGGAATCAAAATGAAATTCATTCTATTAGCGTTTTATGGTAGCCAATGAAGATAATTCACTATTATACATCTTCAAACCATTCTTATTGGCTTAATCTATGCTTGGAGTTGTCCCAAATTGCCACTCGAAAATATTAATCATTAAATTTTTGGGGTTTTTTTATACAAGTTTTCAATTGAATATAACAAAACCCTACAATAATGCCATACTTTCATTAAACTCACAAAGAAATAAAATGAAGCTGTCATAATAATAAATTTGATTAGGCTAAGATTAAAGCACAATCTCTCATACACTAAACGCTTTTAATTTAATTAATAGTACCTTAGGACAGTGTTTAACCAGTGGGTAGGTCATTGAACAATGGATGTGATGAACGGAGTTCAAACCCAGATCAAAGCTATAACATCGATGACGTTCCGGCTCGCGCAAGGCTCATAAAAAATGAGTTCCTGGAGGTAACTTTGGAGTAATAACAGACAAGGCATAACAAAGCTACCATGTTACAACCCAATGGGCCTGCAAACCCTGTTACAGAGAACTTACTAATACCCCTAACTATATAGGTCAAAAATTCAGTTAATTACCATATTTTCTTTCGTCTATATATGCATGGGAGAACGTTATTCATTGTGTGGAAATGTACTCGTTGCATACGTATTGCTATTAGTATTAAAACTTTTTGTTCAGGATACGAGTTGATTTTTTTAATATACTGTATTTAAATGCAAAATAGAAACCAATTTAGGAATAGTTAATAAATTTAAATAGTTCAACTATTTCCATGTAGTATTCTTGAAACACTCAAGGAGATTGCCCATCAGTAAAAATACAAGAGAATTTTAATATATTAAAGGTCTGAACAGCGTTAATTTTAAGTGATAAAGTTTTGGTGAAAATCCTTTTTGAGGTACATACAAATAAAATATATAAATATATGCATATAAAAATATAGGTACTGGAATGATGGAAAACATGATTTATGCAGAAATCATAAAACAGATTTTTCTTATTTCATTGATTGTCAAAGATTTTGTAAATGTATTTATAAAGAATCAAAAAAGATGTTTATGATTTCGGAATTAATAAGAAAATATCACCAAATGGTGATACATTCCTAACTTGAACAATGCAAGAGATTGTATTTGGCAGAAATTTTCCACTGCCAAGTTATACGCATCTGCAAATATTTAAATATAGGAATATTAAATAAGATGTTTTTGCTATAAGGTGATCACAATTATTTTGTAAATAATAAAAACACTTTACGTGAAACTAGGTACAATTTGTATTTCAAAATAAAATCAAATAAAAATTACTTTTTGTAATTATGATAAATATAAATTACACTTTTGGAACAGTTTTACTTAATTACGGTAGAAATTGAGAAGAAAGGAAGGTGTGTACAATTAAGTTTCGGATTAAGTTTACTATTCTATTTTTTAAGTATTTACAGGTTAGAATATAAAAGAAATTAATAATCTACTTTCAAGAAATTCTATTTCAAATACTTACTATTACAATAACGAACATACCCAAATTCTGACAGTCGATAATCGTGAGTTAACCTATAAATTACTTTACTGCGAAAAGAATTTGATTGTGTGTTGCGTGTTGCCATGGAATTGTCAGATAAAGAAAACCGAATTGCAGTTATTGCGCTTTATATAAGATGGAAAAATCAAATATTTTTAAGACGCTACGTCCGCTCGGCATTAGTCGAATGTGTGTATCGTTGCATAAAATTGTTTGGGGAAACTGGGGACATAAAAGCCGAAAATGATCAGGCGTTCGCGAACAGTACGCACGCCACAAGCTATCAAAGCTGTTAAGGCCAGAATAGCAAGAAATCCGTTGCGAATACAAAGAATTATGTCCCGCGAAATGAATATTTCGCGAAAATCAATGGCGCGCATTTTTAAAGAAGACTTGGAGTCTTAGGGCCTTCAAACGCCGCACTGAAAAATTACTGTCTCTTAAAAAAAATAGTGTCAAAAAATCGAAACGCTTGTTAATCAAGTACGCAAGCGACAAACACAAGAAAATCCTTTTTACCGACGAGAAAATTTTTACTATTCAGGAAAAATTCTACAAATAAAATGACAGGGTTTATGCCAGGTCATCTAATGAAGGCTCGGAAGTAGTTCAAAGGATAGAATAAGGTCACCACCCAGCTTCAGTGACGGTTTGGTGGAGCGTTTCCTA
The DNA here is from genome assembly GCA_935421215.2 of Melolontha melolontha. Classification (NCBI taxonomy): domain Eukaryota; kingdom Metazoa; phylum Arthropoda; class Insecta; order Coleoptera; family Scarabaeidae; genus Melolontha; species Melolontha melolontha. Next base: position 166,383,996 of record OW285235.1, read on the forward strand.
TGATGGAGTAACTGCGCTTCATTTTTGTGAAAATGGGTGAAAACGTCAGCTAGAGTCTACCAACAAACGGTCCTGGAACATGTTGTGCATACTGTCTTTCAAGATCAGTCGTGGGCATTCCAACAGGATTCTCCTCCAGACCATAAGGCTAAAATAACTCAAAAGTGTAAAATAAAATCAGGAAAACAATGTTCCTAATTTTATCGGCGTAGAAGATTGGCCCGCTCCAAGTCCTAATTTGAATTCTCTAGATTACAAGCTATGGACCGTTTTAGAGAACATGGTTTGTCACAAACGACACCCAAATATCGAAGCTCTGAAACAGGCTTTAGCTCGAACTGTAGCCAATTTTCCCATGGAAGTCGTACGTGCGGCTATCGATGATTAGCCTGTACGACTTAAGGTCTGCATTAAAACCAAAGGTGACCATTTTGAATAATTATACCAATTATGAATGACATATGTGTAAGTACAAATATCAATAAAATTTGGTGAAAAAATTAATTGTAGCTTCAATTTTATTCCATAAAATATTTGTAACAGTATTTATGTCGCGGTTTGGTATGTATATTCACGACAATACCTTAGCTTCACTAGTTTAAATCGACAGATTTAGTCTATTTTTAAGAAAATAATTTTACCTTGTTAAGTCTAAACCTCTTCGTTTAATTAAGAATATTGCATTAACAAGACAATTAATTATTGATTAGCCTATTTTTAAAATAATAAAAAGGACCACTTTTTTAATAAAAATAATATATTCTCTAATTATAATTCAGTACAAATGAATAATGCGTGTTTGTTTTCTTTTTATTAAATATGTTAAAAATATTAGCTGGTAATAAATTATAAAGATAATCCGATAAAGTTTTGGGTATTTGCTAGTGAACACAGTTCCAGTTGCAGAAATAAAATTTCCTACTAATTGGTATTGCTATCCACAATCAACAATATGCCGCAGAATACAGCACCACGAGTCTTGTATATTGCAACCCTGCGACCTCTAAACCACCTTCTGAAGATCATTGTATGAATAGCCACGTGGTGATGATAAAGTATCTATATTTTTTCGCCACTTATTTTAAACGTTCACTAAAGTTTACTTCTCATTGGATTATTATTTGATTACGTACTTCAAATATATGTGGTCCTAATTTAATGGCAAGGAATTATATGTTCAGCAAAAGTAACTAAGAGTAGGCTCGAATAAAGAATTTAGATATGAAGAAAAGCTAAATATAAAATAGCTTAAATATACATATAGGTAATAGTAAGAATATATTATTTTAATGATAAATAAAATTCAAATTACACCGTTTCATTATTCCAATAAATCCATCATCTTCATTATTACCTAATATCGATTCTTAATTAGAGGATTTCAAAAATAATTATTAACATTTTCTTCATACTAGAAAACCAAAGATATGCTGTGAAAACGTTAGTCGTAATTAAACTTTTAACACAGTAATTTCAGAGGTTTCTGGTATACAATAAGAAGAATGTCTTTTTAGTGTTCCATACAGCTTCATAGAGGGCGCCAGGTCAAATTAATCTCAATATTTCGTTAACCTAAATATAAAGTTCCGTCAAGATACTGCAAGTGATTTAATCATAGTGAATTTTTAAAGTTTATAAGTTGACCGAAAAATGGAATTGAGTCGAGAAAATTTTCGCACAATAATTTCGCGCAACTTTCGGAGAGGAATAACTCAACAACAATGTCTTGCTGAGTTGGTTTCTGTTTTTGAAGATAAAACACCATATCAACCGACAATTTAATGTTAGTACCGTGAATTCCAATGTGGACGTACCAGTATTAACGACGATCCCAGGACAGGTTCGCCAAAAACAGCAGTCACCCAGAAAAACATCGATGCTATGCGCAGCCTGATTAAGGAAGATAGACATGTGACATATCATGAAATTGAGACATCAATGGGTATTCAAAGACTTCAATCCAAAAGATTCTACATGATGAACGGGATGTAGGAAAATTAGTTTTCCGTTGGATTCCGCATCTTTTAACCGAAGAGCAAAAGTAGGCCCGCGTTAATTGGTGTCGAAAAACTTTGAGCCGGTTCAATAACGGAAACTCGAAAAACCTCTATAACATCCTGAGTGGCGATGAATTATGGATCTATTATGAACCCGAAAATAAACGTCAGTCCGCTGTTCTGGTGTTTCACGATGGAGAGAATTCGACAAAAGTTGACCGTTCGCGAACTGTGTCGAAAAAGATGGTCGCAACGTGTCTCAAAATCAGGTCATGTATAGTTTGTTTCAAATTATAAGAATATAACTTTGAACGGCTCTAATGCTTTTATTGCACCACCTTCTGTGATGATAATTATTATACCTGGTCTCCTTATTGAACGGCCCCTAGATTGATATGTTGCAAATAGGTAAACCATACCGGTTCAATAAGGAGACCAGGTATAATAATTATCATCACAGAAGGTGGTGCAATAAAAGCACCACCGTTCAAAGTTATATTCTTATAATTTGAAACAAACTATACCTACAATTTCCTTGCAAGATCGAAGAACAGTTAATACGGATTGTTACACAACGGCGAATCATCGTACATAGCAAAATATCGAATTATCAGGTCATCTTCCGCATAGACCCGATCTAAGTCCCAACGATTTTTTTACATTCCCGAAGATCAAGAATGGAATGCGTGGTCGACGATTTCAGTCACTGGAAGCAGTAGATGCCTTCAATTCAGCAATTTTGACTGTCCCAACTGGAAGAACTGTTTTAACAATTGGTTAGAACGAATGCAGAAGTGTATCAATTTTTGTGGTAAATATTTTAAAAAACAATAAAACGCTTTGAGTCGATCCACTGTTTGACATCCTTCGTATATTAATATTATTTGACTTATAGAATTTAAATAGATAAAACTACGTGACATCTAGTTGGCGAAGAGAATATATAATCTGAGATCATAAGTATTACCAAGAGATTATTGGTTAATAATTTGTTAAAAAAAACTTCAAATATTTATTGCGTGCAATTGGATTCTAGATTATTTTTTTTATTGTATTATTTTTTTTTATTCCCGGTTTTTTATTTTTACATTTTTCATCCTTCCTAAATAACTTAAATATATGTATATTTCTGTTTTATTTAATAATTCTACATTCCTAATACTTTCTAAAATCGCTTCAAAAGCATAGCATTATTGTATATTATGTAATACCTAACTTGACAAAAATAATTTTGGTATGACTGCAATTTTGTTTCTGCGTTATCGATTACAATGAAAATAAATTTCCTTTGAAAACTGTTCGCTAATACTTGACTTCATGTTAAAATGATTATTTCTATGGCATCACTTCTAATGAGATTAAGGATTAAATATCGACTTCAGCTCGCTACACAAGTTCTAACATGGAAGCCTTAAAAAAATGAATTGAAAATTATTATCTGTCCTACTCTCTTAAAAAATAACCTCAAAAAATACGATATGAAATTTTGTAAAAAAAAAAAATAGATATTTTCTTAATCACTTGGAATTTCAAGGTATTTTATATTAATATTAGAGTCGATATGAGATATTAGAATTATACTCAAGGTATTAAAAAAGTAATTAATGAGCTACATTTTATAAATTGTATTAAACAATATTTTAGATAATCATCATTAAAAACTGATAAATTTTTCGATGTAGTATCCTACTTTGACAAATATAATTAATGTAACAATATCTAAGTCAGATTATTTCAAACGATCAGAAACTATTGATTATAACATGTTTAATTTATTTTAAAATTGCATAAATTATCTCAATAAACAACGTACCTATATATGAAAAAGTGTAAAAACTATAAAAGTACAAAGAATGAAGTATTACCTTATCTTTTAAAATTTTGTTGATAGACCATTACTATCTAAGACACTCACTCTTTAGTCTTTTTGGCATTGAATTATCATACAGGGTGCGGCAAAAAGGTAGGTAGGTAGGATTTCAAATAGTGGTTGCTCGCTTTGTAAAACCGGCAACACTGTGCACGCGGTCGCGTTAGGTAGACAAAAGTATGCAATTTTCAGTTATCGACATGGCTTGGAGCGGAGTGCATCGTGCTTTCGTTGTCGAGGAGTTTATTAGAAATAGGGAATCTGTAATAGCGACGCAGCGTGCCTTCCGCAATCAGTTTGATGTTGTTCGGCATGGCGCAGTTCCGGATGGAAGAACAATTCGTCGGTGGGTTCTAAACTTCAGGGAAACAGGTTCTGCGCTTAAACGAAAATCTACTGGCCGACCAAGGACAGTAAGAACACCGGAAAATGTGAATGCAGTAAGAGATTCCGTACAACAGTCTCCTAGGCGTTCAGCTCGCAGGCATGCAGCTGCTTTGGGAATTTCCGATAGAAGTGTTCGAAGAATTTTACACAACTCACTCCAAATGCATCCGTACAAAATGATGGTAGTGCAGGAATTAAGAGAAAGAGATTTTGAAACCCGTACAAATTCATGCCGGGATATTCTTCAAAACATTCCCCGAGGCGCTGTATTCATGTATAGCGATGAAGCTCACTTTCATCTATCGGGTACCGTAAACAAGCAAAATTTCCGTTATTGGTCGGCAAATAATCCACAGGAATTACATGAGCGACCACTTCACAGTCCAAAGGTTACCGTCTGGTGTGCAATATCTGAATTCGGCGTGTGGGGCCCTTACTTTTTCGAAGAAGATGGAATAACGGTAACAGTCAACGGAGATCGCTATTTTGATATGATTAACAATTTCCTGCGTCCAAAAGTTAACGAGTTGAACGAAAATCACCGAGAACATCTTTGGTTCCAGCAGGATGGTGCTACATCGCACACCACGCGTCGTTCACTTAATCTTCTTCAAGACATGTTCCCAAACAAAGTGGTGTCTTTACGGGGTGATCTCGCCTGGCCGCCGCGTTCGCCTGAATTGTCGCCTTGCGACTTTTTTCTTTGGGGTTACCTCAAATCGAGAGTTTTTACACATCGTCCGCGGACTTTGGAAGAATTAAAGGCAGCCATAAGACAAGAAATTGCCGCAATTTCCCAAGAAATGATCCATCGGGTAATGACGCGCTTCCGTGAGAACCTACAAGAGTGCATCGACAGTAATGGCCGTCATTTAAAAGATATCATTTTTAAAAAATAACGCTCCTGAATGGCATGAAATGTAGATTTAAGAAATAAAATATGAAATGTTTGGTTTAAGTGGTTTGGTTTTTATTGACATCCCAAATAGTACCTATCATTTTGCCGCACCCTGTATTTTTAGTAACATCTGGCCATATTTGTTCCCGAGTTTTTTTCATTTTGAAGGCTACGTTCCAGATCCTCCCTATTATTATTTTTTGTAGTTCTAACAATCACTCTTTAACTATATCGAAGGTGAGCTTAGAACTGTTCTCATATAATAAGATATAAGATAGTCTTTATGAATGTTCTATTTTTCTACTCATTTATGCATTTCTTCTTTTAAAATGCATAAATAGCCCTTGGCATTCAAATTACCTTTAATAATATGTAATTAACCAACAGCATTAAATGATATACATCGCCAAACCATCTTTTTTTTTGTTTAACTGAGCCTACTATGTATCTTTGCAGTTATATGTTAAATTTGCGCTAAACCATTTCCATTCATCACATCCATAAACATTGAACTTTCCTCAGTATATAAAACCTTTTGCTAAAATTCTAAAGGCATATCCTTAACAAATTCCTTATTAAATTCCTTAACAAATTCGCGTATGCTATAGTTACGTTTTCTTCTATCGGCTTCATTAATAAATGGTTTCTTACGTGCAACACGCCATCATAATTGAAATGTGGATTAATGTATCCTCTTCGCCAATCAATTACTATAATAATTGGCTTTCTTTACAGCTTCAAAACTGACTATTTTCCCGATGTCAATTCAATGTGGGTAGCCAAACATTTTGCATTAGCTTTGGGATATTTCTTAATTGGACCCAAAATTGTTCACGTCGCAGCTTAATATCCTTAGGGCGATCTGCAGGAGATTTATTATGGACACAAATAATTCAATTATATTTTCCGATTATATAGTGAACTGTTCAGATTTTTCTTTTTACATTTGCAGCTATTTGGCATAAACTTTTGCCTTGTTTCTAAAGATTTACACAAAGGCTTTCTCCGGTATCCTATCTGAGATTTAATTACACTTGTTGATTTCTTTGAAGTCAAATCAATAAATGCTCAAATACTTTATTGGCTTCAAGTTTTGTGCTTTAATATAAAAAAGAGCACGTAATTTGAATTTTTACTTACATGTGTAAATAGCTTTATGTGGAGTTTGCATATACTTTATTGAGCCACTGTAAAATAATAAATATTGGTTAATATTTATAGATAAATTGCAACCAACCGATGTCAGCCCAGGAAAATACTCTAGTTTAAATCAAAAATAACACTTCCGTTTTTTCATGTACATTATTCTAGTCATATTGTCGTCAACTAAGTATTGTTCATCAAAACTGAAGACATTTATTATGTAATATGTTTTTAAATAATCTTTTGACAACAAAATACAATCAATTGTTAAAAAGGATTAGAATTCTATGCTTAGATTTTTTAGATGTTATATCTTGAAGAGGAGAATATGTTGTTATTAATCCATTGGTCCAAAAGTTTTTTTTATCTTTATTTTGTCCACATAACCTCCTTTATTTTTTTTTTTTGTATAACGGAGCATAATCGGGGTATTCTTGCGATTGGTTTAGCGATAATTTTCGTTGTTATTAAAGCCCATTCCTTTCGAAATTTAATTTACATACCAGCTGCAGATGTTGGTGGTGATTTTTGCACTCCCCTGTCGAGTTTTCCCACTGTAACTAGATTGGATATGGGTACATAATTCCATAGATTCTTCTTCCAATATACGCAAATTTTAGAAGTCTTTTGAGGCATCATTTTGTTGAAATATCAAGCTCTAATTCAAAATCCTTGTTCCCGATAGTATAGTACCATTTTCCAGGATGTGTCTATAATTATTTCTTTTTCAAAGCGCTATGGATTTTGATAAAATCGCCTACGATTGTGACAGCAAAACATATCCTGATTAATATTATACAGACATCTTGCTGGTACAATAGAGGCGACACGTTCCTCTTATACATGTACACACAAATCTTCTCACGAAAATGTCTTCAAGAACCGGAAGCTTCAAATTCTGCTTCATTGGTCCACCTAATTTTCTATCGGCCAATATTTATATCAACGGGTTCGTTTCAATGTTATATTCTACGACGGATTGATTTAATTACAGTTCCTTGGCAATAGTGCGATTAGTTTTGCCAGTTTTATGGTATATTATTATAAGCGCACGCATTCTGGTACTTGAGTTCTTTATTAAGTTATTCACAACTGTAATCGAAGTCATATACGGATACTTCGAAATACAAAACTGACCGTAATTTGCAATTTTTACCTCTAAATATTTGTCAAGAACAATGTACTAAAGAAATGTAATTCTCAGAATTTCTAAACCACATTTTTATACCTCACGTCAACGACAATAAAATTAATAATGCGTTTTCGTAGTAAATGCACGTGTCCCACATTGAAAGTAAATATATGTCGGCTTCGAAAAGTGGATTTCGTTATGCGCACACCTAAATACTTCAATTTAAAAGTTTGTAACGTGCTATAATAAGTACCTGACGAAGCCACTGTGTTGGCAAAACAATTGTCATTTTACGAACAAATATTAATAAAGCGAAGATTTTAACTATTAGTTTTATTTCTATTTTACATTATACAATATATAATGTGCAATCACTATCGGATAGAAGAGAAAATAGTAAAGCGAGATTCTCATTCAAGCTTTTTCTAATGGTACTTGCATATAAAGTTACCAAGTGATTTACTATTTATATATTATTTAAAACATTTTTATTATAATTCCTGTAATGTAATATCAATAATACAATGAAATAAGACTATCCAAATATCCATGTGTATGTGGAAAACATAAATATCTTAATACGTTAAGTCATTATATAATTATCATTAATTTCACGACGTCTTTAGAACTATATCTGTATCAACGAATAGCTTAAATAAACAGTAAATCTTTAGCTCTAAAGATTATATTATAAAAAATCTTAGATAAACCATCAACTAAAATTAAATATGACCACCAGATAGTATTTTATCAGATTCAGCTGTTCTAGTGCACAATATAAGTTTTCAACGAAAATATCTTCGCTCGTAATTGCAATAAATACAAAAGTATTCCTTTATGTATATCAAATAAATGGTTTATTATAAAGTAAAAAGGATTGTATCTATTCTTTTATTTTTCAACAAATATTTAAAATCTTGCATTCAAACAGTTTAATACGATTGTTTTGATGACACACATATAGAAAATACTGTAACAGTATACATTATCAAAACAAATTCATTAGAAATGTAAATGGTCATAAAGTAAATTTAAAGATTTTATATTGACATAATCGAAATTAAAGAATCATTATGTACAAGTTTAGTCGAAAATTTCGTTTTCACTACAGTAGTTAGTTACTTATAGAACTCCCATATAAAACAAAAACAAATCGAAAAATATTTTTTTTAATATCACATCAACAGAGAGTGGACTAAAGCGATTGAATGACCAATTGCCCCGATAAAACGTTGTGACGGTATCATGTATAGTATGCATGTTATAACAGCCCCACTATTTGCTTGCTCGATTGCATTCGTCGAGCAGATGTTATTTCCGTCGTTATTGTACCTATTCATTCATAAAATTCTATTTTACATTGGCGTGTTTCTATTTTCGTTTCTTTCAGTGTTATTTGGTTACAACTTTTAATATGTAAAAAAATCCGTTTTATATTGTTATATTGTATGTTTATCCTATAATTTTTTATAAAGATTAAGGTTAATTTACTACTTTATTTTTGGAGTAGTTTCCGTTTCTTCTTTTAAGTCCACTTCTTTCTGTTCTTAGTATTTCTTTTTATTTTTAACACTTGGATGAATTCAAAAACTTTGTTTTTCGTCTTCAAGATGAGATACAAATTGTAAACACCTGATACAAATTAAAAATTTACAAAATCAGCTAAACTTTATGAAAGCCAATTTTACAGTGTCTTACAGATACAATTACTTACATGCAAGATCAAGATATTAACCTAAAAAAGGCGATAATTAACTTAGAAACCGCTATCGATCAAATAAAAAGTATGCCTTCTGAAATTGAAAACAAACTGAGACAAAAAGTTGATGCCATATTTAGCAGAAATCCAGATTTGAATATATTATATCAATTCTGCAGAGTCGATTGAAAAATCTATACATTCGAAATATGGTACACTTTTGCAACATTATAATCACGCACCCATCACCAGTTGTAATGTGGAACGGACATTTTCCATTTTTTAAGATGTTTTAACCTTTAAATGAACTAATTTAACACAGCAACACCTTGTAGAAATTTTAGTTGTTCATAGTAATATTTTACACTTTCAATGTTTCACAGAAAATACATAGTTTTAAGTTTTGTTCTTTGTAAATTATTTTTATTCGAAATTCGATACGCAATTCGCTAGTCAGCATTACTATTGTTTCAGCAGTAGTTGCTGCCGGTTGCTAAATCGTTTAGAGACTGTTATTACATTCGCTCTGTTGTGCATTGACAGATACATATTAACTGCATATGTAGGTATGTGCCACTTATACAATTGCCACACGTATCAAATTGTTTGAAACTCACGGATCTCTTACAGAAACAAACCTATTGCGAATACAAGGCAGACGCCTACGGGCTATGAATCATCAATCGCTCGAGTCCGATATCTGCTTATCAATATAGCAAGTCAAATGTATCTTTCATTTCGTCCAATATCGTTGTAGTCTTTCAGTAAAATATTTAAAAAATACAGAAATTAAATAATATTAATCATTTCAAGATTCCATACAGCAGCAAAGCAAATCTAGAATGCTAAATGTAGCATTCTAGATTTGCTTTGCTGCGAGAGATTATAATTAGGAATCATTAAACCATTGTTTAATGATTCCATACAGCAGCAAAGCAAATCTAGAATGCTACATTTAGCATTCTAGATTTGCTTTGTTGCTGTATGGAATCATTAAACAATGGTTTAATGATTCCTAATTATAATCTCTTACCATTTACACTGCCTGGGCATCTCATTAAGCAACAGTCTTAACAGATATTTTAATTCTTAATGCGTGCAGAATATTTTATGAATGTAAGTATTAAATGATATAATTGTAGCATTTATAGAGAGAGACTAGTAAAGTTCTCTAAAAACACATCGCTATGCTTTCATTTTCAATATTTACTAAAAAATTTGTAGACCAACACCAGACGTTTTAAACCCATAAAAGATCAAACCACGGTTACAATTTCATAAAAACTTCTAATCTCTTCAAACTAATAATATTGTGCAATTCAGTAATAGATATATAAAATCATGTTTCAATAACTTACAATTCTTGTGGAAAATTCTCAATTGTGCCAACAAATAACCCTAATTAATTCTTCTAGGCCAGGGGTTGGCAACCTGTAGGTCACGAGCCGCATGCGGCTTAGTAGAATCATACTTGTGGCTCTTGAGTAGGTTAACAGAATTTTTTTTAGGTATTTGGCATCTTGACAATTTTCGGATCAATTTACTACTGTGAACAATTATTTTCAAATACGACCATTATTAAAAACAAATTAATAAGTACGCTATGAAGAAAGCCTCGAAAGTTGCATGGAGTTAAAAACTTCTGAATAATTCAATTAAGTTGGAACAACTTTGTGCCTCTACTCAATTCCAAAAATTTCACTAATATTACATATTTGCGTTTCTATTATTCGTTACATTTAATTTGTATTTTAAGCAAAGCTATAAAAAATACTGAAATTAAGTTTTTACTATTAGGTTTATTTTAATTAGTTACAAAAAAATATATCCATTTTCTTTAATACGCTAAATTATATGTTCTGTTACTAGGTAAAATAAAATGTTTTGATTCCACAATAAATACGTGTTTCATAGCAGATAACCGTTATATTGTTTGTTCCAATATTACCGATGTATACCGATAGGTCCAACTCGCAACGGGCCATAGGGAACAATATACGTATGGAACGTAATACGATGTGGCAACGTGTGTACGATGCCTATATTGATGACTTTCTTAAAATTTAAATTTATTTTGCAAAATTATTGATTTTTTTTATACTTTTATCTTTTAGAAAACGTTATTGTTTTTTTATTACTTAAAATTACTTTATATGAAAAATAGTATATCATAAAAGTGTAAACAAAGACAGTATACATTGAAACGAATATTCATTCAATTGTATTGTCATGAAATTGAATTTGTCAATCGTTGCTAAATTTGCTAGAATGAATAGATATTTATATTTATCGGAAAATACTAATACTTAAAGCAAACAAATAAGGTGTAGTGTTTTGTTATATTGATTATGCAGCTGATGCTTTCGTAATATGCTCATATTTGTATTTCTACTATTATCGTGATGTTATTATAATACAGATACCAAAATCTCACGTAATGTTTCCATCAGCCTTTTATTAACAATAAACAAGTAAAGTACAACTTCGTAGGTCGACAAACGCTCCAGTCTTCATTATCACTGTATTATACATGAACTGTAGGCTTAGTTTTTCGTAGAAATTGAAGTACGTGTCTGTTCCTTTGTAAAATTATAATAAGGGCAGGGGTTAATTTTATTCTGGCATTTTTTAAAATGCAGAGATCAGTTTTGCGACAGCATTCAGCTAATTGCAATCTAAAATAAGCAACATTGTAACGTATTTTGGAATTGTGAATATCCGTAGGTAATAAAAAAAAAAGGAAGTATAGTTTAATTACAACTGTAGCTTCCTCCTGGTTTGAAGGAAGTCGGTATGTATCGACCGAAGTATAAGTTGAAATAATACAAATATGAGCATATTACGAAAGCATCAGCTGCATAATCAATATAACAAAACACTACACCTTATTTGTTTGCTTTAAGTATTAGTATTTTCCGATAAATATAAATATCTATTCATTTTAACAAATTTAACAACGATTGACAAATTCAATTTAATGACAATACAATTGAATGAATATTCGTTTCAATGTATACTGTCTTTGTTTACACTTTTATGGTATACTATTTTTCATATAAAGTAATTTTAAGTAATAAAACAACAATAACGTTTTCTAAAAGATAAAAGTAAAAAAATCAATAATTCTGCAAAATAAATTTAAATTTTAAGAAAGTCACTCAATATAGGCATCGTACACACGTTGCCACATCGCATTACGTTCCATACGTATATTGTTGCCTATGGCCCGTTGCGAGTTGGACCTATCGGTATACCTATATTTGGCTCTTTAAAAAAAATTATTTATCAAATCTGGAAAAAAAATGGCTCTTAACTTGCCGACCCATGTTCTAGACGGATACCAGCCTGGTAAAAATTTATGGATGATCGTTCTTTCCGTACATACAACGGAACACAGTTGTCGCTTGTAACAGCCATCGTAATGCATGATCTATGATGCAATGCCACTATAGTGGGCAAATATTGCAACAATGTGTAAGTATGTGTGTGTTTTAACGGAAACCTTCCTACGGCACTTTCAACCAGGTATCTAACATTTTTGTTGAAAGTAAGATTAAACTAAATTTAATAAACCATATATGCAACAATAATAATGAAATATATTCCTAACACCTCATTTAAAAATTGAAAAAGGGTATGAAAATGATTTTTTATTTCAAAATATGGTTGTCGGCCGCATTTGAGAAAATTAAAGAAACATTATCACCGTTTACAAATTAAATTAATTGACATTGCAATTCAATATTTTCTTCTATACCAAACAAATAATTTATTTTGAAGTCTCTTCTTAATGATCTAATTAAGTATACCAAACAAATCTTTATTTTATTTAAACAACTGTGTCTTCAATAAATACCATAAAAATGTCACTTCTGAGGTACGATATCCAAAAACAAATCTTATAAATGAATAAAGTTTTTATTTGGGGACTGTGGCTAAGTAAAAACTTAAAAATAGGTATATAATGCTTTACCACATTAATATACGTACCGCGAATACGTATTTTGACAACTAATTTGACATCCTCGGTAGGAAAAATAAATGTTGAAAATGGGGCACAGTAAAACTAACACAAAACACTGTGTATATGTGGATGTCTTATAAAGCGTTTTTGTGTTAGCTTTACATGTTCAACACAGTGATTATTTTTTAACATGCTGAGTATGACAACTTAGTTGTCGAAATACTTATTTAGGATACGAATATTAATATGATAAGGGGTTTTAGACCCCCTCCCCACTATCGTGGACTTATATTTTTGGCTGCCGGCATTCATCTTAAATAAAAACCACGAAAAACTTCCCCGAATTCAAATTAAAGACTCCGGCGTGATAAGTAAAAACTAGTACTTAGGTAGTCAAACAGAGGCGTGCGTTGGGTTTACTGAAATCAAAGTGGGCGTTATTTATAATAATACTTTTAGTTCGAATTACACCTACGCATATTCGTAAATAGGTCTATAAACAAATTCACATTATGATAGCTGTTCACGTATTCATGCGTGGTAAAGTGAGTTTCGCTAACCTATCGCTGGTCCATGCCTCTGTGAACCGACCCCAGAATGCCGGTGTTTAGTGATAAGAAGCCAGTAACTTACTATCGAGCTATCGATATCCATCTTAAATGATTCGAATGATAGATCAACGAAAAATTTGAAAGTAAGACCTACAATAGATACTGTCTGAACAAGCTTTGTAACTAGAAGATTTTTTCATTTTGTCCAAAAATATATATTAAGGATATATATTTTATATGTATAATAAAGGAATACACAAAAACAAGACAAACATAAATAATGTATCCTTTAAGTATCCTTTTTTGTGCAGGAAATATGCATAAAGAGACAATGAAGGTAACAGCAAAACTAAAAATAAATGGCAACATTACGATAAATTGCCTGAGAATATACTAAAGTAATAAAACAGTAAAATATATTGTGATAAGTGGTTTTCATGAGTGAAGTTGTTCTTTAAATTAAAAAATATAGGAAAGTTGGCCTTAAAAGTATAAGAAGAAATAGTATAGTAAACTACACATTAACGAGCGATACAGATAAAAACAAATTCGTTTAATTAACACGCTGGTGAAAATATCATAAAGCAATATCATCAAATAAGTGTATCCATTTCGTTAAAAACATATAGCAATAATTTTGAACCTAGGCTCTCCTCACAAAAATTGAGAAAATGGAAAGGGGGAGGATTAGTTTCACTGGTACAGAGAGGTCAGGAATTCATTCATTTATAGAACCAAGACAAATATCTATTTTATTGTATAATTGAATTCTACAGTGACATAATTAAGAAAGCAATTGAAGAAGCACATAAAAAATAGAAGGTCACCTACTAATAAGATAGTTAAATAAAAACAATTATAAAATGTAAGTATTTAAAAAAATATTGAATTTGAATAGCAAATAAACTAGTGAAACAAAAAATTACTAGAAATTAACCACATTAAAAAAATATACAGGCAGATTCATTTTCGGCCCTCACAATGGGGATCTCGCTTATTATTGGAGATAAGAGTATAGGTTTAAATTTGGCAAAGTTGTTAAATTTTGTGTTTGTTATAAATCCGTAAAGAAAATAGACCTGTGACAAATGACCTTCGTTATTTAAAAAGAAAACGCGAAACCCCCATTTTCTTCTTTTACCTGTAGCACCGACATTTGGCCTTGTAGAGAAAATATAAAAACACATCCTTGTGGCTACTTCTAAACCTCTATCCAGTGGTGTACTCTAAATTTTTATACGACGTTTCGTTTCTTTCTGGCCATCTTCAACTATCTAATTTCTTATAGGCGCCATATTGGATTTAGACATCTTCAGAAAGAGTTTTTTTTTCTGATTTCAACCATGTACCACATGCTGACTAAAGTTTTTGACATTAGGTTTTATTTGAAAGAATAAATTATAAGATTAAATAAGGTAGCCATAGAATTTCGATCTGTCAAACATTTCATTTATTGTTCATTAATAATACAAAAATGTCATACACTAACGAAGAGACACGAGATATGATAAGTATTTTTTATTCTTCGAACCGAAATTCAACAGTAGCGAGTACAAGATATCTACAATTATATCCAGAACAACAACCTCATCGTACCATTTTTTTAGATCTCGACAGAAATTTGGTCCAGAATGGATCGTTTACTAAGCCGCGTAATGGTCAAGACAACAGGAATTTAAATGAAAATCGACAAGATATTTTACAAATGGTAAATTAAAAGCGTGTTTTCAAATTTCATGTTAATCTTGTATTTTTATAGATAAATAATAATCCATCAATTTCTACACACGAAGTAGCATCAGAATTAAATTTGTGCCAGTCCAGAGTTTGGAGAACTTTACATAAAAGTAGGTTTAAACCATACAGGATCCATGTTAGTCACTCTTTACTGCCTGGAGATAATTTGAGAAGGCTAGAATATTGTAATTGGTTAATGGGAAGGATAGAAAATGACGAAAATTTTTTAAGCAAAATCATCTGGTCAGATGAAACAAAATTTACAAATTCTGGAATGTTCAACAGAAATACGGAGCACTATTGGGCAGTACAAAATCCCCGACAAAACAGGGCTAGAAGACCACAACATCGTTTTGGAATAAACGTTTGGATGGGTATTTTCGCAAATCGTCTCTTAGGACCAGTTATGTATGAAGAACATTTAAATGGAGAGATAATTAAACATTTTACGTACATACGTATCTGACTATCTTGACGACAATATCCCATTAAATCAATTACAATATTTATGGTGGCAACAAGATGGCGCACCAGCACACAATGCAGCTGTTGTTAGAAATTTCTTAAATCAAGAGTTTGCAAACCGTTGGATTGGAAATAGGGGAGTTGTTGAATGGCCTGCGAGATCACCTGATTTAAGTCCGCTAGATTTTTTTTTATGGGGATATGTTAAAAATAATATTTATAAAGTAGATGCGCCACAAAACATTGAAGAATTACGATACAGACTTCAGAATGCCTTCGATGCAGTTCCTAGATGAACTATACAAAGGGCAGTACAAAATGCCAGAAGGCGTGCCCAATTGTGCATTACCGAAGATGGACAGATAATTGAACATTTACTGTAATTGTTTATTGTTTACTTTTCTATGTATTTTTATTAATGTTTTTGTTATCTTGTACTCGCTACTGTTGAATTTCGTTTCGAAGAATAAAAAATACTTATCATATCCACGTTTCTCTTCGTTAGTGTGACATTTTTGTATTATTAATGAACAATAAATGAAATGTTTGACAGATTGAAATTCCAAAGGCTACCTTATTTAATCTTATAATTTATTCTTTCAAATAAAACCTAATGTCAAAAACTATAGTCAGCATGTGGTACATGGTTGAAATCAGAAAAAAAAACTCTTTCTGAAGATGTCTAAATCCAATATGGCGCCTATAAGAAATTAGATAGTTGATGATGGCCAGAAAGAAACGAAACGTCGTATAAAAATTTAGAGTACACCACTGGATAGAGGTTTAGAAATGGCCACAAGGATGTGTTTTTATATTTTCTCTACAAGGCCAAATGTCGGTGCTACAGGTAAAAGAAAATGGGATTTTTGCGTTTTTTTTTTAAATAACGAAGGTCATTTGTCACAGGTGTATTTTCTTTACGGATTTATAACAAACACAAAATTTAACTTTGCCAAATTTAATCCTATACTCTATCTCCAATAATAAGAGAGATCCCCATGGTGAGGGCCGAAAATGAATCACCTGTAGAGTTAACAATGTTACTAATTTGTGAGACTGAAAAAAATAACATGAAGTTATCCTTCTTTGTTTCATGTATAACTTATAGTGTTTATTAAAAGTTCCATTTATTTTACACTGAAAGTTTGTGTACTAATTATCATACCAAATTAATTTAATAACTTTAATATCCTATTTCAACAATTATAATTATATTGAATGTTTTTTCGCAGGGCATATGGATTACAAAGTCTACCATAAATTATAAGAATACATTACACTTGTGTAAACATTCTGAATGTGTAAAGAAAAAATCACTATGAGTAATCACCCTATTTCACAAAACAATTGAAAAACCTTTTCATAACGCAAACTTCTACCTCATACACAAAGCTTAATAAATACATAAGACATTTAGAGAAACTAACCTATTTTAAATAATTTAACAATCATTATAAGATTTAAAAACTTGTAGAAATATCTTTTGCATTTATAAACATAAAAATTTAACCTACTGAAATTAACGCCAATATGCCTCAAATTATATATAAAAACACATATAATTACGCCACAGCAATTTCAAGTTTAAACATGTCTAAACTTTTCATACTTTGATTCTAAGATATCTATTCTCAGTATAAATAAAAAAAATATATTTGGTAACAAAAAGTATAGACATATTCTTCAGCAAAAAATTTTACGCAAAAGCGCTTATATAGGAAAAAATCGGCCAAAAATACATTATATTAAAATTACTAACATTATAAAAATATAATTACTAGAAAGAATCTCTCTTGCACTCTTATGTGTAAACTTGTTGTTGCATTACAATATAAACATGCAAAGTTTTTTTTATTAATACAACAACAGTTGATGTGAAATGTAATAAGGATAGGATATAAAGGTTAACAAAAAAATTGTTTTGAAACTTACCTTAGCTTCATCTAAACGACCTAATGCTTTAAGTAGGTTACCCAAATCACTACGAACACAATATAAATCCTGAAAATTAACAGTTAATTACTTATCAATTCAATATAAATTATGTACTAATAAGTTTTTTAACAGAAGTTAAAAATTGATTTTTTTGTGAAATAAATTGTGAAAATATCAGTAAAATATATGCCTCGCTTACAGGATTATATTGTAAAGCTGTTATATATGCTTGAACAGCCTGTTCCATATCTCCAGCGGCAACTAATGCAGCTGCTAGATTAATGTAACCATCAATAAAGTCAGGTTTCAATCTTACTGCATGTCTGTAATTATCCAAGGCCTCTTGAAGTTGACCACGTTCTTTATAAACATTTCCAAGATTACTGTTAATAAATATTATAAGTAAATATTTTCAAATTGTTAATTGAGCAGTATTACCTATATGCTTCTGCTAGTAATGGATTTTGCTTTATTGCTAAGGTACTAAAATGTGCTGATTTATCCAATCTTCGACATTGAAAATGTATACTGGATAGTAATAATAATACACCAGTATTACTTTGGTCCTGTCTCCATAATTGCATACAATGCCTTTCTCCATTTTCGTAATCTCCAGCTTGATATTCGCGATGTGCTAATTCCAACAATCCTGTCAAAAAAATCATATTTGTCAATTTAAATAAAGGAACTTATAAATACGTCATGAAAAAACTTGCCAACAGAGGAAAGAGGCGGAAGTTCATTCATTTTCAAGATCACTTGGCTGGTTGCTGTACCGCCGCTTGTGTTATGATTCTGCGAATTCAGGTTGACTTGCTGAGCCTGCATAGCGAATATTATTTTTATTAAACACACCACCTGAAAGCTCATATAATTGCAAATTAAAGCAAAGGAGTTTTTTAATCGATTTTGTACACCACTCGAAACGAATAGAAAACTGTCTTGTCGAAAATTATGCCAGTAATAAAAATTAATTTTTCATTGGTCAAGAACAGTGGAAAATTCCAAATAATAGGCAAACATAAATCTGATGTGATGTAATATAATTCATTTGTAAAATAGAACTAATAAACTAATTTACTACTTACCAACAACTATACTTTATTTTTCTACAACGTTAATGATTGAATTTATTAATGTAAAATGTCTGATAATTCTTCATGTCCATCCCCACTACTCAATATGTAATTGTGACGTCAGCTTTAGGGTGAACGTAAGAAAACGACAAAATTCAATACCGAACGTATAAACTACTACAATGGCGTAGAAGTGTACGGAGTGTACGACAAGGATACAAAACCTTTCACCGACAAATTTAATTTCTACTTAACCGAACAACGATCGACTCAACAACTAAACGTTTTATAAAAATAAAAGTTCGTTTGACTTCGTTGCTTCGTTCATTTGCATCGTAGTCGTTGTATGATTTGTACGTTTCTTGCATTTCTGTCAATATTACATAGAAGTATGGCTCAACAACGTGAAAGAACATTTATTATGGTTAAACCGGATGGTGTCCAGAGAGGTTTAGTTGGGGAAATTATTAAACGTTTTGAACAGAAAGGATTTAAATTAATTTCTCTTAAATTTGTTTGGGTAAATTTGTACAATAATTCCTACAATGCAAAATATGAAAACTTTTTTTTAGCCCACAGAGGAACTTTTACAAAAGCATTATGCCGACCTTTCTAGTAAGCCATTTTTCCCTGGTTTAGTAAAATATATGAGCAGTGGACCGGTTGTACCAATGGTTTGGGAAGGACTTAATTCTGTGAAAACAGGGAGAGTAATGTTGGGTGCAACAAATCCCGCTGATAGTGCTCCAGGTACCATTCGTGGTGATTTATGCATTCAAGTAGGAAGAAACATTATTCACGGATCAGATTCTGTGGAATCTGCGAATAAAGAAATCAACCTATGGTTTACAGAAAAAGAAGTTATTGGATGGACACCTGCAAATGAAGGATGGGTGTATGAAGATTGAATATATAATGTAGTAAATTTAATTTTAAATAAAAAATAAACGCTGAATTATTTTAACTTTATTTTATAAAAATTAACAAGTGCTTGTAAAATAAACAAAACTGAAACCTGAAATTTTATCATTTAATTTATTGCATAGTTGAATGTCAAATATATAACCTAGTTATGTAGATGTCAAACAGCATAGTTCAAAATGGAAACCCTCAGATCATGTGGTTGTAAAGGCATACGTTCATGTTTACTTTGCGAAGAACAATATAACATTAAAAAATCTACTTCCATTGATAGAAAAAGTGTATATGTGTATTGCCCATTTTGTAATAAATGTTTTAATGGTTGGCAAGTAGATTTTAAAGATAAATGTGAACATAATGGAAATTCTATAGAGTTTCCAGGCATATACATCAATTTAGATTTCTTAAATAAAGAAGAAGAACAAATACTATTAAATGGAATTAACACAATTACCTGGCAACTATCACAAAGTGGAAGAAGGAAACAAAATTTTGGTCCTAAATGTAATTTTAACAAACGAAAAATACAATTAGGTGATTTTAAGGGCTTTCCTGCATTTACAAAATTTGTTCAAGACAAATTTTCGTCAGTCAATATATTGAAAACCTTTCGAACAATAGAACAGTGTAGTTTAGAATATGATCCAGAAAGAGGTGCATCCATTGATCCACATATTGATGATTGCTGGATATGGGGCGAAAGAATTGTTACTGTTAATTTATTAAGTGACTCTGTCTTAACTATGACTTACAATAAAAAACCAACAAAATATAATTTAAGTTTTGTACATACATATCCTGCTATTTTAAATGAAAAAGGAATTTTCTCTGTAAAAAAAAACGAGTATGTTTTAAAACAGAACATAGAGAGATCATGGCCAGTGGTAAGAATTCCTATGCCTAAAAGGTCACTGCTAGTAATGTATGGAGCAGCACGTTATGAATGGGAACATCAAATATTAAGGGAGGATATTATGGAAAAACGTATATGCCTTGCTTATAGGGAGTTTACACCTCCATATTTAGAAAGTGGTAACAATTATAATTATGGAAAACCTATATTAGATGTAGCTAAATTATTTTTTTAATATATTTATTTGTGTGATTATGTTTTACAATAATAATGTTCTTATATCTTAATATACAAATAATTATGAAAACAATATTTGTCCATATTACATAAAAGTGAAATAACATATTATGCTTGCAACGCTGGTCTTTCGCATTTTCCTTGTAAATGTTCATTTGTTTCAGCATATCCAGTTCCACCCTGTAAATTTAAAATATTGAATTGATTTGGCCTTTACTTGAAAATTCATGTTTATATCCATTAATTGTAAATACAATTATAGAAATTTTCACTATTTTACTTTTTAATTTATATATATTACATGACAATTCTTTCACCACAGTAGCTTCTTCAAATGTTTTAAATATACTAAAACTATCTTACATAGTAAACCTTTATGAAATATGAATCTCTTTAAAGGTTTGCTATGTAAATTAGTTTTAGTTTACCTCAACCATCTGAAGAAGCCACTGTGTTATGAAACAATTGTAATGTACAATAATTAAAGAATGAACCCACGGAAAATTTCTAATATCAAAGTGTTCATTCTAGTTTACATTCTAGTATAAATACACTTTGAAATAAAACCATTAACACATACATCAAGCAGCACCCTTTGAATTATTACATACCCTTTGCATTATTATTATATCTTTCTCTCTTAGCTTTTGCGAAGTCAAAGGATGTATCCAATCTTTTTTTATGATCTTCTCAACACATTCAAGGGTAACAACATCACCACTACAAATGTCATGTCAAATTTATTAAATTTAAAATTATAATAAAAAAAATTACGTTGATTTCAAAACAGCGCAAGGCACTGAATTACTTAAGACATCATGTGTAACAGCGCACATGTAACGGTTTTCTTTAGTAATAAGTGCCTTCTTATCTGTTGGATCTTTCACTAATGTAAATTTGACATCAATTAAGTCTTTGCTTTTCAAAGGTTTGCCAGACATTGGACAAGGAATAATATTTTCCTGTAATGTTACTTGATTAGCATGATAGCAATGAAAAAAAATTAGAACTATTACTGGTTTTTCTAGTTTATTTTTTATAGCTGATGGTGTTTTTGTTGGAACCCAAAAACTAGGTAAATTTTTATTGTGACCATTTGCCATATTAGATACTGATGCAGTTGCTATTGGTCCTAAAAATTAAATGTTAAAAGTAGTTAAAATGTAAATAAATTAAATAACAACCTGGCTTAAACCCATTAATTGGTTTACTAACTATATTATTTTCAGATTTCAAAAATTCAGTTAACTTTTTGTTACACTCTGCTACGACTTTTTGACTATCTTCTTCATCATCTTGTTTTTTAAGTCTATCATATTCTTTAAGTTTACGACTATACTCATTCTTCTTACTTATGATATACTGTAATATAACTTCCTTGTCAAATAAATATCCATCTTTCCTATAAAATATGTACAAATATTAATGAATACGAAACAATTTTATACATACGTTATGACAGGGTTTCTGCAAGGTTGAAGCGAAAGAGAGCAGCAATCAAAATCTTTTACTGAATCTTTACCAAGTCTCTGAGAATTAGTCCCATATCCTGAAGCAGCAGCATCTTTTTTCTTCTCGTGATATGTATAAACAGCTCCAGCTGTGCAGTTTCTTGCATGCCTAGTCATGTTTTAAATAGTTTGTAGGCATTTATCGTAACTAAAATAAATACATTGAATAGTTTTTGGCAATTGTCACTTATTTTTTGTGTTTATTTAGTTTTAGATGACAGTTTCAATTTTCTGACTAGGGGACAGTGTTGCCAGGGGAAATTTTTTTAATTCCCTACACTTTTGCAGAAAATTTCCCTAGATTTCCCTAGAATTTTTAAACAATTTTCAAGACGTACTTAAAAGCGGATTGGAGATTGCAGGTTATATAATACAAAAAAATTTTGAAAAAAACGATTACACAAATCATAAAAACAAAATATATATTTTAATATAACAATAACTAATCTAGTTAACATAATATTAAATATACATATAACAAAGACAAACAATTTTTTAAAATAAATTCTATCATACTAAATACTATCATACAATATATCAAATTTTTTAAATAAATCATTGTTGAGTTCGAAATTAAAACAACTGTTGCCCTTCATTAATGTTTTGCAATGTAAAATGCCACACAACGTTTCGGTGGATAACCGGTTACGGGTTTTGGTTTTATTTAAGTTAATTTGCGAAAATACACGCTCTGCAGTCGCACTAGTGTGTGGCAAACTAAATATATTAAATATAAATGTGCACAGCTTTGGATACATAAGCATGTCGTCGCCGGATTTAAGACTGGCAATTTTTTTCCAGAATTGTTCAACATTCACGTCTCCAAATTGAGACAAATCTGTATTTCGTAACATTCGCCATTCCCTGTCTATCTCATTTAAATCATTGCCAACTAAATTCGGGAAATTAATGGCCATAGGTGCTATTGATTCATATTTTTTTGATATTACATCGATGGGTGAAATAATTTCGATTTGCTTTAAAATAATAATTGATCTATTCTTTTGGTCGAACCTCTGATATATTTGATGGCACCCTTCTATTAAAATATCTAAACATCGCCGTCTAAAGTTCGCTAGCTCATTTATATTTAGCCCATGGGTATTATTAGCTATTTTACCCATAACAAAGGTACCTAAATAAATTTTCTCCAGGTTAACAAAATTGTCTGGATTTTTATATTCTACATTTTCAGTTGGCGTTCTATCGAGATAAGTCCTTTTTAAGTAACAATCTAGTAAAAATTTTAATGCAGTTTCTTCATTTCTATATAATATGTGAATTTTAACGCCCTCAGACTGCATCTCTGTGTTTAAATTTGTGAAAAAAGGTAAAATATATTCTAGAAAATGAAAATATAATTTTATAGTGGGATTGTTCAGACCATTGAAAAAATTTTTCGCTGTTATATCTTTATCACTTAATTGTGCATTTGTGAAATACAATTTTAAAGCATCGTATTGCTCTAAAAATCGTCTAACAACTGATAATAAAGATAACCACCTAGTCTGAGAGAGTTATAGTATTTTATGGGGTTTTGAAGCTAAAAACTCTTGAAATTCTTTGAATTCACTCTGTCTTTTGTAACTGTATTGCAAATAACTGTATATATCTCTGACTAGTTCATCAAGAGAAGAAGGTAGCTTTTCACAAGCATAATTAGCGCAAAGATTAAAAGAGTGGCAAACACAATTAAATATAAATAAATCTGGGATATCTGCTTTTAACTTAGTAGATAGTGAATTGTGTTTGCCCATCATTGCACTTGCGTTATCGGCAGCAAAGCCTATCAAATTCTCTTTATAGTTAATATTATTTTTAACAAAATATTCCGTAATGCTATTATATAAAGATTCTGCTGT
This sequence comes from Melolontha melolontha, assembly GCA_935421215.2. Lineage (NCBI taxonomy): Eukaryota > Metazoa > Arthropoda > Insecta > Coleoptera > Scarabaeidae > Melolontha > Melolontha melolontha. The sequence goes on from OW285235.1 coordinate 166,408,234, forward strand.
ACCACTAGGCACTTTCAACAAACCGAAAAATAAGTCTTTGATGCTAGTGCCATCAAACACTCGCGCTACTAGCGCTAAATGTTTAATGGATCCTTTATCGGTAGATTCATCGACAATCAGTGAAAATTTATTACAAATTAATAAATTTATAGTTTTATCAAAATTATAAGAACCGATAACATTATTAACAATTGCAGTTGCTTTTGTGCGGTTATTACTGTAATTTTTTGCGATCTCAGAGTCGGTAAATGTGGTTCTAATAATTTCCGATAAATGATCTAATGCATTTAACGCAATATTATGCTCGGCTGCAAAAGCGGCGAATCTTACTTCAGCGGTTTTAATTTTCTTTTGAAGATCGACTGTTTGTAAAAAAGAAGATATATCAGTCAAAGACTGTTGTTTAGTTACAGAAGTTACTAATTTTGTATGTGCTTTTCCGTGCGCGTGTTTCAATATTTCTGATTTTCCACATATAAAATGCTTTTTACATGCCTTACAGTATGCATAATTTTGTCCTTTTTCGCTGCTTCGCAACCAGTTTTTAAACTGCGGGTTCTGCTCCCATCGAATATTGTATTTCTGTGCATAGGATTTTCTTTTTCTTTTCTACGATATATTCTGTGCCTCCTCGGACGAAGAGGCTGATGAAAATTCAGATATGTATATCCTTCACAGAAGATGGCCCGGCCTCTGATGACATATTGATCCTTTACTTACTGCATAAAAATAATTACAAATATATTTTAATTAATTGTTAAAATAAAAGCAAAATCTGAAATATTCACCTTTTTGAATGGAAACGCACTTATGATTCACTGCTTTAGAAAAAAACTTTTTATTTAAGACATAGTAATAAGTGTATTCTTTAAAATACTAAAACTGTTCTTTGAGGCTGAACTGAAACTAGTCAATGTATTTTTGATACTGACCGCTAATTAAAAATTCAAATAAAATTCTTGGATTGAATATATAAAAATATTGGGTAAAATTTGGGGGTAAGTACATAATATACCTATTTTAGTTTTATTGCCATCAGCTGGTTATCTTTTATGTCATACTCATAAATAAAAAATGTACAATAATTCGGGGTTTTATATTATTACTATCAATAATCCTCTTTTGTGTATAGAATTCGCACGTGTTACTTTAAAGTGCTAACATATACTTCTAGAACGTAATAAAGATATATTATTTTGTCTATTGTATTTTTATTAGAACAATATACATTATCTATAAATTCATAAATAGCCCCGCCCCGTACCATAAAATAATATTTACAAATATATGTAAATATGTACATATAGGAATTTATTACTCTGAAGTGATTCCTATATTACCCATAATTTATAGTTTTTATTACTATAAAATCCTCTTTTGTATATATTGTAATTCCCACGTGTTACTTTAAAAATGTAGTTCACAAAGGGTATTTTCTTTTGCTTTATATATTTAATATAACAATACGTTTATTTATTTCTTGAACATTTGCATACTAAATTTGTAGAATAGTCGTGCTTCATAAACAATAATATACATACACTTCTAGAAATAGGAATTCCAATTATAATTATTTAATTTTCTTAAGTTACTTCTTGTTCAAGTTTTAACACATAAAATATGAGTATGTGTGTCATTATTACGGGTCATAAAAATCTACGTATAAATTTGGAATGGTGCTTTTCAAAATAAAAACCACTCGCTATTGAGTTGCAATAGACCACGCAAGCGTGACGTCAAATCGCCATTTTCTGTACGGTAGGCCAGGGTCTACGTTCCAAACAAATTTAAAGCGCCATTTGAAACGTATAGTCACTCTTGGTAAAACGATTTTTAATTAATCTTCCTATATTAATATCATTTGTTACTTGGTAAGTATGTAAGCAAAATATCAATATACATATTATAGTTATTAAAAACAAAATATTTGGCAATGGTGTTTTTTATTTGAAAAAAAATATTAGCAATGACTGCAAAAAAGCTTTTTCCACCTCGAAAATTCTGCCTTTTCTGTAGGAAAAGTAAAAATAGTGCATCCCTTTTTTTCACTTAATGCTTGCAAGTAGGAGCAAAACACATCACCATTATGTATATCTATCTAACCTCACTTTTGTACTTTAGTTACTCAAGTATAACCGTGCTATAAAACAACTAATATTATTAACATCAGTTTTCAACAACGTCGTTCATACCTAAATGCAATAACAATTAAAATTAACTTAAAAATAACAACTTTTCACTTCAAATTTGCAACGCGTTCCAAATACAATACGAAATACCCTATGAAAAAAATTTAAATGCCGTTTGTTTGGAACGCGATCCCTGACCTTCGGAAAAAATTACGACAACACTTGCGTGGTCTATTAACAACTACTATGCGAAATTTTTGGGATCTTTGTATATCGAGGTTTCCTTACATGATTCACAATATTTAAAGTTTCTACGTTAAGGGAATCCCCAACATATATACTGGAAATATTGTGACATAGCATAATTCCCTAGATTATAGCCTTATTTCGTAAAAATTCCCTTTTTCCCTAGCACCCACCTAAATTCCCTAGGTCTAGGGAAATTTCCCTAGCTCTGGCAACACTGCTAGGGGATTTGGTTTGGGCATGTTTGCACTGTGATTTAGGTTATTTTTCTTATGTGGCTGAAGAACGTATCAATAATAATGGAAATTCATGAAATGTAGTTGGCGGTATAAAGACGACAATATGAAGGTGCAATACCGAAAAATCAAAATTTTGAAAATACGATTCAAAAGTATCGCAGTATCGTCAATCTTACTATACTCTATTTTTAAAGCAAGGCCAAATTGCTTTCAACCAATGAGATTTCACTGTCAAAGTGGTCTGTTCAGAAATTCGTCTCTCTACTTTAAAAATAGAGTATAAAGAAAATACTTAGAAAACAGCCTATTCTAGCAAGCGCCAATTAAGTTGGCCCGAGGAGGGGGTGCGCAGAATCCGTTTTTATACACGTCCACCCCCACTACTCAAGTAATTGTCAGATTACATTTGTCATTGACGTTTGACGGAATATAATGTCTTTGCTAGGGGAACATAAAGTGATACACACTCAGAGGTTAGAATTATCTGACATTTGATGTAAAACCAAATACAAATCTCCCCACTACTTCTAATCCTCGCGCCAACTTATTGGCGTTGGCTATATCTGATTTGTAATAATTATTAAATGTCAACTGTTGTCTGTCAAAAATTGTCAGAATCTAATATCGAAGATACTAATTTGATAACCTATACAATTGTATTAAGTAAATGTATCAATCTATCTCAGACATGACCTCATATTTTCAAGGACTACTTTGACTTCGCTTCTATACTATCTCTTATCTATGGTATGAACTGAAAACTTATACTTTATGAACTGTGGTATGACATACTGTCGTGAGCAAAAAAAATCGTGACAGAGTCAAAATCGTTATGTCAATTTCCTTTATTTTTTAGCGTTGTACTGTCGTGAGCAAAAAAAACGGGATAGTGTCAAAATCGTTATGTCAATTTCCTTTATTTTTTAGCGTTGTAATTTTAACATTTGATTAACTTTCAAACTCTAACGTCAAATTATGAAATTATATATCATAGTTGATAATTCAAAATTGAAAATGCCGCATCTTTCGAAAACTGATACTAGTTTGAAAAATGGGAAATCATTAAGAAGTGTATCGGTTCAATTTAATATTGGTAAAAGTTCAGCCGCAAGAATATATAAAAAAAATGGAGGGAAGAGGATAATTTAAATCGGAAAATAATTTCCGCACGGAATAAAATTTCAAATACGCAGGAAGACGAAACATTAGTTACTGAGATTAGGCACAACCCTTTCAAAACATTAAAGGAAGCTAAAAGAACAACACAATTTCCTGTCTCATCTTAGAACACAATTAATAATCGACGAAGGAGATACTTGTTGAAACTTCATTATATAGATATAATAAAACACAGTTGTATAGTTTAAAAATAATATATATGCACTACATATGTTTCACCACACTGTGGCTTCATCAGGTGGATGAATATACTATGAAGTATATTCATCCACCTGATGAAGCCACAGTGTGGTGAAACATATGTAGTGCATATATATTATTTTGAAACTATACAACTGTGTTTTATTATATCTATTAGAACACAATGGTTACAAGTAGTGATGGGAGTTCTCGGGAACAAAAGTAGTAACGTATTCGATTCTTGAAAGTTCAGCTGTTCTCGAGAACTTGCGGCATAGTATTCGAATACTTTAGGTCTCGGTCTCGGAGCATTGCCCGTACTCGGTCAGTAAGAAACGTGTTTTGTTCTCGAGAACTTGCGGTGAAGTATTCGAATACTTTTGGTTTCGGTCTCGGAGTCACTTGCCGGTACTCGGAAACGCGTTTGTTCTCGCATTCATATGTATATGTAGTACATACCTATGTATGATAGGTATTCGAATACTAGCTGTTCTCGGGTCTCCATTCCGTCTTAGTCTATAGGTAGACTATACGGTATGATGTTTGTAATATGGGTGAATTTTAGGTGAACGGATGAGATTTGTTATAGTGAAAAATAATATAACAAAGATAGAGAATAAATCCAAAACAACGTGTGTATGTACACTTGTGATGCGAATATTCGAGACCAAAAATGGTATGGATTTGCAATTTGTTGTTCTCGAGAACTTGCGACGAAGTATTCGAATACTTTTGGTCTCGGTCTCGGATAAGTATTCGATTCCAAAAAGTATTCGTGAACCAAGTATTCGATTCTCAAAAGTCCTCGATTCTGCCCATCACTAGTTACAAGACACTGAAATTTAAACTTGAGATTTTACACCATACAGTCTACATCGAAATCCCATTGAAAATGTATGGAGATTAATGAGAAAGAGCTGCTACCCAGGAAGAATTTTAGAGATTGTTCAAAATGCTTGGCATCAAATTTTTATAAATGTTGTACAAAATATTGTCGCTTCAACCTTTACAAGATTAGATACAGTTATAAATAATAAAAGTGGAATGACGAAATACTAATTATTTTAATTATATTCTTTCTCTATCTTCTTCTGTTTTGGGTTGGGCGTTAGCGCGTCCAGGCACTTATAGCACACTGCTCTTTGTACTATCCCCAATAGATCTCTCAGTTCCACTCTGTCAGTCTTGTGTCCTCGATAAAAGTGACTATCCTCCTCAGGGGAAGTTTGAGTACACTCGTAGCAGTGGCGGCTCGTGCTAAAAATTTTAAGGTGTTCTGCAAGTTTTACAAAAAAATTTACCTTGCACGGGCAGTAAGAGGTTGTCTCCCATCGATCTTATCGTGCTTTCATCGCCTTCCGCACTGAAGTAATGGATTTCTGGAACGATTGTCAATTGTCACACAAAAAAATAAGAGTCACTAAGCACTACTTTACTAACAAATTATTTCTTATAAATTAAATCTATTCTACGTTCTTTTCGATTTGCAAATTTTGTTATCACTTTGTCATTAAAATTGTCTAGAGAATTATTAATTTCCTCAATTATTTGTTCTTGGCAGACTTCAAGTATGCACTGTAACAGATCATTCTGTATTTCTTTGGAAGTGCCTTTAAATACCGAACAATTTTTTAGGTGCTCACTTAGAGTTGCATCTAATTCAGCCGAAAAATTAATAAGTCCACGAAATATCCCCGGATTCTCGGAAGTATCGCTCTCATCATGTCCCCGAAGGGCCAATTCAAAAGCTCCACAAAATTTTATACAATTAATAATTTTTGATAAAATATAACGATTCTTTGACTCATTTTCATTATGTCTCTGTATATTTACCCAATAAGCAGAATCTAGTTGAGCCATAATATTAGTTGACCCTAGTAACGCAAATTCCATACCATTATGAAGATGGCTTTTAGAATTCTCATGTCTTTTTATTTTCAAACTTAAGTGCTCTAGATCCGTGACACCTATTTCCGTCCAAGCTTTATCGCCACCAAAAAGTAAACAGGGAAAACAATATAAAGCATTTTTTTTGTTGCATCCACAAATCCATTCGTTTTTTGAATAAATATCGCTACTAAATTTACGTGTATAATTTTTCCCTCTACTTACACCAGTTTTTTCATTAGTGATATCTACTAATGGCCTACCATTTGCTTTTAAGTTTAACTTTTCTTCGTAATCGTATGTATATTTAAAGAATCTCTTCACATTAATTAAATTAAAGACCACCTCCATAATACACAGAGTTTATATAAATTGTCAACAATACAGAAAAACAGAAGCACGCACACTCTAATATTATTGTTTTTACGTTAAACTCGCGAAAATATTAAATACCTATACCGATTCATATGACCTCTGCGCTGGAATGAATGCAGCGAATATTGCCTGGTAAAATCATGCATTGGTTTTAGACAGTCACGGGGGTGCGCGCGGGTGTTGGAAAGAGCGCTCAGAGCACGTTCGTGTGGACCAGATAAGGAACAAGTGAGCGATCGCGCGAATTAGGTTGGTTATTCCACTGGTCACCTATTGTATATTTGATAATATAGTATATACGATATAACCGGCGTTAGTGTTGGAATATCGGAAGCGAATATCTCGGCTTCTACTGATCGGATTTTGATGATTGAGGTGTCAAATTGTAGGGTTTGATGTCCTCTACAGGTGATGTAGAAAAATATGCAATTTTTTTTATATACAGGGGGAGAATTTTCACAACAATATGTTACGCTTTTATAAACATCAGAAATGTCGGAAAAATTATGTAAAAGAAAACTAGTTATAACTAATACAGGTTCGCCCGCCCAATTTTTTGAGAGCTCTGCAGCACTGCAGCGCTTATGCGCCAGCCGCCACTGACTCGTAGGATTTAATAGATCTCTCCCGAGATATTTCTGTCTGAGTTCCTTCAATTCCTGACACGTGCATATTACATGAAGGCTAGTTTCCTCCTGTTTTTCACATCTCCTACACCAGGGCTCGATAATCAAGTTCATGCTGTACAGATGCAATAGATGAAAAAGTTGTTTAGTCGTCTCATAATGGCCGAATCCGTGTTTATAGACCACCACCTAATTCACGATTTGACTAAAAGTATACTCAGAAATCACAAACAATCGAAAAATTCTCAGTAAACGTCTGGGTCTGGATTCATGCACATGGGCCAGATGTTTGTTGGATTATAGGGGAAAGATTTAATAGTAACAATTATATTAGAATATTAGAAAATGTTTTTCTACCTTCGGCGGAAATTATATAATTATCCTGAAATTTAATCTTACAACACGACAATTGTCCAGTTCACACGGCAAGAGTCGTTTCTCAGTGGTTTAGAGAAAATAATATAATGTTTGCCGTGATGATCTAGATGTCCAGATATATACTCCATCGAGAACGTGTGGGGTTACATTATTAAGACGATAAGCAGGAATAATTTTGGGCCAGCAAATGTCCAAGAATTATCTATAATCCAGGATATTTGGAATGATCTGTCACCAGAATTTATACATAATGTCATAACACCTATTCCTAGACGTCTACAAGAGGTGTCTACAAGTACTAAAAATTAAAACTAAATAGTTTTCTGATTAATCATTTATTCACTCAGTAACATAATTTTATAACAAAATGTGTAACATAATTTTGCGTGAGAGGTTACAGATAAATGTCAGTATGCTGTCATCTATACAACAACTCATTATATAAAAACCGAATTACAATGCTTAATTATAGTGAAAATGAATATCTAATCGTCCGGATTTTAAAAGCCGCAATAGTACATAAACCAATCGGTTTATCTATAAAAAAGAATGACATTGACGACTAAAATTTATTGCTCGCAACGTCTGATTAATAAAAAAAAAAATTTTAATGTGAAATATAGTTTCCACTAATTTGTTACGTGTGTTCGTAGAGATTTAATTATTTGTGGCAAATTAGAGTTCTTTCTTTACCATTTTGTTTTTTAAATTCTGATTCCCTGTACATTTCCTTTTGTACTAGCGCTTTCCTTGACTCCCGTCTCTGATTGGTGTGCGTGGGGAATATTTGGTCGCTCAGTTCGAAGACCGACACAGGCTTATATCCGGCGTTCATTCCCTCTCTCGCTCACCGCGTGGATTCTTGAATTTAGAGCTTTATGATTGCTTATTAAGAGGTATCGTTTTTGTACCATGCGCTCCTGTACTTAAGGGATTTAATCAAGTTCCACGTATTTTATTGGAAGTACCATTTACTTGTGAAGGGATATTACGGTGGCGAGAGGGGTTCATCTCCAATTACCGAAATATAAGTTGTGTGTAATCAAAACCACTAGTACATTCTGGTATGTAATTCCGAAGTTAATTTATTTCTTTTAATTTTTATTCATTTGTTTGCACCCTTAAATAGGTGTTTTTTTCCCATGTGTTACTGAGGCTCCCACAGTTTTTACGGCTTGCCGAAAATCTATGCAGTCGATTCCCGGCTACCTCAACTAATTAATCAGCGGAAATTAGGATCGCCCACTTCCGACGATCAGAGAACCAAAGCTAAGAATTACTTTCTTTACTTTGTTTTATGTATAATTTTGAAATATTAAGTACTCTTACTAGCCAATTTAAGTTCCTAATTAGTTTTAAAAGATCACGTAATTTCTTGTGTATGATCCGTTAAAATACTTTGAGTTAGAAATTACCGTTTAATCTACTTATAATTTATAAATATTCAGAATTAACACGTAAATCAATTATTTCTTTTGCTTTTCTTTTATACTACGTAATTTAATTCTTAATCCTATTTTAAATTAATTTAAAGCAACATTACTTTTTTTTCTCTTTGCTATATTCCAAGAATGTTTTAAATATGTCTATACGTTATATGCACGTATAAAGCTTTTGTTTCATTATGAAACAGATATGTAAATAAATTTACATATCTGTAACTGTATACTTGGACAATACCTCGTATTTCGGCATTTACTTCTGCTTAAGACATATGTTTCTGCCATTTTATAGGCGTCGTCAGCTAAGCTACTGAAGCAAATGTATACTAATGATACAAATCTTAATAAATAAAATCTGTATCTGTATATGACATTCAGCGGTTCGGCTTTATAGCCGAACCGCTCATTAGATATAGCAAGTTTCATTCTATAAGGTGGCACTTATTTACGAGTGACATCTTACGGACGAAAGAAACTATACCAAAGAAAGCGATCTTTCGATTGACAAGCTATGCTCATACGAACCGAAAGGAATACGGGGAGTCCTTCTAAAACGAGCCAGGTGGCGGTAGATATACACCACCTGGCTCGTTTTAGAAGGACTACCCGTATTCCTTTCGGTTCGTATGAGCATAGCTTGTCAATCGAAAGATCGCTTTCTTTGGTATAGTCTCTTTCGCCCGAAAGATGTCACTAGTAAATAAGTGCCACCTTATAGAATGAAACTTGCTATATCTAATGAGCGGTTCGGCTTAATGTCATATACAGATTTTATTTATAAAGATTTGTATCATTTGTATACATTGCTTCATTAGCTTAGCTGACGACGCCTATAAAATGGCAGAAACATATGTCTTAAGCAGAAGTAAATGCCGAAACACGAGGTATTGTCCAAGTATACAGTTACAGATATGTAAATTTATTTACATATCTGTTTCATATATTCCAAGATTTAAAATAATTCCACCTATAAGAATACAACGGAAATTTTCATTCGTGTAACTTTCTTTTTGTTTTTAAAAGGAAACGACCTCTGCTGGTAAAATATAGTGTCCTTTGTAGTTTTTTTTTGTTTGCGCAAGTGTTCAAGTGGTCAAGGACACGTATTTCTTTCATATAGAAGTTAAAATGAAATTTCGTTTTCTTTTTGCTAATATTTTACGACTTCAAATTTAGATTTATTTCCTCTTTTACTTGTTTTGTTTAATTTCAATAATCAATTCAATTTTAAGATATCATAGGATCATTGTTAAACTTTGTTTTGTTTAATTTTCACACTCCCGGAGAGTCTGGAAATTTGAACTTTAGTTTTATTTAGCATATAGCCTCTTGACGTATACAGGATCAGCTCAATAGATCCGGTTTATAGTTTGGTTTTTAGGTTCACGCTTACAGCTTGTGAACCCAGATAAATACGTATTTTGACGGCGGGTTTTGTGTATAGGTTATTCAGCTTTTTTTATATACATTGTATTTTCGCTTTTTTTTGTGTGTGATTAAATAATTACTCAGCCTATTAATACGTTGTGTTTTGCTCTCTTTTCTTTTTTTTATCAAACAATCAAGTCAACCTATTATTACGTTGTAAGTTTCGCTTTACTTTTGTGTAAAGGATCATTCAGCCCAAAATCCTACATTGTAATTTTGTTACCTTTTTGGCTTTGATTTTTGTTTAACTCTAACGAATACTAATTATAATAAAGATTGGTGACTTAGCTTGTGCCCGAACTTTTCTTTTCTTTACGTCGTCGCTTTTGGACGGCTTGGTTGCGCCATTTACCCGCCGCGTGGCTTGCCTTAATTTTAGTTATCGTGATTTCCGGATTTGCGGCGTCTAGCGGTGGCGCCCTTTTCCACCTTTCTTTTTTTGGTACCTCTGGGTATCCCCACCCCTGAGTGGAGGCTTCGTGTTAGCCGGGTGGGCCGCTAGACGTTGGCAGGAGCGGGTAGGTGGGGCAATCGAAGCCGCCCGAAGCCTTTTTTTATCTCTTTTATCAACGCTATCAATAGACGTATTACGGCACGACCATAGCAAACTTCTATAGTATTGTATGCGTATTTCTCACTATATAATTTAATATAATAAAACAAATGTATAAAACAGATATAAACAATCATTTATTAGGGATTGTCCCGACATTTCTATCAGACCAAAATAATTAAGTACATAAATAATATAAATAATAAATTTAATGCCTCTATAACTTAAAAATATATAACAATAACAGTTAATTAATGGTAATGACTATTAAATTGGCACCTCGGAGTAAGTATACTAGAAATGCTATCAATTTCTATGTTTGTGCAGAACCGTATGTTCCAGCTGGTGGTCTATACAATTTGGGTAGTGCTAATATCTGGAGAGAATTAAAAGCATACTTCCTTAATTCAGTGTTCTTCAAAGTATTTTCTCTGCGACAACCCTCACTGTAAACAAATGTACATTAGATGTATATTTTAATAATTTATATAATTACACATGCGAAAAATGTGTACAGTTGGTTGAAAGTTGGTAGAAATGGAGGTACTGGTATACTAATTTGTGCTATTAGCAAAACCTCCAATATTCTAACATAGCGACGTTTCGTTTATATATAATCATATTTTACTAGTACAATGTAATAATAATTATAAATGTAAAATTAAGCAAATAAAACAAACTAGAACCAATTAATTTATTATATAATAACATTACAAGTCACAAGGGAAACTATTTAAATAGTAAAGTGAGGCAATAAAATTAAATAAAATACAACAAAACCGTTTAGTACTTTGTGCTAACAATTGTTGACTCTAGTCGTGAATTAATATGAAATTTATAAAAGTTAAACAACATTCTTTTTTAAATTTTACCAATGCAGTTCATCAATTTTCTCAAGTGTTTGAGTTTGCATCTGGACCTTAAGAAAGCCATCTTAAAATGTTTATATGATTAGCCGTAATCTAATTTCAGACCACGTTTGAAGGGTGGATTGAATTTTAATAAACTTGCTGTACTGTTGATGGCATTATGTTTATGTCGACATTTTGGAGAACATAATGCCATCCACAGTACAAATGACATTATGTTCTCCAAAATGTCGACATAAACAGGTCAGGCTAGCTTCTTTTTGATATCCTAATGGATTCTTAAACCTTAAAAACAATATGCACATGTTTTTCAAAATGAAGTGCATCAATTTAATTATGAATAAAATAATACAGGTTATCAAAATTAAAGGAGTAAGATATCATTTACGGAATGATGATATCAAAATTCTGTGTTATACGGACGGTGTAACCATGGTGTCTGACACAAAGAACGATCTCCAACATATGCTGCACATATTCAACAAGGAAGCGGAAAAGTTTAATATGAACATCTCCATTGATAAAACCAAATGCACGACGATAGCTAAGCAGCCGTTCCGGTGCAAACTGGTAGTTGCTGCTAGACCCTTAGGTCAGGTCATAGCATTTAATTACTTGAGAGTACGAGTATCAAGCTGGGGCGACTTGACTATAGATGTAAAACAACAAACGGAAAAAGCATTCAAAATATCAGGCTGTCTTAAAAACACAATATGGAAGAACAAGTAGACAATGGAGTGCCCGACAAAAATATATAAGATATGCATCAGACCTGTTATGACATATGCGGCAGAGGCACGAGCCGATAGAGCAACAACGAAGCAGCTACTATGCACAATCGAAATGGCTGCTGTGAGAGCAATCACTAATCATTCATTGCTCGATAGGAGACGTGGCTTGGAAATCAGAGAGCAGTTTGGGTTAAGGATGTCATACGATGGACGAGAAAACAAAGAAGTAATTGAAATGAAGACGTAAGTCCATCGTAATACCAGATGATCTATTAGTGAAAAAGGCAAAAAACGGAAAACCGATTGGAAGGAGACCACCAGGCCGACCCCACAAAAGATGGCGAGACAACTGGTTGTTAATGTCGCAAAAATAACAACAGTCGGCTTAGGAAAATAACAAGCATTTCTGCTTAGAATACGAAGAAGAAAGTGCATTTATTGGTAAATAAATACCATATTAATAAATTCATTCGCAAATTTGACCTAGTATTGCTTACTTTGTTCAATTAAGGAAAGTTCATTTTTGCATAAGTGTTTAATACACTAGTCCATAACTTTCTTTTGTGTAGTTAAAATTTACCTTACTTCGCTTATTTGATATTTCATGACAAATTTTGTTGCAATTTATAACATAGTACTCTAAACATATGATTGAAACCATAACAGAAAAAGCTTGCTTGATAAAATACAAAGTGCTAGTAGTTATCCTCATTTCTACGTCATCAGCGGTATATGCATTTTATTCATATTACTAAATCTAAAGTATTTTAGTATAATCGATTCAAAAAATATAAAGAATACCTTCTCATGCAATCCAAAGCCCTCTGAAATTCGTGTTCTGCTAAATGGTATTCATCTACTAAAATTTGACATTGTTCTAATGTAACCGACATTCCAGTACGATCTTTGGCACTTTTGCAACTAGTAAACCGTAAACCTGTAACACAAATTTAATAAGAAAAGCCCATTATGTATTTGTAATTTGAATTATTATTATTCAAATTATAATGAACCCTCAATTCAAATTAAGTAAATGCAATATATACATAATATATAGGGTTACCGCTAAATAGCGACCAAGCTATGCGAATCTGAAGAATACGCATAAATGTCTAAATGAAAATCAAGAAAGGAATTTGTTATTCATCAAATTTTCCAAATTTCTAGAGCCAAAATATAGTTAAAGTTTATCCTATATTAAAAAAAAAAAACAGGTGATAAGTTCATTGATCTGCAAAAAAGTCGATTAAATTTTTGTTGTTAGACGCTATGAATGGGAATGTTTATTTTTTTTACAAAATGATGCAATACAGTCAGCGCACATATGGTGATTCGTTTTTGTGGATATTAATCATTACATAGAAGTACAAACGATGGATTCCCGTATTGCCGTCCATATATTAACAGCGACAGGACCGGACTCGAATAAAGAAAAATCACTTTCTCCCTACTACATGCTCATTGGATCTATGAAGGTATTACTCATCTGCATCTTTCACATTTTTATTTCTTTGTCGCTGGTTGGCTGAATATGAATCTTTCGCTACGCTATATGCAGCGAATGTGGTTTAATTCAAAACAGTATCAATCAATGATTAGTACTTGTATGATGCCCATGTAAAGAAAACGTAATCTCATCAGCAAATAGAATATTCTTAAAGACTTTTATTTCGATCGGATTTTTCTCTTATTAACTGACAAAATTCCACAAAGGTCTTTAGGAAATATTTCCTGCATTTTTTTACAGCAGTTTGAAATTTCTTCCGCGAACACATTGCAAATAACATGCAGAGAATGTCCCTGATACGAGGGAGACCTTTTATATTTTCACAATCGACCACTAGATGGTGCTTTTGACATATGTAATCACTATATTCTTAAAGTTTGATATTTGTCAATGAGAAATCCGTGATAGCTTAGAAATTGAGTCAGTAGTTTGTTGACAATTACAGTTTTAAGAGAGTGGTTTGTAAAATAATGGAGATTACTCGTTGGATGATTTTTTACGATTATAAAAAAGGCCTAACTCCACAAGAATGCATTATATCGCTTCGGTTAACTTTTGGTAATGAAGCACCATCAGAGAAGACAATTTACAATTGGTTTGCAGAATTTCGTCATGGTCGTGCCTCAGTGAGTGATGAATCACGTAAAGGTCGACCAAAAACTGTCGTGATTCCAAAAAACATCGATGCTGTGCGGAAAATGATAGAGCACGATCGACATGTGACTTGCAGTGAGGTAGAGGCATCTCTTGGCATATCCCAGACTGCGATTCATTCGATTTCACATGAACATGAACAGCTCGTGCAAATTGGTGTAAAGAGATGCGCAAAAAATTCGTCTTTTCGTAGTATTGCATTTGTATGTTCTTCTTTTCGTACGCTGATGGCCCACGTACGTTTTGTCGCAAGAAATGCATGGTATTTTGTAAACTCCTTGATCTTTTAACTGTATTTCTGTCCTTGGGGTTGCCGATAACATGTGTGATCTTCCTGTCCGTTGTGTAGATGGTTTTTATGTTGCGTTTGTTCGAAATACGTCCGATTCGATCTGTTGTGCCTTTGATATAAGGCAGAAATGCCTTGCCTGTGTATTTTGTTTCGCTTTCCATTCCCTTTGGTTTTACCTTGTAGAGAGTGCGATTAATGTGACTATTGGAAGCCGTCTTGTACTAGAGCGGTGTGAAGTGTCTTTATTTCCTCTTCTAGGTGTTCTGTGTCTATGAACTGCTAACTTTCTTATTAATAAGAACGTTAGCAGCCCGATATATAACATATAACAAGTGTTCGAAAATGATTAAAATGAGAACCATGGGTCACCAAATATACAGTTTGGTACAACAAATAATTCCCTAGCAGTCATTCTAAAACCCAGTAAGAATTCGTTTTAAAGGTTCAGTAAAAATGAAATAACAAGACAATTAATATGCAATTCGATAATTGAATTACATATATTCAAAATTTGTGAAAACTAAAAGTTGAATGAGAATAATTATAAAAATGCTTTTTTTCATTACCAATAACAAAAAAATCACATTAGATGTCGAAAATGTCGTCGATATTACATAAAAATATGGGAGCATATTTTACTACCAACTTAAATTTCTAATTTCTAGCAGTTAATTTGACCTTGATTTTAATCATTTACGAACACAATGTATATACCAATAATCATTAGCTTTTTCTGAAAAGATCGTTAAAGAAGGAAACAAGAACATCTTCAGAATAGCTATCTATTTCAGATATTGCTCATTGACATTTGTTTTTGGGCAAATACTTTTGCAATGTAGAATGAAATTTATGTAACATTATTGATGCTGATTAGCCTTTTTCATATATTTTTAATAAATGGGAATTATATGTTGCCTCAATTTGATAGGCATCTTGGCTTATTTTAGAAACCGTGGGCGTCTACGAGGACGATTTCAAAGTGCATTAGTTTTTATTTATTACAAAAATCAAGACTATATTAATATTTCCTAAGAAAAAAAATACTAGAAGCATACAGTGTATTTAATATCTTTCTATAAGAACGCATACAATCTTACAGAAAATAATCGAGTTCACAAATAATAAAAAAATTTTATTATGAAGTTTAAAAAGGAGAAATTCAAATTTAATAATTTTCATAGTTTTATAATACGAAATATACTGAACTTAACCCTAGGACTACCGAGCGGGTCCAATGGACCCGAAACGATTTCTAACCATTGTTGTATCGTACTTATGGTTGGGCTAATTTACTGGTATTAATAGACTTTTTAAGTACGAGTTACAGCTTTAAAATGTTGTAAAAAAAATTATTTTAGAAAGAATGGTTTTGGCAGTATAAATATACGCGATTTACCAATCGGGTCCGTTGGACCCATATGTCGTTTACTGTATAAATGTAGGTAAAGCGAGTGTGTTTTACAATGATTGCGGTTCGCTTATAAATTCCGGACTTCCCCACTGCTGATAAACCTTCCTTGGCATTCCCCGATGTATACAGAAAGGGGAAATCCCTCTACCAAGTGGATTTTTGGTACTTTACGTGTTTCAGCATATTTACAGCCGCACGCCGTGAACAATGTATTAGTGCTTGCCGAATCTGTGTAGTGTTACTTTGTTACATACTATGAATAAGACAAAATTTATATTTGGTTCAGTTGTGATGTGCGATTTGACATTTTAGAGTCATTTTTTATCAATTGTCAGGTAGTTATTTCTGAATCTTTTATTGCGGTTACTTTCTACTTTGCGTTTTACTCATTACGGAAAATGGATCGTAGCGGATATGAAGCTTCAGACGATGGAGAGGTAGATGCAGTCGAAGGCCTTACCGATGGAGGTGATACAAGCACAGCAGAAGAATCAGATAGCGAAGAATCTGCTGAGAGCAGCGATGATGACCACAACTGAAATCCGGCTGGAGCCAATTCTTTTATATCAAAGAACAAACAAGTTGTTTGGTACCAAGATCCTATTTTACCTCATCACGGAAGACAACCACGACACAATATTTTACGAGAACGTTCAGGTCCATGACGTTTTGGAAATCGCAACCTGCTTCTTCTTTTTTATTTATTTTCGTAAACTTCTTCTGGGAATTATCCTAAAGTGGACGAATGAAGGAGAGATTGTTTTCGGCAAAAATTGAATAAAAATGGATGTCCAAGAATTGAAGAAATTTATTGGAGTTTTGATACTAATAGGTATATACAGATCTTATAACGAGGAAGTAACACAACTTTGGAGCAAAAACAATGGTCGAAAAATCTTTGGTACTATTATCGCTGGAACTAGATTTCAAAATATACTTCGTATACTTAGATTCAACGATGCAGCGGAAAGACGATGAAAAAGGAGTGGCGACAAAATAGCACCATACGGGAATGCTTTGAGTTATGGAATACTTATTTGCGAGATGCGTATGTACCAAATTGGTGTATAACGGTTGATGAACAGCTTGTAACTTTCAGAGGCAGATGTCCCTTTAGATAATATATTCCATCAAAACCTGGACGATATGGAATAACATTTTGGGCCATTTGTGATCGTGTAACAACCTATGCATGGAAACTGTAAATTTATCCTGGAAAGCAAGGAGAGGAAACAGGCAAGAATCAATGTGAAAAGGCTGTAAAATGTTTAGTAGAAGAAATTGAAAACTCTGGAAGGAATGTTACCTGCGACAATGCTTTACTTCGTACAATCTTGCAAAGTATATGTTATCAAAAAACCTAACATTAGTTGGTACGATCCGTAAAAATAAGCCTGAATTGCCATCTTCATTTGTTGATCCAACAAATTGTCAAGTGTTTTCCACAGTTTGGTTTTACAGACGATACGATGATTATTTCGTATTGCCCAAAGAAATGCAAGCTTGTAACGTTACTGAGTACTCTGTACAGTGAGAAAAATGTTGAAAATGGCCAGAAAAGCAAACCTCAGGTAATCCTGGACTACAATAAAACAAAAGGTGGCGTAGACAACATGGACAAAATGACACGATCACACACCGTGAAAAAGATGACGGATATGATGGCCTCTTGTAGTTTTTTATAACATGATACTATGGAAGCTCTTGAAACCTAACAGCTCTTGATTTGAAAAAAGGAAGAAACTTTCTAATTGAGCAGGAAAGGAGCTAGCAGAATACAAGGACCACGAAAAACCAGAAGCTGAAACATCTACTAGTTCTGAGAGTCCAAGAAAGAAGAGATGTGATGTTTGTCCATCTTCAAAAGACAGATAAACAAGAACAACTTGTGCTCGTTGTAAAACCAATGTATGCGGTGAACACTCAGTGTTATATATAAGAAATGTGTTTAACCCACTTTTACTTTTATGTAAGTGATTTATATATTTTATTTTACAATATTTATGTCTTATTATTATTACTGCTCGGTTTATTCTAATGGTCTTTTCTTATGTTGAATAAAATAAGAATCATATATAATAATGCTTACGCTATATTGAATTCTAAATAATCGCCGAATATTAGCTCAAACCCAGCATATAGTAATACGAGTCCAATGGACCCGCGCGTTAAGTAGCGATAGGCCGTTTTTTTTGTAGTCTTAGGGTCAAGCCATTAAAATTCCTTATTTTATTGATCAGTAAAAAGTAACACATTCGTTTTAATTAGAAGATAAACAGACATTCTACTTTGTACTTGTTGGACTATTTAATGTCAAGCAAAATCATTTTTTAGCTTAAAATCAGTTTAATTCTAAGTTAGATTTAACAATGTAATAATAAACCTTTACTTTGATTACTTGAATATACCTTAATAGTTACCTTTCATTTGTCTACAAATTTGAGCTGCTAAATGTAATACTTCCACATTTTTTGATTTTCCGCTATGAACAGAATTTTTTAAAGCGTCAAGAAGTTCTTGTAATGGCCTAATTTGCGCTGAACATGAATTTGTTCGTCCATTTGTTATATTAGTGTCGGGCATATTTAATTTTCTATACCTTAAATAGTATTCATTTAGTCGAACATAGTTATCTATATTAGATCCTTCTTGAGGTTTTGTAGCACCAACTGTTTCGGCAACAGTGGCCATTTCATTAATACCAATATTAAAAAATACAGGTGTAACGTGGAATGATACAATCTGCCGACTGGGTATTAAACTATATAGTGAATCAGGAACTGGCAAGGATACTGAAAGTGAGTTCCGCCCTCCATTTATTTTTGGTAAAGGAAGACGGTCGTTTGAATTTGGACTTGGGCAGCGAACCAATGTAAACATTACAGTTCGTAAATCTTCAACCGCAATTGACATATCTCCCCACATATCGATTTCATTTCCATGATAGCTTAGGAGACATTCAAATCCTGCCAAAGGTCCTAATGAAATTAGACACATCACAAACGCTGGATCTGGTTTATGGCACCACAATCTCGTCATTAATCCTGTTACAAGTGCAGTTAACTGGAACAATTAATAAATCTTTAAATCAACAACGCTGGCATTAAATGTAAATTTCTTAATATTAAGAAGTAAACTAGAAGGTAAATAATTAATGTTAATAAATTCAAAAGATTAAACTTAATTAAAAGAATTACATTTCTATTGAAACATGGATATATAATTTTATTGTTAAATATTGTTGAAAATGTAATTATTTCTGCGTAATAAGGCCTTCTTCTGAGTCTCTTGAAGAAAATATTGAATCTATTCATATTTAGATTAATACAAAAGAAGAGTCAAAAATTTTATACAAAAGAGTGAATAAAGCTTGAACAAATTTTTACAATTTAAAAACAAGAGGGCAATTGATGGAATAAGTTTAAAAATTGACTGGAAAGTACTAATTTCAGTGATTTAAGATAGATAAGAAATAATCCCTATAATTATTTTATTAAGAAATTAAGAAACTGAAAGAAGAATTATATCATCGCTTGTTTTTAATGGAGGAATTTAAAGTCGTAATTTTTTTGTCAGTGTGTTGAACAAGAAGAAACTTAAAAAATATTTAGTTATAGCAGTGTTAACAGTAAGATACATGTTACTATTTGTTCACAATGGATAAGTATAAATATATAATTTTTAGTTCATAAGGTTCAAGAACATGACATAAGCATAGATGTTAACGTAGAAACGGATGCGTTCTGGAGGAAAATCTGTAAAAATTTTAAATGCAATTCATCGAGTATTTTATGTATTTTTTCATTGCAAAATTGACAAAAATTAAACACAAAATTATTTCGACTGCTGTTACTAAAAAACAATAATATAGTTTGTGTGATTCTACAAGAAGTTACTATGGTGTAGTAGGTTCTGGTACAATCGCACAAATTATAATTGTCTTTTTAGTAACAGCAGTCACAATAACTCATTAGCAGCACTACCAGAGTCTGACAATAATAAATTTAAAAAGTTGCTGAAGGTCGTAAAAATACATATTTGTATCGATATTATTGGATTTTTGACAGATATAAATAGAGGTCCAATTACCAAGACACTTTTAGTCAACTTATATATACTATTTACCCTAAATTGCTAACATAAGGAAGACATCAAATTGAATATTTTTCAGATTTACGAATATCCTACGTTTGCACGTAATCAACGAGTATACGGAAAAAAATACGTGTACTTATTATGAACGCTACCGATAATTCCAATTTTCTGCGGGAAAAGTGATGGCTACAGTTTTGTGGGACGCGGAAGTGATTCTCTTAATTGAGTATATGCCAAACGGGACTACAATAACGAGAAATGTCTACAAAAAACACAATTAAGAACTTGGAACACGGCTATACGCGAAAAAGGACCCCACTATTTTGTTCAGAAAAGTCTGCTTCTGCACAACTGCAGGGTGCCTAAGGCATGAATTGTGCAGTAATCAATAAATGCGGCTTTGAGAAATTAGAACATCCACCCTATAGTCCCGACCTCGCCCCCCTGTGACTATTATCTTTTTCCAACTCAAAAAAACATTTGAGAGTACGTCGATTTTTATCGAATGACGGCGTGGAAAACGCTGTGGGATCTTGCGGAATTACCAAAATAATTTGTTTTCGAAGGCATAGCGTTATTAAAGAAACTTTGGAATAAGTGTGTTAGTGTTAATGGTTCTTACGTTGAAAAAGATTTTTTTTTGTTTTCCAGCTCGTTTCTTTCATAGCTAGGTAGATAACATAAAAAACTCCCCTTGTACTTAAAAAGACTGGAAGGAAGGTGAACGTCAAATTATTAGTATGTCGTAGACGTTTGACTTTGACACGTTGCGTTAAAATTAATAAGGTTATATAAAATTCGCCAATGACATACGGTCAAATATTCCGCCTACAGAAATTTTTGTGAAATTAAGGATGAAAATGCAACGAGAATGACAGAAGGTGGTGCGGGCTGTATAACAAAAGCAGGAAATGGGAGACCATCGTTGGTGCCTGAAAACTCGCTCTAACATCTAAATAAGAAAATTTGTGAGAACAGAAGGTTTCAGAAATATCTGAATCGATCATTAATTTTACACAAATTTCATGATATTTGCATGCTACTGTAATAAAAGTATTGTATTATCGCACATTATGCACAAGATGGTCAACTTGATGGGAATGCTCAGAGAAACATGAGCCATAGCAAATGGGGAGCAGCAATTGCATTGCAGCGTTAGTGGTTACGAATTTTCGGACCAACCTGGGATCGTTCATGTTACAGCCGAAATTAAATATCAATCGTTGCAATGGAGACGTAGTGGTTACCGAAACAAAAAAACATACAGATACTTTACAAGTGGAAAGCTATGTATACACCGTGTTTAGAAACAGACAAGGCATTTTACTTGTAGATCCCACGGAGGAAGGAACCAAAATAAATGCAGCTCCTTCCTTACTGCGCTATACTATAAAAGACTGCGAATAGTTATAAGAAAAAGGACAGGCGTTCTCAGCTTTGCTGCATGACAATGCATGATTAGTCAGCCACTTCCACGAGATCTCTCTTGAACAAATTTAAATGCGAAATCTTAAAGTACCGAGATTGTAGCGAGTACTAGAAATTGTTTTTTTTTTTTCAGCACACAGTAGCGCGTCCGTTACAAGTTTGGGATGATGTGTTGTATATACGAATCATTTCCATTGCCTTGCTTGTTGAATGCTTTGCGATTTCCTTAAACATTTTACAACACACTCAACCATACCGACAGTGCTACTGAACCATCTCTACACTGTATCCGTAAAGTTTTGAGAGTAAGAAAAGTTACGCGCCATAGGCGTGCTGCTTAGAGGAGGAAAATAATAGAAAATAAAAAATATATATACTTTTTGGGTTTATCATATCGTTTAATGTAATATCCTGGGAATATTAAAAATTATTTATGTTTTTATAAGTAATCAACAATGAAATATGATCTAAACATGTAATAAGTTCTACTTTGACTCTTAGGTGAATAAACAAGGTGAATAATGAAATATATTTATTCTGGAATACTTTAAAGATAATAATTAAGATGATAATTATTTGTAATTTTAAACAAGGTTTCGTCAGTAATAATTATAACCTAATAATATAAACCTCAGTATAATTAAATATCTATTAAGTTTAGTGGATTTTAAAGAAAAATGGCTTTGAAAGCAATAGGGGAAAAATGATTTCGCAATTGTTAATTTACTGGCAAAGTACTCAACGCTACTTGAGAAATTAAGTCCTTAATGATAATTCTATATGAATAGTTTGGAATAATGTGACTTTGCGCTTAATTATTTGCTACGGATAATTAGCAAATAATTAAAAAGTGGAATAATGCACGTATCAATTTCCCACAGTTTGTAATTAAGGTTAATCCCTATTTTGGCAAAAGTTACTCATTGTAACCCACATAGGTAGTAGCCAGGGGTTCTTGAATAATACTTTGCTTTTATTCGAATCAAAGGCCACTGGAGATTATCATGAGGAGAGGAACGCAGCAGTGTTTGAAGGATGGCTCTCCCCCAAAATGCTGAACTCTTTTCCTCCAGGTAGTGTGATAGTTATGGGTAACGCGCCATACCATAGTCGGAAACTATAACGTATACCTACAACTGTTTGACGAAAAGTTGATATTACAAACTGGTTAATATTGCACAATATCTCTATGATCCTCAGATGGTGAAATCCCAGTTAATACAAATTGTGAAAACACACAAGAGGACATTTAATAAATATGTCATCGATGAGATGGCGCCTGACAGGGGAATAACTGTCGTGATGGAAGAATTTGAACCGTCATCCTCTATCTCAATTGCTTCCAAAAGCGTTGCAAAATGTACTAGCGATGAAATTTTAAAAGTGGTGTTGAGCGCATTGAACAAATTTCAAGTTTCAACAAACCAACTTTTGATGTTTGTGAGGGACGGTGCCGTCATCATGCTTTCCTTAGACCGATCTCTTAAAGAAGTGCCGCCAACATGCTTTTCTTAGACCGATCTCATAAGGAAGAGAGTTCTGTTACATGTAACATGTAAAATCCATGCTTTAAACCTTGTGGCGCAATTGATACTTAAATGTCATCCATGAGTAAATACTTTAATAGCTCATATGAAGACAGTGTTTCTAAAGTCCCCAAAAATGCACAAAAAAATTTCACGAACCCGAACCTGTGTCCTACACCACCACAGCCGATTACAACGCGTTGGGGAACATGGTTAGAAGCTGCGTTTTACTACTGCGAATATTTTGATGATGTAAAGAAGGTAGTTTTACAATTCGATACGAGACACGCCGAAGCTATCAAGAAAAACCAGAAAATGTTTCAAGATAGTCAGGTAAAAAGTGATTTAAAAACCAATCGCAAGAACCACTATGGACTAGCGGAGGGAATTGAAAAATTACAAAATGATTCGATGTCGTTTGTGGATTCTGTTCAAATTGTGGATGATATTCACTCACACATATGTGCGGCGGAAGGAGAAAGAAATGAGTGTTTAATACGAAAATTTGAAACTGTCATTGACAAGGATTCAGATTTACGACGTACTCATTTGACTGAAACAAGTATGGAAACATATTTAATGATTCAAATATTTAATAGATGCCACCCAGTTTGTGATTTCATGGAAGCTTTTTAAAACAGTAAGTGTTTCAGCACGTTATATAATATATTTTTTATCATTATCTTATGTGTAAACATTCATGCGTCCGCATCGCCTATGCTCACTGATGAAAGTCACGAACATAAATGATGCGAGTACGGAAACGTTACTGAACGCTCGCCTTGATACGGCCGCTAGGCCCCTCCACGTTATTCTCCGCACTGCACTGAAACTTGCTCCTCTTTGCCGACTCTATTTATAAGTATTACCTACTACATTATAAAGATACACAGGAATACAAATCGTGTGTTAAAGCAGTTTGAATGAATTTTTCGGCTTACTTACTCTCAAAACTTTACGAATACGGTATAGTGAATACCATATTTTTCTCCACATTAAGAGACTTAGCGGCTCAGCGATAGAGCACCGGTAACGTAGTAGCGGTTAAAGATTGGTTGAAACAGTTGAACGTAAGTTTCATAAATAGTGGCATACAATACCTTGTGCCACGCTACAATAAATGTTGCCGACAAAAGCACAAAGCTTTGGACTTATCGACTCATTTGAAATATTAACCTCTTTTGCATATAGTTTTTTCCTAGTAGATGCATTTTCATAGTCTTTCCATAGATTATTATATTACTAATTAGTAGCAATTCTTATAAATACAAAATAAGATCTTCAGTTAATATTATTTACATTTACTTTTAATATATAAAACTCTTAGATTTGCAGAAATAATATGAATCAAAATTTGTACTTACGGCTTGTGAGAAACATACATCTCTTCTATACTGAACATTACAAACTCTTTGGGCAGCTTTTGGGTCCTCCTGGACTCTGAAAACAGAATGCGTTAACCGAGCAGTTTTCAACAAACCATCCATAGCTTGTCTTAATTTTCTCATTGCAGGTCTTAATTCAGCAGCCCAATCAACAATCTTATTCAGATCTAGTCCATCTGTAAACTTATTACCGTTTCTAACTGCTTTTGTTACACAATTTACAGCTCTGGTAACAGCTTCACTTTCCTTACCGAATTCATGACTGGCCAGTTCTTTATTTGAAGTAACACCAGGCTGATTAGTTATTACAGATCTTTTGCTGATATTTTTTTGAGTTTGGCGTAATCTTACAGCAGGACTGCCACACCGACCACAGAGGAATTTAACTTTGCTAACAAGACACATCACGCTGGCTTCAATATTTAGTTGCGTAAGATCCCAAGGTTCGGGTTCGTCAGTTGGTTTATAGTAATTAGCTGAGGGTGAACTACACATTACATGAGTATCCAGGAACAGCCTACCAGATTCCGGTTCTAAAGACTTAGGTTCGTCGCCGTTAGTTATATTACTTGAATAAGAATTATCAGATGAATGCGTAAAATCATTAGAACTATCTTCACAATCAGGAAAAATTACAAAATTTGTTTCGTCAGGACTTTTGATATTTTTACAAAGACTTTTAACACCTTCACTTGTACTCAATAAATTGGTCTGAACTTCTCGTATTTCATGATGTAAAATCAAATTATTCTCAGAAGGCACCTTCCATATATCCTCAACATTCCTTGGTGTACAAGGTGTTGCAAAATCGTCAAGATCTGGACTTTTTAAGTCTAAGGATGTTAGTTGTTGTGTTATTCGCTTGAATGGCGATAATACCAGACTTGGTTTGCCACTACTATCTAAAATAAAGTCTTCTCCGACACCGGAGTCGTCAGTACTTATAAGCTTATGCTCTTCTATAAAATTTAGAGCTTCTTCAACTAATCCAGGATCCCACAAGCTCAAAAGTATTCTTGTTTTGGTTATCATATCTTCACATATAGGAAGCATACCAACAGTTTGCTTCTCTTTGGCTAATCTCATTAACGTTTTCATTGCTTCTACTACTTCCTTACGTAGTTGTTTTATCGCCTATAAAATAAAATATTTAAAATTTATACAAGTTAATAATCTTATTTAGTTTACTTGTATAGCGTCATTCGCCATAGATATTTTTGTTGTGATTTGATAATTTGAACTAGCTCTTGTAGGGGATTCTTTTAATTGCTGAACAAGCCTGAAAGCAACAAGTTGATAAATAATTTTAGAAAGTTATATATTGGTTTACTGGTTATACTGTTTCTTTAAATTTAATACTGCTTGTGTTCTATAACTTGAATAAATACTACAATAATTAATGACATTGTCTTTGAATAATTCAATTAAATAACAGTGTTGATGTTCTAGACTTTCAGAGTGTGTTTTCATTAATGTTAATAATATGGTACCATGAGTTCAACTCGGATAATATATACTTCGTTTCTCTGGTTCATAGTCTACTCTGAAAACGGAATTTGTTGTTACCGATTATTTGATCAATTACATTCGTATACACTGTTGTGCTTTACATTTGACCAATGGTAGGTCATATTCGACCAATGCGAGACGTGAAATATGCTTAGCTCTATGAGTGTGCGTTTTGGGGTTTTGGTGGTGTACGAACATTGAGATAGTGTCTTTTTGGTGGCACTTCCGCTTGAGATATCGAAAAGACTGTGCCTCTAACAGATTTAAGGCCACTTTTATATTTTGTGAAGTACTGACAAATATCGTGCAAGTTGCGAATTTGGGGTGGATATCTGGCATTAAATCTAGCGTCGAGTTCTTTTGGTGACAACTTCTCCGTTTAGGAACTAGAACTGGTTTGATTTTTGGTAAATTCAGGTTCGACCGAAAATTACGAAGCGGATGAACGTCCACGTGGTCACATCCTCACAAAAATTCGACCTACACCTTCGCAAGATAAGTGGCTAAGTGTTATACAGTATTATATCCATGCGTTACAATTAATTAATAATACAAGTAATTAATATTGAGTCATTAATGTCCACATAACTTGGGTTTCCGATTTATATATTTCAAATTTGCATAATGTAGTTAATTCTAACATCTGCATTCAATATTGTCTAGCAGTTTTTTTTTGTCGATTATCATAACTTATAACTTCCATTTACTATCATATACATATTTTTCTTTGTAGGTACGAATTAGTGTATGTAACGCATTTATTTTTGTAAATTTTAAACGATAGCGGAGATCTCCGACCGTTTTTGTCCACCCGTCAGGCATGTAATTTTGTAATATGTTTGGAGTATATACACAGGTTCATAGTTTTATGTATACAATAAATATTGTAATATTACTTATCTGTGCGAGTATTGATTTGTAGGTGTAGTAAGACCCTACTACACCTACAAATCAGTTCATAGATATTGTGTAACGAATGACCTCTATTTACCATTCAACGATGGCGCCTTTTCTCTAATATTTAGTCAGTCACGTAACAACGTTTCGACAGGAACCCCACGCGGTCTTCACTGACTTTAGCCCGGGTACTAGCTAGTTGTGAGCGAACGACGAAGTCCAATCTAATTTTTATTTCGTGTAAAAATTGTGAATGTATTAGATCATGAGTACCACTTATATTCTATGTATTTCGAGGGAAATTTAAAATATACTTTAATATTGGAAGTAATAAATTGTTGTGGACAGGATAATTCCTAAGTGGGTATTAGGTTGTATATATGAATTGTTGCATTCAAGTAAAATTAAGAACTATTTATTTTCTAGAAAACAAATGTTTTTTAATCATACTAATATTCAATGCATAAATACACTTCTGCCAACGTCTAACAAGAGCATAAATATCATTTAGAAAAATGTAAATCTTTTGGAGCTGATAAACGTTTCCACGGTGTTACTGGTTCCTTAACTAAGAAATTCTTTTCCAATTAAGAAAGCGTCTAGATGTTTAAAGGAATTAACATATTATAATTTCTTTAAATTTGTAAATGCTAGAGAAAATTATAGTCAATATCGTTAAATCCATTTGTTCGGTCCATATAGATTTAATTTGTTTTATTAGCCTATAATCAAATAGATTTAGTTGCATCTATTTTACGTATTCAATCGTAGGTTTTAATTTTATACTATTTGTAAATGTAAAGTGTATAGAAAGGTCTTGGAGTTTCCCAAATATCTAATTTGTTAATTATCGTAAGCGGTCAGGTATTATCCTGCTTATGCATTGTCTTGTTTCCTACGGTCATAAAACTCTTTATTTAACCTTCTTGTAAATTCTTTCATTTGCAGATGTAAACCTTTTTTAGTTTTAGTGTTATATTTCATTTATTGTATTTATTATATTGAATGTTACAATGTATTCATTTTTTTACGATAAGGTTTAGAGATTATGGTTAATTGCATTTTTCCTATATTCTTAGAATACTGTTCTTTATCTCTAGCCCGTTTCCAGTTTATTGTAATTTGCGTACTCGATATATTGCCATTCAATACCTGAAATAATTGTATTGTTTGTATTTAATATTTATTTCATTTGCCAGTATTACAATTAAGGGTTCATGTGCATATTGTTTATTTTAATCCATTTATGACGTTGGTAAACTACATCATATACCTTTCCTTGAAGAAGGGTAAAATATGTGCATCGCAATTTCATTATAATTATTTAGTTGTTTTCTCCCTCCCTTGTAACTGGCGGCTGGAAGTTTCTCGATCTTTACTATTTAGACCAGATTCATACATTTATATTAAAATGAATCCTCAATGGATTCAATTTATTAATTAATTAATCTTGTAAATTAATCTTGTAAATATATTAGTTTAATTCAAACTAGTGTGTTATTCAAAACACATATTTCGGTCAAACACATTCCGAAAATTCCTTCAAACCAGGAGGAATAACACAGTTGTTCTCAATATATCGAAGTCTTGCACTGAAGTGTAATACCGCGATATCATAAAGTTTCTGGGTCCAAGATGGCATTGAAATAGAAAATATATGTCTGAACTTTATCCATATTATCATACTGGTAACTTAACCTTAATTTTTGAAAATTATTTTGATAGTGTCATCGTGACATCAATAAATATGTCATTTGATTTAATAAAGATACAATAAAACAACAAGCTCAGCTTGTATTCAAAATTTTATTAATAAAAAAAGGCAAAATTAAAGCAAATGTTGAAATTGTTGTCCGTTATTTTCAATTCCCAATGTGACACGCCTTTTCATGCTGTTAAAGGCATTTTGCAGCATTGCGGGCGTTATTAATGCACATTCGTCAATAATTCTTTGTTGCATATCTTGCAAATTAGCAACAGGAGTTTTAAATATTCTATTCTTTAGGTGAGGAAACACGAAAAAGTCCATAATTGTCAAACAAGGTGATCGTGGTGGAAACTCAACATCCGTATGTAAACTTATGATCCGATCGTCAAAAAACTCACGAAGAAAAGCAATATTTTCTCGTGTTGTGTGTGCCGTTGCACCATCTTGTTGAAAGTATCCATATTGCAATTCATCATCATGCAACTGTTCAATAAATTCATTCAGAATGTTTCTATACCTCTCAGCATTAATTGTGAAATTAAAAAAAATAGGGTCAACAACTCTGCGGCGAGAAACTGCTAGCCAAACACCAAGTTTCGCATTATGGAGAAACGATTCAATAAAAATATGAGGATTTTCACTACTCCACATTCGAGTATTTTGAGAATTGACATACCCCGAAAGATGAAACCATGCTTCATTAGAGAAAAATTACAAATTTAGCAGGTCATCATCTTCTATTAAGTTATTTGCAAACCACTGGCAGTACGCACGACGTCTAGGGTAGTCTACCGGCAAAATAGCCTGATGTGATTGCATCTTATACGGATGCATGTGTAAGTTTTTCTTTACAATTTTCTGACATGTTCCATAAGAAAGTCTAATCTCTTGAGAAAGGCGTTTCAAAGGTTTTGTGGGTTCATTTACCATACGTTGACGAACATCATTTATAACTTGTTCCGAACGAACAGTTGGTCTACCAGTACGTGATTTATGACCCACAGAACCAGTCTCACGAAACACACCAACACAATTGGAAAGGCAATTATAAAAATATTTGGGAATTACAGCTAACTCTGGAAAGTGTTCTCTAAAATCATCCAAACATGCACGTTGACTGTACACCCAAATTCCATCAATTCGCACTCCACTCCGAAAATAGGCTTCAATCATGTACGCTTTTTGCACTATATTGTAAACCATATTTGAATTTACTCGAATGTGCTATGTTTCAAACTCGACGTTCAAACTTGCTTTCAGCAATTCTAACACATTAATGGATGACAGATAATGTCACTGTCAAAATAATTTACAAAACAGAGTGATAGTTCCTAACTTAAGTTCAGACATACAATTTATATTACAAAGCCATCTTCGTCCTAGAAACTTTATGATATCACGGTAGTTTAGATCTTATGAAAGAGCTGGACTCTATATTTTCAATTTATTTTGCATGTGTAGAATATAATGGTATATGTTTACATACTTTTGATATTTGATAAGAGTAAATAATCAATTACATTACGTGTACTCCACTAAACTTTTTGCGAATAAAGTACAAGCTTCGACGCATGCACAATTCGATAATTAAGATGAAATAATGGGGCTGATTTTATTGCAAGGAAAAGGGAAATGCCATGAACAATACCCTATATTCCATTGAAATCTCCAACCTTTGTTTACAACCCGGTTACATTGTATTGCTGTCCGCAACACAAGACGAAAAATAGGGTCATTTTATATCGGCAGTAAAAGACCGTTGTCACACTGGCATGGAGCAGAGATCGAAAATTAAATTCTATTTTAAGCTCGGTAGAAGTGCAACAGCGACTGTGTGATAATGAGACAAGGGATAATTGTTTATCTCGTGCACAGATATTCAGGTGGTACCAGTGACTTAAAAGTAGTGTGGAAACTGTTCAGATTTCACTGAACAAAGTGTATATTTAACAATTAATATTAATCATTTTTATTTTTGTGTAATTCTATTTAGGTTTTAGTTTATAACAGAACACTTAGCTCTTATACTTATCCATTTAATTTTAGATTTATATTCCTTATTCAATTTATTTTTACTTCAGTTATTTAATTATTGTACGTATTTCCAAAACGGATGTGTATTGTTAACATGTTCAATAGGCAATTAAGTATTAGAAGGTTTAACCCTTAATACTAATTTTACATTTCTTGTGAAATTCTCGGTTTGCAGGTGTTCACCTTTCCTTATTTAATTGCTCTATTGTTAATAATTAGAGATTATAATTTCTTGTATATCATTAGTTAGAGCGTGTCAACTATTGTAAGATTTGTAACCTTATTTGCTTGAAAAGTATTTTTATTTAAAGTTAATCAAGGAACAGACAAGTCTAAAGGCTCCGCCTGAATTAACTAGGTGAACTTGTAATATGTGTAGGTTTAAATAAAGTATCTATTTTCAAACTTTATGTTATATTATATTATTTCGAAATATACCATATATTAATTACGAATAAGTGTAACTGGTATTTGACGAAATGTATATCAAATAGTTTTTTAAACATACATGTATTCTTAGATTAATTACTAGAGACCGGCATTCACGGTCGGCTCACAGAGGCGTGGACAAGCTAGAGGATCGGGACTCACTTTACAAGCGCTTCGCGTACTATACAAGTGTCCCCGTATCGTTATGTTCTTCAAATTTTAGGAGTGTAAAGTAGACTTCATTTCAAGCAACACAAACGCAAAACTTCTATATCCATTTTTATTTGTTTCAAAGTTACAGATCTATGAATGTGATTGTCAGATCATAAAAAAAATGTAATCCTAAAATCAATAAAAACTGATTTTATTCAAAAAAGTTCAATTAATAATATTTTCGAAATGTCCACCTCCTTGTTGAATGCAGGCTTGTGTCCGTAAGGCAACAGAAGAAGTACTTATCCGAATTTCATACTTGTTTTGTCGGATTTGCTCGGCAGTCAGGTGAATACGATCTTCTCTCTTGTGTTCGAAACTTGCGCGTAGACAAAATTTTTCATGTACCCCCATAAATAAAAGTCAAGGGGGTTAAGATCAGATGATCTGGGTGGCCATTCAACAGGACCACCTAGACCAATCCATCTTGGATAATTGACGTTAACCCATTTTCGGAAAGCAATTCCGAAATGTGATGGTGCCCCATCCATGTGAAACCAGACTCTTGAGAAGAAAATCGGTAAGGCATTTTGAATAAAGAACTCACTAATAAGCTGTTGTATGAACTGAAACGTAATGTAATCCTTTATTAAAAAATGCAACGTTAACAGTCATCTGAACATTTGTTTATTGTATTATATTCATGGTTCAGCACTTATGAAATAAGTAAGAACCTTCTTTATCATAAATCAATTTCCAGTATTCTTTTTTTCGTTGTTTATTTATTTTAGGATAACATTTTATTATGCGACGTTAACAATGTTATTGAATCGTATATCTTTTTTAACTTTAGGATTACATTTGTTTTCATGATCTGACAATCACATTCATAGATCTGTAACTTTGAAACAAATAAAAATGAATATACAAGTTTTGCGTTTTTGTTACTTGAAATGAAGTCTACTTTACATTTCTGAAATTTGAACATTTGAACGATACGGAACACCTTGTATGTGTGTAGTACATGAATTCGTGAACAGCTATCACAGTGTGAGGTTGTTTATAGAAATATTTACGAACGTACGTAAGTGTAATTCGAACGGAAAGCATTTTTCTAAATAACGCGCAGTTTTATTTTGGTGAACCCCACGCAGTGACACCAATGTTGGCCAACCTAAGTGCCTGCTTCTATTAATTACTAGTTAAACAAGGTTAAATTAATTAAAAAGCATTTACTTACTTGATCAATCCGCCATTTTTAGATTTATGAGAGTGTGCCGTGAAAGCACCTACAGTAATCCAGTCATAAAAACCTGCTTTATTAAGAGTATCATTATACACCCACATTCGTTGCAGATGTAAGTTTACAGGAGCGAACTCTAAACTCCGATCATTTTTTCTAGAACTTGGTTTAAATAATCTTCCTTTATGAGCCTGTAAACTCTCCCTAGCTTGAGAATATAGTCTTAGCAATTGTAGATGTCTATCTAACAATTCGACTTGTCTAGAATGCCAAGGTTCTCTTAATTCCCCCATTCCAGCAACTTCCTGGAGTAATTCCTTTTCTTGTTGGATCCATACACCGCTAAAATATGTATTTCTGTTATAAATGACATTAAAAAAGAAGATGCAATGTTCAAGAATATATATACATACAGTAGCTGATGGGGAAAAGTAAAGCAAAATTTACTTTCGGCCATAAGTTCGTGCACGCAAATATCTCCACCTAATCCAGAATGAAAACGATAGGTTTGTAGATATGACGATGCGTATAGTAATTTTAATTCTGCCTGAGAAGGTAAACGCATTTTAACACCCAGTCTGGGAGGTAATGACTGCGATCTTCGATGCGACCAAATCTAAAAGAAAATAAGATATAATTAATATTTGATAACATTTTTTTTTAGAATTATTGTGATTGTTTGTTTTATTTGTTATTAGCTGCGGCATTGAGCAGTGGTATGCGTCAAATCCAAAACATTTTACATCAACAGTTAAACGTGAGAAAACTTTGTCGTCGATGACAACGCATTGTCGCATAAAGCAAAACTAACTACTAAGTATCTGTATGCCCTAAACGTCAGGACCATGGACCCTCCACCACCATTTCCTTTTGTTTCCAAAAATTATATAAGACACATTTTTACATCAGATTAAGCAGTAGAACATTATAAAAACTTTGTTTCTGAAGTGTCTCAGTAAGAGTGGCATCATTGCTTTAAGGACTGCATCGAATGCAAAAAGTATACGAGGGATGTTGCATATAGTCTCATAGAGGGCGTCAGTAATAAAACGTCAGGTCTCAAAATTAATCTCAATCTTTCGTTAACCTAAAGTTCCATCAAGATATGGCAAGTGATTTAGTCATAGTGAATTTTTAAAGTTTATAAGTTCGCCGAAAAATGGAATTGAGTCGAGAAAATGATCGCGAAATAATTTTTTACAATTTTCAGAGAAGATTAACTCAACAACGTCTTGCTGAGTTGGTTTCTGTTTTTGAAGATAAAGCACTACATCGATCAACAATTTCACGTTGGTACTGTGAATACCAATGTGGACGCACCAGTATCAGCGGTGATCCTAGGCCAGGTCCGCCAAGAACAGCCGCCACCTAGAAAAACATCGATGCTGTGCGCCGCCTGATTACGGAAGATAGACATGCGACATATCGTGAAATTGAGACATCCATGGGTATTTCAAAAAAGTCAATCCAAACGATCCTACATGATGAACTGAGAGTAAAAGTCGACTTGCGTTAATTGGCCCCGAAAAACTTTGTGCCGGTTCAATAGCGGAAACCCAAAAAACCTCTATAGCATCGTGAGTGGCGATGAATCACGGATGAACACGAAAATAAACGTCAGTCCGCTGCTTGGGTGTTTCAAGATGAAGAGAATCTAACAAAAGTTATCAGTTTGCAAAGTGTATCGAAAAAGATGGTCGCAACGTTTGTCTATAAATCAGGTCATCTAGCTACAATTCCTCTGCAAGAGCGAAGAACGGTTAATGCGGTTTGGTACACAACCGTTTGTTTGCCAGAAATAATCGCCGTGCTCCGAGAAACTAACCCACAACGGCGAATCATCCTGCATCATAACAATGTTTGCACACAGCTCGAAAGACAATTGAGTTGTGGAGTAGCAAAATATCGAATTATTAGTTGACTGTCCTAACTGAAAACTGGAATAACTGCTTTAACAATTGGTTTGGACGAATGCAGAAGTATATCAATTTTTGTGGAAAATATTTTGAAACGCAATAGAGCACTTTGAGTCGATCCACTGTTTGATTTGATGTACAATTCAATTACTTTATTGCATTTTCTTCCTACCTAGTTTTTCTATAAATAATAACATTTTAATAATATCATATATTTTATTATTTAAAATAGCTGTTACAAATATTAAAAAATAATTTAAGAAACCTTTTCACTTTGGGGTATTATTAAGCTGTCCTTAAGGTTTAAAGATATTAAAAATTGAAAAACTAAATCAAATATTGGACTTTCTCATATATGTACATACTTTTAAAATATAGTAACGATAATAGTAATTCTAAAGTAAAAATAAAAAGAGTAAGTCATAAGCAACTTTAAAATATTTTAAATATAAAAGCGTACTTTAAACATGAAATGCATTTCATAACTCATATTTATCACTTTAGGGCAACTTTAAAGCTGCCGAAGGGGCCACTTTAGTGCTTTAAAGAAACTTTAAAATACATATTCGCATATAACCTTTAGTTTTGTTATATGTATTACGAATTATATATATCATGTCCTCATCCGATTCATTACACTTAACGCGGGGAGGTACTACTCAAGCTAGAAATCGTTCATTTCTACTTTTTTTATTATTTATATTTATAGGTATAAGTATGGACATATACATATTTATAAAAATAAAATACTTTCCACAAAAATAACACAATTTTAAATTTGTATATAAATAATAACAATAATAATAACTATGGGTAGGTACTATTATAAAATTAAAAATTTTTATTATATATAAACATTTTTTTATAAAGCTACAAAACAGAAACAAACAAAACTGAAGATAATTCGTCCTTAAAATTTACTTCAAGATTTATCAATTGGCCAGCATTAAAGCCATATGGTGGTGTGGGAGATTTAGTTTGGACAGCATATCGGGAAGGTCCTGGAATGGCATTTTCTGGCGGTATGGAATTTATTAGTGTTGCTTCAGTGTCTGTTACAAGTTGGAAGACCTTCTGTTTGATAGTCAGTTGCATTTGCCCTGGAAACGTTTTTACCGTTGCAGCCATTGAAGAAAAAAATACATGCAGAGGATGTCCGTTTGACTGCTGCGACATCTGCTGCTCACGCTTAAACTGCAGATATTCCAGCATTGGCGACTGCAGTACTTGTTCACGTTTGCGTTTCAACCTGAAACTTGGACGTGACGTCGAGGCACTTGAAACACTTTTGACTGAATCAGGAGTAGCGGGTGCAGAAAAGCCTTCCGTTAATTGCTGGGTAGAATTGCCAACACCATTCTCATTAGCCTCATCATCAGAACTAGGGACCGATAAATTACTTGCTTGCAATTCCTGTGGTTGTTGCAAATGGGGGTTTAGAAATGCCAATTCTTTTTCGAATTTTATTGGCTTGATCTTTTTTGTACCTTGACCACTTTTAGTTCTTCTCAACTGTTTGGCCTTTCTATAATTATCCCGTAATTTTCTCCAAGTTTCTTTGCAGACGTCACCTAAAACAAGAGGCTTTTATAAATTTTTGTTTTAGGTTTCTGGCGACAGGCACTTCATTTAAATCGATGGCCTATACGTTCCGCATGGGGGAAAGAACCGTTCGAAATATTGTTTATAAAACCTGTGAAGCTATATGGGATCAATTGCAGCCCACGGAAATGCCGCAACCATCAGAACAAATGTGGAAAGAAATAGAAAACAAAATTTGGCACCGTTGGAATTTTCCAAATCTAATTGGAGCGATTGACGGAAAGCACGTAATTATTCAAGCTCCACCAAATACCGGTTCATTGTACTTTTCGTACAAAAAATCGTTTAGCGTTGTGTTGCTAGCCCTAGTATCAGCCGATTACAAATTTATCGTTATTGATGTCGGCTCTTATGGAAAAAATTCAGATGGTGCCATATTTTCTTCATCAGCACTCGGACAATTATTGCGAAACAAACAATTGCAAATACCTCCTGATAAAGCTCTACTAGGAACAAATATAATTTTGCCTCATGTGTTAGTAGGTGACGAGGCGTTTCCCCTTTCAGTAAATCTCATGAGACCATACCCAGGACATCAAACAGCCAATAATGAAGAAAATCGGATTTTTAATTATAGACTTAGTAGGGCTCGTCGAGTAAGCGAAAATGCGTTTGGGCTATTAGTAAAAAAAATTAGAATATATGAGCGAACGATAAGTATGACGCCAGAGCATGTTAATGTTGTCGTTAAAGTAACATGTGTACTACATAATTATTTAAGAGAAGACGCTTGCTATTGGACTGAAGACGATGAAGGTGAAGTATGTGTTGCATCAGAAGTATTTCTTCATTTACTTGGCATTGGCGGCAATCATGCCCAACAAGCTTTGCAAGTCAGAGAACAGTTCAAAAATTATTTCACTTCTCCAGAAGGCGCTGTCGATTGGCAGTTGCTAGAAGTACGAGGTGGAAGACGCAATATTATTTGAAAAATGTTAGAACATACAATATCTTTTTTAACAAAACAAATAAATTTTTAATGCACTTACTTGTTTGCTATTTGCCGCCATATTTCTACTACTTGCTCTGCTATTTCCCGCCATATTTCTTCCTTTCTTTGATGGTTACTGTAGAACCTATCACTTAAATCATATAGTTCCTTGTAACTTTGAACTAGCAATATTAATTTTTCATGATAATTCATTTTTTCGCCTATTCTTATTACCAGCTATACACCCAATGACCAAATAGGTTGCACTGTTGCAGGCAGAGACTTGCAAAATGCCGATGAAGACGCGACAATCTCCGATTAGCATCGCCCATTCGTCGGTATCGGTACGAACGCCACGCATCGGCCGGCTTTTAATTCTAGTTCCTGAATTCTCGCCGGATTTTTAAAATTCGATGCCTGCCGTCCGCACATATGTGCGCTGCTACTTTGAGTTTCATTGAAACTATTTTTTTCCGATCCGTACCGTTCCTCCGATGCCGTTGTATGTACGCGTACCTTTACAAGTAATCGAGTGATCATCCGATTGTTAAAAACATCCGAGCACAAAGTAGATTATTAAAATTACTCGGTTATTATATGCTCAACACTAGTTAAAATCAAAAACTTTGTGTTTTGAAATTTGCTACTGTAAGATTTTGTGTTACCAATTTTCATTTAAAATGAATAAACTGCAGTTTTGTTAAAGTTGCCCAGATGCAACATTATGAATCACAATTACTTTAAATTATTTTTAAACAGATAAAGTTACTTTAGTAAAAGGAATTTTTAAGCGAGTATTTTGAAACCGGGCGCAAATATTAAAATATAAAAATGATTCTGGAATCCCACTTTAAACTTTACTTAAAACTAACTAAAAATATTTGCACTTTACCAATTTTTACGTAAATATATATATATATATATATATATATATATATATATATATATACATTTATATATATATATATATATATATATATATATATATATATACATATATATATATATAGATAGATAATTATTTCGTGACCTTTGTATGTTATGGTAAATTAAATTTGTTGGCGATTTAAGGTCTGGTTTTACTTCAAAATGTATATATTTAAAACAATCCCACATGTTTCAGCAAATGATGCCTTTATATATACATATATAGGAATATAAAATTTATTTTATATTCCTTGAAAAAGGCATAATTTGCCGAAACATGTGGGATTGTTTTAAATATATACATTTTGAAGTAAAACCAGACCTTAAATCGCCAACAAATTGAATTTACTATATATATATATATACAGGGTTATGATAAAGTAACGCACAAAATTCATAAAACGTACAATGTTCATTTTTGAAAAAAATGCAAAAACACGTCAAACAGTTTATTTTATTCCGCGTCTTTTAACATAAGTCAAAAAAATAAAACGTCAAATTTGTCAAAGTTATGACGTCATCAATATTTTTTTTAAATATAAAGCTTGGTTTTTTTTTTACTTTATTTGATAAAGCTTGTTTTTCTGCATTATAAAAAAATATTTGAAGTAGGGTCACATAAGAAAAAACTGAGAGAATTAATAAAAAACAAAATAAACTAGTTTTTGAATTTATGAAAAGAAACTAATTATTAAAAGAATTAAAACTTAAAGTTACCTAGTAATAAAACAACTGTTTGTCAGTGTCAGTCTTACAATTAGTGTCATACCAATTTTATTATGATGGCTCCTTTAACGGAAAGAGAAAGGATAGAAATTCTAATGATGGTAGGTTACGGCGATAGACTTCGAAGTCATGAAGAAGCATGTGCTTTATTTAACGAAACACATTTTGAAAGACCTCCAATTGCTAGAAGCACAGTAAGCAGAATTGTTGCAAAATTTAATGAAACAGGAAGCGTAAGTGATGCTCCAAAATCTGGAAGACCGGGAATAAGCGACGATGCAAAGTTAGATATTTTGCTGTCATTAGAAGACAACCCTCACGCAACTACAGCAGAAATTGCCTTACAACAAGATGTTAGTCAGTCGTTTGTAGTAAAGTTTTTAAAAAAAGAAAAACTGCACCCGTACAAAGTTCAACTTGTTCACGAACTCTCAGAAGATGATCCGGACAGACGTTTGGAATTTTGTGAAATCTTCATGAGGCATTGTGACGAAAATCCAAATTTGCTTAATAGTGTAGTATTTTCAGACGAGGCAACGTTTTATTTAAGTGGTACAGTAAATCGACACAATTGTCGCTACTGGGCTCGGGAAAATCCCAACTGGATTCAGACAAAACACACCCAGCGCCCCCAAAAAATTAATGTATGGGTAGGAATCGTCAGGGGAAAATTTATTGGTCCTTATTTCTTTCGTGGGAATTTAACAGCTGAGCGATATTTGGAACATCTTCGTATGGCAGTGCTTCCGGATCTAATTGCGGCATTTCCGGATCCAAATAATAGGGAAAACTTGGATCCCAGTATTTGGTTCCAACAAGATGGTGCACCACCACATTATGGTCTTAATGTTCGAAGGTTTCTGGATAACCAGTTTGAAGGAAGGTGGATTGGAAGACGTGGACCAATGGAGTGGCCACCTAGGTCACCTGATCTCACCCCCCTTGATTTCTTTCTGTGGGGACATTTAAAAAGTCGGGTCTACGTTAACCGACCAGACAATTTAGAAGACTTAATGGAACGAATAGACATGAAATGACTCGTATAACTCTGCAGATGATCGAAGACTCTGTAAATCAGGTCTGCCATCGTCTTGGCCTATGTCAGATAGTGAACGGGACACAGTTTGAACAATTCCTGTAAGAAATCGTTTTGGTATAATGGACTGTTTAGTTAATGTTATTACTATAAAAAAGTTTATTTTGTTTTTTATTAATTCTCTGTTTTTTCTTATGTGACCCATACTTCAAATAATTCTTTATAATGCAGAAAAACAAGCTTTATCAAATAAAGTAAAAAAAAAACAAGCTTCATATTTTAAAAAAATATTGATGACGTCATAACTTTGACAAATTTGACGTTTTATTTTTTTGACTTATGTTAAAAAACGCGGAACAAAATAAACTGTTTGACGTATTTTCGCATTTTTTTCAAAAATGAACATTGTACGTTTTATGAATTTTGTGCGTTACTTTATCATAACCCTGTATATATATATTAGCTTATACAACTGAGAAATATATTTGCATAAATATTTTTTAATTTAAACACCAAAAAGAAATATCTTGATAGAATAAAGTAGCCAAAATTTTTCAATTAAGGTGATAGTCATGATAGAAATCAAAATTACATTTAAAAAGGTTGTTGACCAATATATCTTCATTAATAAAAAAACTGCATATCGTGAGAAATATTTTAATACAAAAATTGCAATTTAACTGCATTTTTTAGGAATAAACAACTATGATATCAAAGCACTTTTATCCACATCAACTTACTTTCATTTCAATCAAAAAAATTAGGCCAGAAAGACCTACATTTGATAAAAGACGATTTCCTTTTTCCTTAAGATGTCTTTATATAATTAATGGAACAAAAAATTAAACGCTTATTTTCAATAGTATAGAGTAATTAGAAAATAAATATTTTTTATTATTTACGTAGATGACCCACAAACCCACATTTTCATACTGATATAAAACAAACATGCGAAAAGATGGAATAACAATCACATATAGGTATAATATAAAAACATATTTATTACCATTCAAGAAGTTTGAAAAATCTGCTTTCAAATACATAAAAAATAAATACCCATTAAATATACGCAACAATGCAATAGTTGAACTTTGTTCTTGAAACCGTACGGAAGTGTTTTGTAATAATGTTTAGAATTTTGTTAGGAATACTGTTACTGTTTGAGGTTGGTACAATATTCGAATAATAAAATTTATTATTCCAAAAATTATTTTATTACAGGTCGAGGCGACAAAAAACAAACAGAATGTATCATTCACAGCAGTTATTAAGAGAAAAGTAATGGAATTTTTAAACGGCACAACTGATTTATTTTCTGAAGCATTATATAATATCTCTGTATTTATTGGATTAGAAAAAAACAACAAGAACTCCTGGCCTTCTCTTAATAAATTTCTAAAATATACCTATAAAACGTTTGAAAAAGGATATAAAGTTGTGAAAATGTCAGTTCCATTTTTAAAATATAAAAGGGAAAATCCAGATAATGTTTCTCTAATAAATTTTTTTAAAAAATCCGCAAAAAATCTGAATAAATAAAAAAACTACATATGTACATGTATGTAGTTACATTATTTAATTTTTTTGTAAAAAAAGGGAAATATATACATATTATTCTGTTACATTTAATGTTAATATGCAATCCTTTCCTGTTTAATTTGAACTACCCTTCAATCAATCAGAGACGGCTAACACTTTATATGCAGTGTGGTATCTGCAAGGGATGTTTCCAAAGTTCTGGGAATTGTGTTCTAATTAAATTACGCAGAACTTATAGGCAATTGCTATTGGTGATAAACAAGTCTTGACATGCTTATGTAGTTATAGTGTAATAGTAGCGTTCAGTCTAATTCAGGTGCTCGACCGATATAGACGCATTTTCGTAGCTCTGATTGTGTAACCATGGGAAGACGCGTCTAAATCTCAAAGAGCAATAATTTTCTTTTTGTG
Source organism: Melolontha melolontha (assembly GCA_935421215.2). NCBI lineage: Eukaryota > Metazoa > Arthropoda > Insecta > Coleoptera > Scarabaeidae > Melolontha > Melolontha melolontha. The sequence goes on from OW285235.1 coordinate 166,449,855, forward strand.
GAAAGAGGGTGTGAAAACTTTAGAAATTATTAAACGTCTGTAAGGAGTGTTTGGTAAGTACATATTCAGAATCTAAAAGTACTGTATATCGGTGGATCAATCGTTTCAAAAGTGGTAGAACATCATTAGAAGACGATTCACGCAGTGGTCGCTCAAGCACATCGGTAAATGAAAGAAACATTACTGCCGTGGAGAACCTACCGAAAGGGCTTAGACGAATGACTATTTATTAAATTAGTGTACGTCTAGAAATAGGTACACGACAAGTTCATGAGATCTTACATAGTCGTTTGGGCGTAAGCAAGGTTTCAGCTCGCTGTCGTCAACTTCAAGAGCTGTTAGCTCGTTCCGGTGATAAATTTTGGCAACGGACAATAACCACTGCCGAAATGTGGATTCATTATTTCAATCCTGAGCCCAAAAGTCAATCCAAAGAATGCGCGTGCAGTTCCGTCTGTTGGAAAGGTAGTGCTTACGTATTCTGGGATTGCGAAGGGATTATTTTTATGAATTATCTGGCGAAAGATACTACAATTAACGCGCAGAATATTGTTTGAACTTATTACCCGAACCAGTGCGGCAGGCATTTATCAGAAAACGGCCTGGGAAGTTGCGTAAGCGTCCGTTATTGCAACAGGATGATGCAAGACCGCACACCATAAGAAAAACGAAGGATGTTTTGAACGACTTACGATGGAAATTGCTTCTGCATCCACCTTATTCACCTGATCTCGCACCGATCGATTTTCATCTGTTCCCAGATTTGAAAAACCTTTACAAGGTGTTCGTTTTGAGAGTTTAACTGACGTAAAACGTGCCATAAATATGTGGATTGAGGAGACACCGAAAAAGTTCTTTGATGGAATAAAAATAATTTATCGTTGGGATAAATGTATGTTTATAGATTGTATGGCTTTGTATATTACCCATTTAATATGTAAATAAAGATTTATTTTTATATCTTATTTATTCTAATTTATAATTTGGTTATTATTCTTATTATTATAAAGAAATAAAATGTAAATATTTGTATTTTATTTCTTTACCCATAATAAAACGTAAAAAACAAGTCTTAATATATTCGTTTGTCCGCACTATAGTTTTGTACTTCCCCGCAAGAAGTTTGGTCGTAACTTTTTAACATTGAATCACGTTTAGAGATATAGCAGTTGGGACAGTCGTATATAAGGTTCGTTCCAACACACCGTTTGATCGTTACTCGGACGAACGGGTCTCTGCGCAGAATGAATTTAGTGTTCCAACACAACGTCTGACCGTGATATGTACTAACAGCCGTTGGTTCCAACACACTGTTAGGCGGTACATGAATCGGTACTTGTACGATCAAACGAGTACGTAGATTTTTATCGAACCGTTTAGCCCCGGCTATACCAGATATGCGCAGAACGTAATAACCTCAAATGATTTGGAGTCCCTCGACTGTCAACAACTGTTAGTATCTCTTTTGATCCGTACTTGATTTTAGTGTGTTATTACTGTTATTTTGTATTATCAAATATGAGTGATTCAGATACGGAGGGATTCTCTGATGACATTGAGTCCGTATCTAATAGCGAAGATGAAGATTTAGAACTTGAATTAACGAAGAAACCTTCTTTATCTACGTGCTAGTCGAAACTGTCGACAGCTAGCCAAAAAAGACCGTTCCAACACAAAGCGATGAACGGATCAGTCAACTGTAGTACAATGTTAACGCATGCGCATAAAGTGGTTCATGAACAATACATTGTACGATACACAAACTGCGTGTTGGAACGAACCTATAGAATATTCAGCCAAAATTGGCATGCGCCTGGTCCTTAAGTTGGAACTAATATCGCGCAGCTTGTAGTAAAAATTGGCAAATATGTCCAACCTAACCACGTGCAAACTAACATTGTTATCTCATGTTTAAATCTGTAAATAGTGAATATTCATTGCTTTAAATCTTCTGTATTAAGTAATAATTGAATAATCAAAATACTGAGTTTGATTTTTTATTTTTAAAATTCGTTAAATAGTGAACTTAAAAATGTAGTTTTATTTACTTATCGTCACAAAATGCATTACTTTATTGCTTACTTCTTTAATGAGAATGTACTTAATTTTTCTTTAGAAAATTAGGTCAATTTTTATAAAATTTTAGATAAAAAATTTAGATGAAAGCGGTATATTTAAAAATGTCTAATGGATTTATATATCACGCTATAAAATCGGCGCGTGGTAGAGTCGCAGTGAACCAAGGTCACCGATATTGGCTGACAAATTTCATTAATAAATACGTTAAGTGTCCCAACCTGTGACGCGCCGTCCATATGGGCAAGGTCGTGCAGCGCACAACGGCGCCAAGGCCTTAATGGCGCCTACGGCCACTTGTGATAAGTTAAATTTTAAAAATTGACTGACTTTTTAAAGCAGCTGAATATTGAAAATCTTATTAATGAATTTGCCAAAAGTAAAGCTAGAAAAGCCCAATTTCTATAAGACATTTCCGTTGTTTTCCTTCACGTTTATCTATTTAAAAACACGGGCACTCTAAAAATATTTTATTTGACCTTTTGTTTTTTAATAATTTGGAATACTGTTTTTTAATTTGTTACTGTTGTTTCAGTGTGCAACAAAAATTTTAATAATATTTTTTTGTATGTGAACCTATTGTTTGCCTCAAATAAAAAATACCTACCAGTACTAATAAGTCTAAAAGAGTTCGTCATAAATTTCAATGTTGAACTGTGGGAGAGTGGCTGGTAATTTTGGCTCAATACATATAGGGTAAAGGCGCCTATCAGTATTTCGCACGACGGCGCCGAAGATACTTGGCGCGTTACTGGTCCCAACTGCTATATCTCTAAACTGTGATTGAATGGTCGCATCTTCTTGTGGTAATCTGAGGACAGGTCACTGTGTACTGGGAAGTGGGGATTCGATATTATTTTATTATATTCTCTAACCAGGCTTCCCTGTCTCCGGATGGTGGGAGGTGCAATATGGCTTAGAATGGGTAAAGGTGTACTTTTGGACAACCGCTAATTATTCTTATGGTCTCATTGCGTTTGATATCGATCATTTTTGCGTTACAGTTGTATAGCTAGACTGGGGCTTGGTATTCAGCTACCGAGCATACAAGGTTAAGAGTTGACATTTTAAGAGTGGATGCATTCACGCTCCAAGCAGTACCGCAGAGATTATGTTATTTTTAGTGTTTATTTTAGCTGCGGTTTTCTCTAGATGTTTTTTATATGAGAATATTCGATCCATTGTTACTCCTAGATATTTTGTACAAGTACACTTGCATACCGTAAAAATCAAATAAACAATGGTGCGACAAAAAACTATAATAATGGGCAGTCATTCAAATAGAAATACATATATAAACAAATTTATTGTTTCAATTTTTTCTAATATTGGTAAATATGGATTTAATCTTAATCAAATAGAAACATTCACTAGTGACCTACCAACACAAGGTTTTACGTTTATTTCGCAAATGTAGATCTTGTAGGGATGGGCTTAATAGTTCTATTTTGTGAACTAGTTCTTAACGAACTTAAAACTACTTAAAAAATTAAAATGAAAAAGTAACCGAAATCGGTCGTCCATATTAGCTTACGGAATTAAGCAATCTTGAACGTTATATCGCATTAATAAGATTGTTTGAGCCCGTAAGCTCATCATGTAATCATTTGTATTCACATTTCAAGTATTCTAATTTAGAAAAATATATTGTTAAAAAAAAAGTAAAAAATAACGCCGAATATTGCCGACAAATGATCCACGTTAATATAATTCATCGCGAACTAGTTCATTTCATATATCCGAACCAGTTCATCTAGTTAGCGCTCGAGAATCAGTCTTTTTAATAGTTCGTTCGCGAACTACATATCTATAATATCTTCTAGTGAATGTCTCTAAAATAAATAACTAAATAACGTATATTTAATGATAATTTGTTGCATTGGAAACAGATTTAAAATAAATTATTTATTGGGTAAAAAGGTGCATGCATGGATAGGTTTCACTGATTGTCATGTGTCACGTTGATTATTACAGTAACATTAAACGAAATTTCTTTACGAAGTGTTTAAAGAGTAGAGTCAAAAGCAATTTAAAAACTTTTAATACATTTGCTGCAGTAAATGCGAAATCATCATATTTAAATATTGTTTGTTAAAATGTATGATGCTGCAATATTAAAAATATGAAGCAGAATACGTTGAAATGAGTCTAATATTACTTGACTATTTACCCGGATTTGAAGGTAAGTCTTGTAAACAAGTCTTGTCTGTTGAATTCCTAAGTCTTTCAGCACTCCAATTTCTAACTGAACTCTTTTGAATTGTTCGAATGGAAGAAGAACTTTGAAGTAACGGATTTCAACTTTTGATATTCTAACATATTTGTTAATTGCATTGAAATAATTTTATCTTCTCCTGAGCCATATGTCTACCGTATTTTTTTTACATTGAAATTTTTAAATCCGCCTCAAACATTATTTAAGCAAATGCAATGCAAAGAAAAACAAACAATAAAGTATGAATAATTGCAAGCTTACCTCGGTTTGTTGATTTTTCAACATTCTTCATTGATTTGTTTCTTTTTTTGCTCGGCTATCTTAAGTATCGCTTGTTGTTTAATTCATTGAGTTCTTTAAAACCTAACTCAACATTACATTTTAACTACTAAAACTACTTAAAAAGAACTTCCAAATGTTGCTTGACTGACGGTCGCATGAATACTAGTTTTATATTTCAGCTTTTGACTATTAATTGAACATAAATATTCACAAATTAGTATATACAATGGTATATGGTTTCGAAATTATCCCAATTATTCGTCGGGAATGCCAGAAATTAGTTCTACCTGGAAATTATGTATAAACCGGTGCGTCTGCAATAACGGATTAGGATAATTTCAGTTTACAAAGAATGGTCATAAAATTTATCCCTTAGTTCATTTAAAATAATAAAACCTACGTTGTTTAGTTTAATATTAAAGAAAAACATATTTTCTATAGTCCATTTATAATTAAATTTAACGGAGTAACAAGTGCAAAATAGGAATTTGATATTTCATTATGTAAGAAAAAAAATAATAAAATCTAAACAGAGGGTGTCTTATACACAGACAAAACGTATTCAATAATAATAAAATACTTAGAAATAATAGCAAGTTTACTGCTTATCCCGTATGTACGAATTACACTTTTTTGAATTTTTATACTTTAAAATTAGTGCTAATATTAGAAAATAAAAGGTCCAACATTTTGCTGTCACTATTAAAAATATTGTTGAATACATTAAGAATGTCGAGGATGGCGGATACCAAGTGGGCACTGATAATGGTCTTCTACCTGATATCTAATGACTACTGCTAATGACACTGGATAATCCAGTAGACAAAGCGAGCACATCATCCCACTGACGTAATTACGGGTGGGCTTACGGCCAACTTTAGAATAGAAATGCCCACCCTGCGGCCTACACAGAAATGTACAGAAATTTATTTCTTTGTAAATATTAAATTTCTACTCCGTCACTGTACCGAACAGAAAGTACTACAAAAAATGTTAAGTGAATAACATTTATCAAATACCTAATAATTTTCTAGAAATTTTCTATGGTATAAGAATAAAGCGTTCTGGCGGATGCAGCATATTGTTTACGTGTAGATATTTTTCCACCAAAACCGATTGCGGGGAGGCAACACTTGTTTCAAGTGGATTTACAAATTGGAAGGGAGCTTTAGAAAAGTATGCTGGTTTTAGGAAACACGAAAAAAGTGTAGAGCATAAAAATAATGAAGTTAAATGGGTAAAATATAAAAGTTTAAGTAATAAAGAAAATTTGAATTTGGTAAATGAAAATAGAACCTATATATCTGTAATAGTAGATATTTTGTGGTAATAAACGTACTAATAAAGAAGGTGCAGACAGTCTGAACGGAGGGAATTTTTTGGAATTATTATATTTAATTGCTGAGCATAATGAATTGATTCGGAAAAAAATTAACGAAGAATTGCCACACAATGAGAAATATAGTAGCCAACTTATACAAAATGAACTTTTGTCAATTTATGCCAAATTAATTCGCTAACAGGATAGTGCAGAAGCTAGAGAGGCCAAATATTTTGCAGTTATTTGTGACGAAACAAGACATATTCGCAAAACGGAGCGGTTATCCATCGTATTACGATACTGTTATGATGGTGTTATTTGCGAGCGCTTCATTGGTTTTAGAGCTGCCGATAATTTGGACGAGCATTCACTTTTTTTATACATAAAAGAATAATTAGCTTGTTGCGAAATCGATTTGAAGAACTGTGTTGCCCAAACTTACGACGTGCAAATGTGATAAGTGGACGGTTAAACGGTGTACAAAAACGATTTCGTGATGAGGTAGAGGAAGGTGCGTATGTATATTGTTATAACCGCAGACTGAATTTGACAGTTATGGACGTATATAAGAATTTACCAACACGACTCTTACACTTTTTAAAGGGCTCAGCGATTTTCTACAAAAGGTGACTTCTGATATGTCTGCTGCAAATTTGTTAATTAAATCAATTAATTCTTTCAATGGAGACTGTGGTTAAATAATAATTCAAAAAAGGTATATAACCCCTTACCACAATTATTAGTCGTATCCTAAATACGTATTTCGACAACTAAGTTGTCATCATCAGTAGGTAAAAACTACTAATTAAAGTCACACGGGGCACAATAAAGTAAGATAAACGCTTCCGCACAACTACTATACACTGCAACCCTGTACAGACTAAATTTATCATGCACATCTCAAACTACGAGACAAAACACTTGTCTCTTAGAAAAAGGTTCTTAAACATGTGTTAGAATATCGAACAAAGGGACGGCAAAAATTCTTCTCTAAAGAAGGCGCCTACTAAAAACGATTTTAAGGCTACGGTGACCTACTAATAAACTAAATGAAACACCTTATATTTCCACAAAACACTAGTATAATTAACTGTATGAGCATTTCATGTGCAATGTACAAATTAATAGTTATTATTTACACACAACAAATGGTTAAAAAGTCGTATATATAGTAAAGGCCGAACTCTCATAGCAAATTCAGAGAAAGACAAAAATAAGAAGCGGCGTTATATGTGACAAACCAGACATCCGGCTTGTTGTATTATATTAAATGAGAATCAATCCTCGTGAAAAGGGTCAATAAATAATTAGATATTGTAAGTGTATAATTTAGAAGTTAATTATAAATAGGTGACAATGTGTTATATTAAATGAGAAACCATTCACGTGAAAAGGGGGGTCTATGAATAATTAGATATTGTAGGTATATAAATTTAAAAGTTAATTATAAATAGGTGACAATGTCCTAGTTAAGGAGTTAAGCAATTTAATATAATTCACGGTAGGCTCTGGGTGTGCAGGAGGTAATTTTTTTTTTCGCATATTAAATGAGAATTCAATTCACGTGAAAAGGGTCTTGAATAATTGGATATTGTAGGTATATAATTTAAAAGTTAATTATAAAAAGGTGACATGTCCTAGCTAAGGAGTTGCACTATTTAATATAATGTATAGAATTCACGGTAGTCTCTGGGTGTAATTTTGCATATTAAATGAGACTCACTTCACGTGAAAAGGGGGGTCTATGAATAATTGGATATTGTGGGTATTTAATTTAAAAGTTATTTATAAATAGGTGGCATGTCCTAGTTAAGGAGTTAAGCAATATAAAATAATGTATAGAATTCACGGTAGGCTCTGGGTGAAACATGATAAATAATTTAATAAACAAAACACCCGGTACATCTGTTTCACGTTTTGGGGAACAGATGTACCGGGTGTTTTGTTTATTAAATTATTTATCATGTTTCACCCAGAGCCTACCGTGAATTCTATACATTATTTTATATTGCTTAACTCCTTAACTAGGACATGCCACCTATTTATAAATAACTTTTAAATTAAATACCCACAATATCCAATTATTCATAGACCCCCCTTTTCACGTGAAGTGAGTCTCATTTAATATGCAAAATTACACCCAGAGACTACCGTGAATTCTATACATTATATTAAATAGTGCAACTCCTTAGCTAGGACATGTCACCTTTTTATAATTAACTTTTAAATTATATACCTACAATATCCAATTATTCAAGACCCTTTTCACGTGAATTGAATTCTCATTTAATATGCGAAAAAATTACCTCCTACACACCCAGAGCCTACCGTGAATTATATTAAATTGCTTAACTCCTTAACTAGGACATTGTCACCTATTTTTAATTAACTTTTAAATTTATATACCTACAATATCTAATTATTCATAGACCCCCCTTTTCACGTGAATGGTTTCTCATTTAATATAACACATTGTCACCTATTTATAATTAACTTCTAAATTATACACTTACAATATCTAATTATTTATTGACCCTTTTCACGAGGATTGATTCTCATTTAATATAATACAATAAGCCGGATGTCTGGTTTGTCACATATAACGCCGCTTCTTATTTTTGTCTTTCTCAGAATTTGCTATGAGAGTTCGGCCTTTACTATATATACGACTTTTTAACCATTTGTTGTGTGTAAATAATAACTATTAATTTGTACATTGCACATGAAATGCTCATACAGTTAATTATACTAGTGTTTTGTGGAAATATAAGGTGTTTCATTTAGTTTATTAGTAGGTCACCGTAGCTTTAAAATCGTTTTTAGTAGGCGCCTTCTTTAGAGAAGAATTTTTGCCGTCCCTTTGTTCGATATTCTAACACATGTTTAAGAACCTTTTTCTAAGAGACAAGTGTTTTGTCTCGTAGTTTGAGATGTGCATGATAAATTTAGTCTTTACAGGGTTGCAGTGTATAGTAGTTGTGCGGAAGCGTTTATCTTACTTTATTGTGCCCCGTGTGACTTTAATTAGTAGTTTTTACCTACTGATGATGACAACTTAGTTGTCGAAATCGTATTTAGGATACGACTAATAATTGTGGTAAGGGGTTATATACCTTTTTTGAATTAAATCAATTAATATAACTTTTCAAAATATGAGGAATGACTTACAATGCTTTGTAAATATTTGCGAAGCCGAACAAATTTGTGTTGAAAGTAATATTTAGATTACATCAGAACAACCTCATAAACGTAATTGGGAATTTACATTAAGTGACACGCCACCACGCGATAAATTTTGGAACTAGCGTTGGAACTATCGCATGTAAAACTGATTATGTTTTCATATTTTCCTTGGTATTTTATACTTTCGCTACTCTTTTATGACAAATGTCTTTCTAAACATCACCCATAGTTAGCATCTTCTTTAGATGGTATTATCTTCGAAAATTATACAACGAAAAAATTATTAGAAATAAAATGTTCATACAGTGGAAAAGATAAAAGTGCTGTAAATTGCATCGATTCATGTAATTATCTGATATCAGAAGAAAATAACACAGTGCTAAAGAGAAATCATTCATATTATAGGCAAATTCAGTTAGGAATGGCCATATTAAATTTAAACGAGTGCGATTTCTTTATATTTGCTTCATATGACTCGAGTTACATCAATATTACAGTGCCTTTTGATAAAGTATAGTAAAGTAGTATAGTTTAATTACAACTTTAAGAAACAAGTATGTAAATAAAATGGTGTATGTAATATGTAAAAATAAAGATCAAAAGAAAATTTGAAGTACTTCTCAATTTTAAAATTGCTCATGATGTGTTGGAGATCATTAAATATTCGATAGAAATTTATTGTACTTATTCACAATAACTTATTCACAATAGCACGAAACAGTATATAAGTTTTATCAGTATAATTGAAACATACATGAGTAGGTAAACCCCACCAGTTTTGTATAATACAAAGGTATTTTTAATAATATAAAATATTATTCAAAATCTGGTGTGAAGAACACAAATGCAGGTTCACTATTAATATTTTTTTTTTTGTGAACGTGTCCGAATATATCCTATCCCCAGAGACGTAGATACGTATTTCACCTTTCTACAGGCTCATCGGTACGCCCCTGCTGGAGAAAGGATATTCCCAGACACATTCACAAAAAAGAACCACATCGCCCTATCACCGTAATTATCCAGACCGGGCGCAGAAGTAAATTCGGCGCTGCCTGTTGTCAGACAGCCGAAGTACCCCGCATACCGTCCACATAATTAATGTGAAGTAACGACGCCCTTCCAAAGGCGGCACAGCCAATCTCTCTAGAAAACTGCATTTTGTTTGTGCCTTCACTCATACTATGGCTTAACCGCATGTGTAATGTATCAGTATAATTGAAACATACATGAGTAGGTAAACCCCACCAGTTTTGTATAATACAAAGGTATTTTTAATAATATAAAATATTATTAAAAATCTGGTGTGAAGAACACAAATGCAGGTTCACTATTAATATTTTTTGTGAACGTGTCCAAATATATCCTATCCCCAGAGCGGGGTACTTCGGCTGTCTGACAACAGGCAGCGCCGAATTTACTTCTGCGCCCGGTCTGGATAATTACGGTGATAGGGCGATGTGGTTCCTTTTTGTGAATGTGTCTGGGAATATCCTTTCTCCAGCAGGGGCGTACCGATGAGCCTGTAGAAAGGTGAAATACGTATCTACGTCTCTGGGGATAGGATATATTCGGACACGTTCACAAAAAAAAATATTAATAGTGAACCTGCATGTGTTCTTCACACCAGATTTTTAATAATATTTTATATTATTAAAAATACCTTTGTATTATATAAGTTTTACTTAGCGATTTCTGCTAAAGAATTATAATTCAAAACAACTGTATTTCGCACTTACATCGCATTATTTAACAGTTCGAGTTACATAACTGGTTGTCAAAAAGCTTTATTATCAGTATCAGCTTTATTATTCTTACATATTTGAGTATGCAGATAAAGTGGAGCTTTAAAAAAACATGTTTCTTGATGAAGAAATTAAAATCAACATAAAATAAATCCTCGAACCAACTTCGATAACACGATACGCTATATACAAGACTATAAAGGTAGTATCTGTCCACAAGATATTTTGACCACGTCATTAGTTGCGTGGCGTTATCACGGACATGGGCACTTGCAATGTATATATTCTCATTTCATTCAAAATCCAATGGTTAAACAAGGATAAAACACTGAAACGAAAATGTGGGATTGTCTTCGCCGTAAGACCAATATGATAGACAGAGATAACATGCGGTCGCCTGCCCCCCATGACTCCCCTGTACTACTATAGTCGAATAATTAAACTTTGATGTTTGACATCTTACTTTGGTTTATTGCTTTTCTAATTAATTTTCTTTCTGTCTAGCAAATAATTGATCTTTTGATACTACAAAGAACTGTTTTTAATACATTTTCAGTAAGTAATCTTATCACTAACTTATTTATTGGTTATTGGTTAAGAATTTATTACATTATTTACTACATTATTACAGATATGCCTCGAAAACCTTTGAATTCACAGTCCCAGCAACCTGTCTTGAACTTTTTTGAAAGAAAGAAACTAAATTAAGCACCTCTGATAAATATAAATGCAGCTTTTGAACTATTTATTATATTCTTCTTGAAAGTTATATATTGAATTGTTTTATTGTTTTTAAATAAATTAATTTAAAATTTTATTCCGGTCTTCTATTAGTGCCAATTATACTCTCTGTATTTTAATTCGGAGGAGCGTTTTAAAAATCTCGCAGTAAAAAGAAGTCTCGTTATTGGCCAATTATCGGCCACAATGACACTAAATTTAGAGTATTGACGGTTGACAGGTTGAATCAGCTGATCAAAACTTACATTTTGTATAATTATCGTTACTGTTTGTTTTCCTTCATTAAATTTTCCAAAATAAGTTCTTTTTAGAGCTAACTTAATATTTTACATACGTTACACTTTTTTCGTACGTTATTTTTCGATATGGATTAAGTACAAAGCACTTCTGGAACGCAAATATAACCGATACGAAAACGAAATTATTTAGGCTTGGGGCACTTATCTGTGTTTGAGAAACAAAATATATATTCTCGGCTGTTGTTGCAGATACTTCTTGGTGAAACATTTTAACTTCATACAGTAAATAATAAAAATAAATTAAAACACTTGGCTTGTTTCACTATGAGATTTATTTAAATTCTCTAACATTTGTTTCGGCTGTTATGCCATTCTCAAAGAGATCTATAAATCTGATTTATAGATCTCTTTGAGAATGGCATAACAGCCGAAACAAATGTTAGAGAATTTAAATAAATCTCATAGTGAAACAAGCCAAGTGTTTTAATTTATTTTTACAAAATATATAATATATTTAAGAAACTTTGAAACAATAAACCTCAAATGAAGATGACTGTCATCGTAGCAAAAATAGCATGCGTTTTAGGTTAGTAAATAATCTGTATTCGTACGTATAGCAAAACGCCAAATAAGTTGGCGCGAGGAGGGGTAAGTTCGCGCAGGACTAAAAGTAGTGGGGAGATTTGTATTTGGTTTTACATCAAATGTCAGAAAATTCTAACCTCTTAACGTGTGTCACTTTATGATCCCCTAGCAAAGACATTATGTTCCGTCAAACGTCAATGACAAATGTATTCTGACAATTACTTGAGTAGTGGGGGTGAACGTTTTTAAAAACGGCTTCTGCGCAGCCCCTCCTCGCGCCAACTTAATTGGCGCTTGCTATATGTAGGTACTATATGCTAACTTACTTTCAGGAGGCAAAATCGACAATTTATCGTACAATCAAAGATTATAAACAGAATGGTCAAATTATTCCACCAAAACAAATTTCAGGAAGGCATTCTTTAATTGCCGAGTACGACGAAGGTGTCAAGAAATCGAAATAGTACACAGCTTTTTTTATAAAAATGAACTTCCTACGCTTAATAAAGTGCTAAATGAAATAATACAACGCGATGATTTGCCACAGATGAGCCGTTCAACTCTGTATAAATTCATGAAACACATAAATTTCAGGTCAGTGGGTATTTTAATTATTATATAGACAGTTTTACTTGTTCATGTTGTTACATGCAAATGCATATTACAATATAAGTGATATAATATTATGTATTGCTGCAGATATATGACCAGAGATAGAAAAAGTGTTCTTATAGAACGTGATGATATAGTTAGATGGAGACGCAGGTATTTAATAACCATACAAAACTACAGATGTCAAAATCGTCCAATCTATTACTTGGATGAAACATGGTTAAACGAAGGAGATACAAAGCAAAAAGTTCGGATAGATAATACTATACAGAACCGACGACAGGAATTTAATGAAGGCTTAACTACAGGACTGCGGAATCCTGTAGGAAAAGGAAGACAACTTATAATTTTACATATAGGTTCTGAAGCTGGATTTGTAGAGAATGGTCTTTTACTTTTTGAAGGAAAAAAAACTGCAGATTACCATGAAGAAATGAATGCTAATGTGTTTGAAGAGTGGTTTAGTCAAATATTAACAGTACTACCAGACAATGCTGTTATAATCATTGATAATGCTACATATCACAGCCGTAAAATTGAGAAAATCCCCACAACAAGAACTTTTATTGCAAGCCATTCAAAATATTACCGCAGACAAATGGAAAAAGTGTGTAGAACATGTTGGAAGAAGGAAGAAGTAAGAATGAGTGAATTGGATGGTCTAATCGATAATATTATTGAACCTTTTATTATATCCGTTGGTAATAGCAGCGAAAATGAAAATCTGTCGTCCAGTGATACAGAATAAAGTTCTGCTTGTCATTTATATTATTTTATAAATAAATACTTTGAACTATAATGTATTCTGTTTATAAATAAAGCAATAAAATTAAATAATAGCTGCATAATGTATTAATTTCTCTAATATCGATCAGAAAAGAATTACGTAGTAATGCAAAAATCTGTTTAGTGTTTATAATTTCATAAAACAATCAAAAAATAAAATCAAAACTCACTTTTGATTATTGTAGATTTTAAAATAAAGTAAATAGTAATTTTAATAACAATATTATATTTTAATAAACATCAGTAACCTATATTTCAATTCTACTGTCAAAATAAGCAACTACAAATTACATGGTGTAAAATCGTCTCTTCAATTTACTCCTCCGAATTAAAAAAACAGAGTATAGTGCACCTTAAAATATTATTTGAAGGAGATTTGATCATTTTAAATTTGCCATGGTTCTTCTATATTAAATAAGCTTTTATAGTAAATAATAAATATTTATGTATTAAGGGAATAAACGACAGTTTTAATCCCGAGACAGTAAGTAATGCCTGAGCGACCGAAGGGAGCGAGGGCATTTTCTGTTAAGGGATTATAGACGTTTATTCCCGAATTACATACAAAACTTTTCTCCCGACCTTAAATGTAATAATTTATTTCATTATTAGTTTGACAGTTGATTGATAGATTGATCTGATGTCATTCAATTAAGTTGGTTTGTCATGAAAATGTGCATAGTTTCTGGTTACTAAGGTAAAACGAGTTTGTTTGTGTCTTATTTTTTTCCAAAAAAACGCAGTCCGTTTAAGTTATTGTGCAAAAATGAATATTAATGGCAGTGAAGGTGATAATTTTTGCACAAGCACTACTGTAAGCAACCGCCAAGTTAAGATATCAGATGATTGTCCATATATAAATATTGTAAACTCATCTAATGTTACTATTACGATTACAAAATAAAATCGATTGATATATTTAAATGCTTCGTCAATCTGACAGTTAAATTAATTTTGACTTAAATAAATGAACCAAAAGTCATTCACTACAGTATCCACTTTATCCCCTAGGGAAAATCGAATATTTTATTCCCTAGAGAATAAAGTAGTCTAATATATGTCAATTGTCAGATGTATAAGATGACACTTTATTCTCGGTCGGGAGAAAATACATTTTTTCCAATTTTACTTATTAAAATGATCATTACATATATTGAATTTCATTATTAAAACAACATTTTAATCATAAAGGTGAATAAAATTAATCAAAACAGTGAATAAAATGTTTCCAGCAACACTTTATTCACACTGCTATTGACAACACGAATAAAGAAAAAAAAATAAAATCAATGTCCACGTCAAGTAAAATTTTGACAGATGTAAATTCAAATGAAAGGCCTGGAACTTCCACTGCACTTGACCCTGACGAAAGTATAGTCAACTTAGCTTGCACTGTACTTGACTCTGACGAAAATAGAGTCAACTTTCCTGGTTTAAGAATTCATCAAATTATTAATAGTACAATCAATATTCATGTAAATAAATTACCTAATCAATAAATTTTTTTGAAACTTTTGCAAAATTGGAAAAAATCTTGTATGATACACGTGAATAAGCAAATTTTATCCACTCAAAAACATTATCGCACTCGGCTTGCGCCTCGTGCGCTAAACAATTTTTTCGTGGATAAAATTGGTCTTTATTCACTTATACCATAAATAGCTATTATGTGTTCTATATTCAGACTGGCACGATTTGTTGTTGAATATTTTGGTTCTTTAGAATAAATACATAACCTACATGTCATGAGATGAATGATTGACATCACGGAAAATTTCATTCATAACCATGCTGTTCTTGACGTTTTATTAAAATTCATTTTAATAAGTATAGCTAATTTTAGCTAATTAATAAAATATGTTATAAAATTTAGAATATTTAGGATATAAACATAATCTTAAAGCAGTTTACTTTTAAATACAATTCTATTTTATAGTAATGAATTTGAGCCAAAAGTGTTGAATTGGTTCATATGGATGAAAATTAATGGCGTAAGTTAAAACATCGAATAGATTGATATATACACCAACGGTAATGTTAATTCCCAATAAGAAAATTCCCATAAAATTCAAAACGTTTTATTTTACAGAAAATGTTCAGCATTTCGAAAATGAATCGATTTTAGAAAGAGTCGATTATAAAGTAAAAATATTTATTCCTGCTCTTGACCGTAATTTATTTGAACTAAGCAATCGATTTGGAAATCATTCAGAAATATTAAGCTGCATTGATGTATTACATCCGCAGAACAAGAACTTTTAAAATTTTGAGCAAGTTGAAACGCTTGCAATTCATTAAAATATATATAGAGTTAATGCAAGTAGAATTTAAAATCCTCAAAGATAACCAATTATGAAAAAGAAAACATTCAGGTGGAAAATATATTACAGCTTCTAGACTTAAAAAAAAAAAATACAAATCAGTGTTTCCAAGTTGTTTCCATAACAGTTACTGTGCCGGTTTCAAGCGCGGGGTGTGAACGTACATTTTCTTGCTTACGCCGCCTAAAAAATTATATGAGAAATAAAATGGGACAAGAACGCGTAAGTGATTTAGTAATTATAAACATAGAAAAAGAAATTGCCAAATCTTTAAAAATAAAACTCTTGTAATTGACTATTTTGACGCTGCTCACAATAATAGAAGGATTATACTTCATTAATCAGTGAGTGATATTTTTTGTAGTTTAGTAGGTTATACTACATATAGACAGTCGCGTGCAAAAAAAATCTGAAACACCAAAATAAATATCACTTAGGGCCGGTATTATAACCAGCGAATATATCTCCGAATAACAACTTGACAAATAAATTTATTCAACAATAAATTGAAATCTGGTATTATAAAAATGCATGCAAGTAAAATAAGTATTTGTAGAATAACTCTGTATAGCTATCTATTTTCCAGTCTAGCGTTTCGATAAACGATGGAGCCACTGAATAAAATGAAGAAATATAAAAAAATCCTAATTCTATACATACTATTTCTTTTTGTTTATATTTATAAAATACAAACCGATAAATCTGGCATCAAAATTCAAATTATTAAACACACAAAATATAAACTTTTAAAAATAAGGTTATGTTTATTTGAACAAAGTAGAGCAAACAGTTGTTCGCATTTAACCAATGAATAACATTTAATATCACGATTTTCTAGGGTGTAAATTAATTGGTAGATTTACTTGCTTAGTTTCCTTATTCGCTAGTTCTAATATTCAATCTATAGAGTAAATTAAATTTACTTGCTTACTAAATAAAATCTGTAGATTTTATCGTTTATAATACCGGCCCTACACTATTATATTTATTTCCCTTCACAATAGAAACTTGTTAAATTATATTAAATGTATGTGCCCTTCTTTAATTGTCAGGTGGTCTCCCAAAAATTTAGATCTATTTACGTGGCGGCATCATCCTGATAATTATTAAAATGCATTATAATATTATAAAATAAATTTTATAAAATTACCCGAGTCAAGTAACATACGTAATATACACTCCTTTTAACAACTTCAACTTTAATCGCCTTTATTAATTGCTCTATCGTTATAGTTCTTTGAATGGATTTATTCTTTTGCTTACATTTATTATTTGCAATTTTTGCGTAATTTCTAATCTTCTAGAATTTCGCTAAGAGAAGCAATGTCAGAGTGGGTGGCGAGTCAAGTAATAACTTGTTGTTAACGGTTTTTGTTGAATTTGACAAATTATAGAAAGCCACTTAGGACAAAGTATTCATAGAATTTGTTGGTAGTTCAGAAATTGACGAAGTTTTTTGGCGTTATACTAAAAAATCTACCAATTGTACCGTTAAAATCCTTACACTTGTTGAACATCCTGTAACCAGAAATCACCTTGTACATTATCACATTTTTCACGAACGGGAGGAGAGTAAATTAAACACGAATATTACATCCAGTACATGTAAACGAAAGGCATAAGACATTTTCGAAAATTCACTCAATGTGTTCTCGAAAAAAACCTACCTGAGACGATTACTACAATAGACGTAAACAACATCAGAAGTATATATTATTTCGAACGAAAACTTCTGCCAGGACCGTTGCCGAAAAATGTAAGTGAAGTTCATGAAATTGTCAAAAGTTAAAGTGCAAAAACAAGTAAAAATGAAAGTTTCGTTTTTATAAATAGCCTACATCACAACATTATAGTGTTTTCGTGCGAAATATATATTCGCAGCTTATGTGGGATCGATGTACAAAATATTTCCTTTTATTATTTACCATCCATGGGTGTTTGGTGTTTTGTATCTTACGGGATAAACGCAGTGAAATGTATGCCAAGTGTATGCAAATTCTGAAATAGGAAGATAGTTGAAATATACAGGTTAACATATTTAAGCTCTGACAAAGTTGGTTTTGTATTCGACTTGTACAACGACAAACCTCACCACGCAGATATTGAGAAATACGCAGATTATTTATTGGAGACATACATCAATGAAAATGCACAATTTCCTTCAGAGATGTGGGCTAATGCAATTTACACAACAAACGCTTATGAATCAATTTTATGCAAGATTCAATTGATCATTTCATACAACTCAATCATCCATTTATATATTTATTGAAAAACTGAAGTAGTTTTAAATTGATACGTATATTAAACTTCAGTGCTCATATTCCGCTGAAGATGAATGATAAGAATACAAAAGTCAAACTGGACACTAACAGATTCACGTTCACAACTGATTTCGAGACATATTCCAAGATTACATTTTGTTAAGTGTGTTTTATACTATTCAACAAATAGTATGAAATATTTCCTAATTTTTGAATCTTATTTCATTTTTGTGTATGTATTATTATTTCTTTGTATCTGTACTTATGTAGTTATGTAGAATATTTTTTCATTTTCGTTAAATATAGCTACTAGGGGTCGTTTTTATATTCCCGGACTAGACATTTTTCTTTTTAAATATAATTTTTCATACATGCCTTGGTAACGACTTTGACAATCGCGTATCAAAATGCACAAACTTGAATATCGAGTAGTTATAGAATTCTTGACAAAACAAGGAAAATCTCCAAAAATTATTAGTAAAGAAATGTTGGCTGTATACGGGGATGATTGTCTTTCAAAGTCGACTATTTGCGAATGGTCAAAATTGTTTAAACTTGGCCGAGAATCACTGGATGATGATCCCCGTCGAGTTCGGCCTGTTGACGCGATCACCTCCGATGTTATTGAAAAAACGAAGTGTTTGGTACTGGAGCATGCAAGATTAAAGAAGCGACAATTAGCAGCTTCATTATTAGTTTCAGAAAGCACGGTTTTCAGAATTCTACATGAATACCTTGGAATGACAAAAGTTAGTGCCAGATGGATTCCGCTATTCCAAATGGGTGTGCGGATGGAGACGTGTGAACAATTTTTGGCGCTTTGTGAAGACGAACCATGTTTAATTATCAATCGACTTGTCACCGCAGATGAGACCTGGGTCCATCATTTTGACCCTGAGTCAAAACAAGAATCAATGCATTTTAAGGGTTCTAGCCACCTAAAGAGGTTTAAAGTCACCCTTTCCGCATGAAAAATAATGGCAACGATTTTTTGGGATTATCAGAGAATATTAATGATTGATTATCTACGTAAGGGTAGTACTGTAACAAGAGAGTATTATGCAAGATTTATACATCGCCTAAGAGATTTTATTAAAGCGATAAGGCACGGAAAACTTACGCAAGGTGTCGTGTTGCTTCACGATAATGCACCAGTCCACAAATCAAGACTTGCAAAAGCTGCCGTTGCCTAATATGGCTTCACAGAAATAGATCGTCCACCTTTATAAGTCCAGATCTCGCTCCGTGCGACTACTTTTTGTCTCCTAATTTCAAAAGAACACTAAGGGGAACAAAATTTATGGACGATGACGAACTTATAGCGGCCGTTGAAATGTATATTGCAGACAAACTAAAGGATTTTTTTTATAATAGATTAGAGATGTTATTAAAACGATGTAATACTTGTATACAAAAGCAAGGGGGATATATTGAAAAATTAATTTTTATTGCTGTTCGAAACCTATTTGCATGCCTAGTCCGGGAATATAAAAATGACCCCACTTTATATATAAGTTCGCAAATTATTGTATTTTATTGAGTTTTCCTTTTGTAAATATAATGTGCAATGCGACAAATCTTAATAGATACGTTGAGTAATATAACCAATACTTATTGCGTTTTTATTGCTTTCACTATAAATATTTTTTATGCCTATAGTATTAGCGCCGATCTGTTTCATCGGTGCCCACTTCGCCTATGTGCGTCGAGAAAGCTTTTGAAGATATTAATCTTATTATAACACTAACGAGCACCAATAAAAATAAATAGGTTATTGACTAGAAGAGTTTCAACGGCAGAGATGAAAGTGTCCAGATCTTCCGAAGAGATATCCGGAGGAATATACGGAAGTGCAAGATAGATAGTAGAGCCATTAATATTGCATTTACATATTAATAGATCCACAAGAGGCACTAGTGAACTAATATGGCTTGTATTTACAATATCATATGGAATGTCGTGACGAATAGCAGCCAAGACTGTAACACCCCTAGAACGATTGACCGTCATAAAATCCCTGTCCTTTCGGATAACACTGTATTAGTTGTCAGTTGGTAAAGAGTTCATTACTAAATAGAGTCATTTAGCCAGGTTTCTTTCTTAAGTACTATATCACTAGACAAAGCAATTACATTAGCAAAGAAAATTGGTTTTTGTGTTTAATACCCTAGCATTTTGATAAAATATTTTTACAGGAGCACTGAACCTATTGGATACACTTAGTTTTCCGGATTATAGTTGAAATGCTATTTCTATACTTAATCGGCAAATCAATCTCACTTGCTGCAAGTTCAGTCTTAACTGACCTGAAGAAAGTCATTTGTTTCGGTGTACAGTCAGTTGTAATGGATAAGTGAAAGAACTGGCTATTAGATTTTATTTCTCTGAATTTGCGAAGCATCTTCAGAAGATTGAAAATGCACTCCGATTGGACATTTACGTTGCTGAAGGATAGAATAAAACTGCCTAATCCGATCCGGGGCAATTTTATCACAAACACATCTCTATATCACGCTGCTCGTGCTTAGAGGCCCTCCCTCTGAAGATCAATAAACAATGATGATTTGTGAGTTCTCCTCCGATCATGAATTTCATAAATAATTTCCTCAGTAAGAACTAAACACCGCATTCTCGGTCAGCTCACAGAGGCGTGGACGAGCGAGAGGCTCGGAAGACTCACTTTAGCAGCGCTTCACGTGCTATATGTATGAGAGTACAAGAATACATAAACAGCTATCATAATGTGAAGTTGTTTATAGACGCATTTACAAGTACGCATAGGTGTATTCGAAGGAAAAGCATTTTTCTAAATAACGCCCTTTTATTTCAGTAAAGCCAACGTAGTAACGCCGCTGCTTGCCTATCTAAGTGGCGGTTTTTCACAATAACCATCTTCGTATACTTTCCCTTCAAAAGCCGGATTTCGTCTTTTAGATCATTAATTAATGATAATTTTCGAAACTTTGTAGATATCTGCTCACATTCGATACATACATATTTAATCCAACGTATCACATTAGAACGCAGAGTAATTTCAGCGTCAGATAGCTCCGAACTCGGAATGTGGATAGATTGATTACATCTATCGCAGTTGACAAATTTAACAGTTTTCTCATTAATAAGTATATTACATTTAAGGCAAGACATTTTTACGAATGTATTTATACCGGGAGTCCATGAAATAAAAAGGCAACATATGACAAATGGAAAGATGTAATTATATAGAATATAATCGCCGAAATTTCCTCTTGTAAGCAGCGAAATAAAGGACAAAAATATTTAAAAAATTTTTGTCACGCCACTGTGCGATCGACTATATTATAATAGCCGATATCTTAAAGTTGTCCGACAATAATAATACAATTTTCGTAGGCGTATGGGCATATGTGCAGGATAATTTGGGCCCTAGAGGCTTGTGTATCTGTCTAGTGACACGCTATTTCAGTTACAATGGAGCGTTGGAGTGTAGGACATCGTACATTTGCAGTAGAACAATTATTTAGAAATAACGATTCTGTGACACATGTGTAAAGGCTTTTTCGTCGGCACTTCAACATTGATCCTCATAGAAGTGTTCCCAAGCGAGATACACTGTCAAGGTAGATCCATGTATTCCGTACAACTGGCTCTGTAATAAAACAAAAACCTCTTGGTCTTCCACGCAATGTGCGTACTCCAGAAAACGTGGAAAGAGTGAGTGGCTGTCACTACGAGTCCACGGCGCTCTGCTAGACGCCATGCTATAGAGCTACAACTGTAGGATAGATCGTTTGTTGCATTTTACATAAAGATTTGAATTTCACCCATGCGAGATGATGATCGTACAAGAACTTGAACAGACAAGAACCACGAGATTACGCTCAGAGATTAACGTTTGCTAAAAGGATACTTGAAATCCTCGAAGGAAACCCAATGGTAATGATGAGTGACGAAGCCCATTTTTACCTGAACGGCTTGGTTAATCGGCAAAATTTTCGCTACTGGGCTGTGAAGACACCACGAGTGATCCACGAACGTTCGCTTAATAATCCTAAAGTGACTGTTCGGTGTGAGTGTGCAAAACAGGTGTTATCGGGCCTTACTTTTTTTAAATGGAGGGGCACACGATAGTAGAAGTGGTTCATCGGATGTTCCCTCAACACATTATATTTCGCTTCGAAGATGTAGCTTGGCCGCCGCAATTTCCAGACCTCAATGTTTGAAAAGTGTATCTTACTCGGCCTCGCACACTAGTGCAATTGAAGAATTTAATTCGCAGAGAAATTGCCGCCATCGACGACTTGTTGGAAAGAGTCATGTGAAACTTCACAGCACCAGATGCAAGAATGTGCGAGACAAAATGGCCGCCATTTTTCGAATGTTATTTTCAAAAATGAACTTTTTATTTATTTATGAAAAATGGAAACATATTGCCTTTGTTTTAGTATAATAAATCTTGCCCTTTAATGATTTTTTTTATTTCTCAAATAAAAAACACCCGATTCTTTTGCCGCATCCTGTATTAAAATCAGAAAAAACGCAAAAAAACACTGACTTATAGCGCCGAAAGATCCACGATTCAGTCGCCCGAGAAGGTTTTCGTGATTTTTCTTTTTGTTTAAGATAAATGGCTTGCCAATACTTTCTGTAATTGGTCTTAAGCTGTTGGGGGATGCTAAAGCATGAATTATTATTATTATTAATATAATATGAAAATTATGAGTACACATTTCAATAGAAAGGACATTTACAAAGGAACGTGGACTTTGCCGGACGGGGGTTACACAAATCAAATTGATCATGTAATGGTGAACGCAAAGCAGAAGAATATAATAAAAAATGTGAATCAGTGCAGAGGGGCGGACATTAATTCTGACCATTTTACGGTGAAAATTGACATGGAAATTAAAAGACCCAAAAGAAGAAAATAAAGTGAAAAGAAGAATTCAATATGAAGTCTTTCAAAGACCAAAAAATACACAAAATATGTGAAGGAGAAATAAGGAAAGAATATCAAAAGATGCAACACCAAAACTTGCAGAATATAAACGAAAAATGGGAAAGAATGGAGGAAATAATCCAAAAAGCGACAGAAAAAAAATTTAAAAAAACTAAGCGCAAAGAAAAAGTAATGGTGGAATGAAGATTGTAAGAGGAAAACAGAAATAAACTAAGAATTAACGCAATACAAACACAGAAAAGAGGATAAAGATGCATACAAAGGGCAAAGCCTGAAAACAAAAAAGCTATACAGAAAAGGGCAGAATATGAACAAACAGCCCAGGAAATGGAAAATTATTTAAAAAAAAATTAACCCAAGAGACGAAACAAAGACCCAGGCAAATCGTGTAAATAAGATAAAGAAGATAATCTAATAGGAGAGGAGGAGGAAGAAATAAGAGCAAGATGGAAAGAATATTTCGCACAAGTGTTAACTAAGGGAGAAGAAAGCACACAAGAATTAGTAGATGCAGAACGGACGGCCAATAAAAAGCCAGTATCGGAACCCACCAGACAAGAGATAAATAAAATAATAGAACAGCTCAAAAACAATAAATGTCCAGGAAGAAATACAATAACAAATGAGAACATAAAGTATACCGGAGAAGATCTAAATACAAAAATTTACGAGTTAATAATAGATATCTGGAGGAGTGAAAAAATGTCGAAAAAGTGAAACCATGAATTGTACCCGTTCTGAAAAAGGGAGATATATCTAACTGCAATAATTATAGAGGAATCTCTCATTGGATACAGTATAGAAAATCTTGACGATGTAATAAAAAAGAGGTTGGAAGCCATTGCAGAAGATCTGATAAGACAATATCAAACTGGATTCAGAATAAAAGAACAATTGATCAGATTTTCACAATGAAGGAAGTGTTAACCTCATGCTATGAATACAATACCCCAGCAAGCGTAATTTTCTTTAACTTTCAGGGAGCCTATGACTGTCTTTAGAAAGAAAGTAGTACACACATTGATCGAATTTGCAGTTCCATCGAAGATAGTAAATTTAGTAAGAATGACGCTAGAAAAAACTTCTAGCAGTTTCCAGATCGGAGAAGGGACATCAGAAGACTTCGATATTGCGACTGGACTCAAACAAGGAGATCCCCTATACACACTGCTATTTAATCTGGTATTAGAAAGGATTATAAGAGACAGCAAACTTAATAGAGATGGACACTTGATGTACGAAAGTTATCATTATTTGCTACGCAGATGACATGGCGGTAATAGCAAGAAAGGAAGATGAATTGATAGAAATAACAAAAAGGTTGACGGAAGCGTAGTCCAAGATGGGTTTGGAGATAAAAGCAAAATAATAAGAATTGGAAAGCAACATAATGAGGAAAGCTGTAAAGTAAGGACTCAAAAAAGAAGTTTGAAATTTGAAAGAGTAGAAGAATTTAATACTTGGGGCACTAATAAATGTCAGATGCGAATAAGAAAAAGAATCAGCATGAGAATAATAAATGCCAATAAAAGTGCAGGAATAATAAACAATCTAATCAGGCCAAAGCACCTATAGAAAAAAAACGAAATTCAGAATTTATTGATGGGACATTTGGAGAAAATAATGGATAGGATACCAAAACAAATAGCCGAGCCAGTCGGTAAAAAGAAAAGAGGAAGGAAGAAAAAGATGAAGGGAAGCAGTGCTAGAAAACCTGAGAAAAAAGTGGTAAGCTGGAAGTTAAAAGCGAAAAACCGAAGACTATGGAAGAGTATTACACAGCTCTGGACCTGAAAGGCCTGTTAAGCTACACTAAATATACACTGATGGACAAAATTATCGCATACCTATAAATTTATGAATATAAATATATATCAAGGAAGGAATGTTTATCAAGGAAGCTTATTAATCACACATTATCTGAAAAAAACCCTGTACTGTCACTTGAATTAGTTCTCTCTTAAGTCACTTATACGCAAGTTAAGACTTGTCTTGCGCGTATTTGCAACATTGCATTGTTATTGTCAGCAAGTGTAATAGCGTTGTGTGTTTGATTTTCTTGTTTTCTCAACTTGTAGTCAGATTTTCATTTTGTTCGAATTGTGTACATATTGAAATGCATCCAGTGAGAAATTTAAGTAAGCATGATGCTGTGAAAATTGTCACCTGGATTGAAGAAGGGTATAGCCAACGTGACGTTGCACGGAAGCTTGCTGTTCATCATACGACTATTGGTCGATGTCTTCAGCCGTTTAGGGCAACAGGTTCACATGCTAAACTAGAACAAGACCGACCAAGGCCCACAAACCAAATGGACGATCTTTTATACGCCCACAAGCATTAAGAAATTGGTTCCTCACCGGAAACGGGATAAAAAATAGATTTCAAGATATTCTAAATGTTGTGATTTCTTCCAAAAAATAATTAAGTTAAAAATATTTACTTCAACGTTAAGTTCATTGCAATGCTTTTGGATATACAATGTTTTTCTTGATTCCATTTAGTATATAGCATATGAGCAAAAATTGTTTAGATAAGGGATGGCCATGGTTGGCTGGATCACTGTCTTTGATAAGTTCAGCCTGTTGTTGGTTCTACATGTTGGTTGGATGTCAGTTTCGATTTCAATTTTTATTTGACATGAATTAAATGTCAAATTCGATTTGAAGTTTTATTCGACATGATTTAAATGTCAGTTTTTTTTTTAGCTAACATAACCAATATAATTACAACTACTTCAAATCAAAACTGACATTTAATTAGCAATACCAATTAGCAATATCAAAGACAGTGATCCTCCTAACCATGGTCATCCCTTATCTAAATAATTTTTGCTCATATGCTACAATGCTAGTTGTGTATAGTGACCAAGAAAAAAGGGGTGAAAGGTATATGTGAGTAATAATTTCAGACAAAAAATCCAAGTCCAATGTTCACGTAGTAACGAGAAAATTATTTTTCTTTATTCGAGTGCGGCCCTGTCGCAGGTAAATGTACGGACTTTCATCTTTAATTCATCAGTAATTTTTTTACCGATTAATTACATTGTTTTATCGGTATTTGTCAGTACCAACACAAATTTAAAGACAAAAAAATTATATGTAAATATGTATTCCATACAAATAATTAACAACCAGGTATCTATCCCATTGAACACGCTATATAAAGCTTTTTATTTTACGCCGATTTTTGTTTTATTATATAATACATTACATAATAATTTTACTTTTAAAAGAAGTCTAACGTTCAAACTATTTAGTTTTAATCATATTTTAATGAATGCGACATAGGTTTGTCGACATATTTAACGTAAAGGCTTATTATTGATATCCACAAAAAAAGCAACACCATATATGCGACCGAGAATGTTTTGGTAGAAAACAATAATAGTCACTATCTATGAATAGTACCTTATTGTTGAAAGTAGATATTCTCCAGAATGTTATCGACTTTTTTTGCAGGTCAATGAACTTGACTACTTTATTTATTCTATATTTCGATAAATATAGAATAAATAAAGATATAGACCGACTTTAACTACATTTTGGTCCTAAAAATTAGAAAATTTTTGATGAATTACAAAGAAATTTCTTTTTTGTTTTTCAGTTAGACATTTATACGTATTCTTCGCATAGCTGGGGCGCTATTCAGTGGTGCCGCTTTACGGCTGGATAGCGCCCCAGTTAAACGAATTTGAAGAATACGAATAAATGTCTAACTGAAAATCAAAAAAGAAATTTCTTTGTAATTCATAAGGATTTGTTTGCACAAATCCCTTTGGTTTTCCTACACAGGATATGCAACGTATAATTGTCCATGAGAAAAATATGGATGCTCCATTCAATCCACATCCTTGGAATGACTGACCTTGTGATTTATTTATCGTTACTGCAAAAGCCACTTTAATTGGAAATTGCAATGATTCGAATTGAAACGGCATATCTGTTGGCAACATTGGTATACATGGTATATTAGCACATTAAAATTGTTGCTTCAATGAGATTGTTTAATAATTTTTGGATGTCAATCTCGTACCATTGCAAAGATGGAGTGGGTCAATGTTTCTAAGAAGAATGATAGGAAGACCAACCTTCAGATTAATGATGTGGAGTGGTAATCCATATAAATCAAGTGAATCTAATATTTTAATATTGCACGTTTACTTTAACCATTGATGACTAGAGCTGAGGATGTTTGCGGTATAACCATGATTATATCATGTAACCATAGTAATTTACTATGGTTACATGATATAACCATGGTTATACCGCAAACATCCTCAGCTCTATTGATGACTTTTGTAATTTTCATTGATATATGGAATTTCGCAATTGTACCAATTCTTCTTGCGAGTAAAAACCGTTTTGTAATTGAATGCTGCCTGTTATTTCTTCAATTCCCATTTCCAATATACAATAATTGTATCGCAAAATTCTCTGCAGAAGGATCGTTTTCTAATTTAACACGCATATTTCTCGTCAATGCAAATTTATTAACATATCTCCACAAATACGATGCTTTTAAACACGCATTTAGTTCATCAGCTACTGTTGAAAGTGGAATAACAGGTGTCTGTCGAAAATCGCGCCACCGAATCTCAGGTCGTTTCCACGTAAATCTGGGAATGTTCGATCCAAATTTTCCAATGATTTTTTTATCTGTCATTGTGCATTCATCCCATATAATTATCTTGCATTGCTAGAGTACTTTTCTCATTCCTGATATTTTTGAAATGCTGTAAGTCGGCGTTTCACTGTTTTGTATATTCAATGGCAACTTAAGTGTTGGATGTGCTGTTCGACAACCATCCAAAAGAGTCACTGTAATTCCAGATGATGCCATTGCCAATGCGATATTATTTTGTGCACGTATTGTGGCTAGTACCATTGAAATAAGAAATGTTCTTCCTGTGCCGCAAGAAATACATTCCACCACTCTTATCATTTGTTACTCGCATTATCGCATCATAAACGTGTTTTTGTTCTTGAAGGAATCTATTTAATTAATTGATGTCGAAGCTTTTTCGCGTTGTAATTCAGTATAATATATGTCATTCGCTAGTTGATTAGGTAGTTATTCCCTAATATCATGATGACAATACTTAAGTACTATCTCGTGGCGCCGTCTACATTTAAATAATAGTACTGCTGTTATTATGCTATTAGGCTCCTAACATTCTTTCTTCTGGTCAGGTCGAGGATTTCAATAGCTGTGAACCTTAACGTAAAGCTTAAACCATAACGTGGATCATTTTTGCAAAAAAGCCGCGCGGAAATCGGTCCGGTAGTTTTTCAGTTTATAGCGGACACGCATACGAACATTGCGTTTTATATATATAGAGATATTTCTAACCAATTTTTAATTAAAAAAAAAACTTACTTGAGTATTAGCATGTGATGGCACTCGGCACGGTGTATGTTCAGTACTGCTTCCTCTATCTTCAGCTTCCAGTGACCATGCACTAAGTGTAAGGAAGCCAACAGTTGACTGGGCTCTTGAAAGTAGGGGTATTCGTAATCTAGATGAGTCTTGTATGGCACTAAGCAAAACACATGCTGTTCCTAATGGAATAGCTGTGTGAGAGACACGTTCTCTGACGTCGAAAACTGTGAAACGTATACGGGATTCTCCAGTAAGTCCGTCGCTTGATCTAAAACTAACAGTACTGAGAAATCCAGGGTTGCTGCTTTTCTGGAATTTAGAAAACTACTTTAAATCAAAATTTAAGCATTGGAAATATACTTGTTATTACCTCAATAATTTCTGTACGCGCGTATTGTACCCATACTTTGGCAGTCGGCATGTAAACATCTACAACCAACGTGGGATTCGGAGGCCTACCATGACCATCACATAAAAGATTATCACATGCCAATGACACCTCACATAATGGCAGCTCAGACATATCTGTAAAAGTGTAATTTAGTTCCATATTATATACAAACGAACATTTTATTTATTATTACGCCACTTAATTAAAGGCAATATTTACAAGTATAAAAAAATATTGTCAATGCCTATATTCATTATTTGATATTAGTAAGTAACTCTGAAAAAGTCCTCTTGTTCTCAGTTTCCTTGAAATTTCTTTAATGTAGATATATGTAGTTGTAAAATAACTGCAAGTATAATAAAAGCTTATAATATAATTATCTCCCAGTAACGCACATTTTTTTTTCTTGTACATTAATAAGTGTATCTTATGTGTGTTCGCATTTTGATTCTGAAACTGTTTCGAAATTTCTCCATCTCGTCAGGTTTTTGAGAAATATTGTATTGCCTCAATATGTTTCGACAACTTTGAACATGTCTCGCTATATTTGTTACGTCATATAAATTCAACTACACCTCTACTTGCTCTACATCCAACGAAATTGACGGATAACAGTTCTATTCTATGTGGGTATACAAGAAGCTACGTAGGGGTTATCTAAATCAAAACAATTTGTGATAGTCGAACGTGAGTTTATATCAACAATGTATGT
This sequence comes from Melolontha melolontha, assembly GCA_935421215.2. NCBI lineage: Eukaryota > Metazoa > Arthropoda > Insecta > Coleoptera > Scarabaeidae > Melolontha > Melolontha melolontha. Next base: position 166,479,649 of record OW285235.1, read on the forward strand.
GCGTGTGAAAATTACCCAGCAGTTTTCGTTATGTGCGCAGAGAATTCACTGTTCATCAACATAAGCAAAATATTTCACCTTTAATTAGATGAGCGTATTACCGTTATTTTGATTTAAAAATTAGAAATAAAGAACATTGCTATATTGTTTGCAAATGATTTGGAGTGAATAAATGTGTCATTCCACGGACTGCTACTTTTGCTACACGAAAATGTTCGGATTTTCCATCAAAAACAAAAATAAGAACTAGTATCCCATTCGAAAGCATTGCCAAGACTTATAGATTCAAACTAAGAATATACTGCTATAGAAACATAATTACCAGTTAAGAGTTCTCGAGCAAAGAGGAGGAATTTTTGGCATTAGAAAAAGACGGACCATACCTAATAAATCAATTGCTAAATAATCTAATTTGAGAACTGAATTTATCGAAAAGTGCGACAGAAATATTAGGATCCACATTGCAAAGATAGAAGTTCATAATCGTTGGGAACAATTGTCGCAGTATTTTTCAGCGGATGATAGTTTTGATTTTCTATCAATCTACAGTTTAATTATAGCATTAGGTTGCCAACATAATTCAAACAAATGACGTATTTTTGTCGACGCCTCAAAATTGAGTTTATAAATTGTCTTTCTAGACTTCAGCAATACATATTTACCCTTTCTTTCATCTTTGTTGGTCAAGAGGTATCTTGTGAAAATATAAGACGTCTTCTTGACAAAATAAATTACCGAACACATAAATGGTATATCAGCATTGATCTGAAGGTAATCCTACTTAGATTCATAAAGTATTGCTGTTTGCATCGTGAATGGCACAACAGAGCGAAAAGTTTCCAAGATCCTAATTTAAGCGATACAAAGCTTAAAGAGGGAATTTTCCATGGGACCTCGTATTAATCTGTTACAAACTACATCATAAGCGACACAAAACTTTCCAGAAAACAGAAAGTGTGAAGATTGTGAATCATTATAAATTTCCACAGATTGAACTGTAGCATGAGCCTTGGAATAGATTTTTTGAATTTGCATTTTAATATCTTTCTCTTAAATCTAGGAAATGTGAGTTGTAAGTAAACTCGGCAAAGAGCGGCAAGTTTAAGCTTAATAAGGTTGGTACTCTTTTCAAACAACAACAACCATCTATACGTCGGGTGGGTACTTCTGGCTTATGTTAGCATAGCCATTTAATATAGAAATTATTAATAGTATATTTTCATTTCTACCTATACAAAATTGAATTTGATGAACAGCATATGAATCCGAAGTGTTTTGTTATGTTTAAAAGTAATTAATTCTTGTAATGTCGAAATGACATTTGTCACATTTTGATATCCAATGTGGGAAGAAAACTGACTCCGGCAGACAAAGTACAAATTTTGTTAAATTTGAAAAGTTGCACCATTAAACAAGTCGCAGAATAATTTCATTTAAACAAATCTACAGTACTACAAGTTCAAAAAGATGGGAAAATGAAGGCAATACATGTCGCAAACGAGGAAAAGAATATCAACTGATATAGATCACAATTTGTTTGAATATTTGAGAGAAAATCAAAAAATGACAAAGCAAATTCATAGATCTCGTATAAGATTTACTAATAGCGGGAACAAGTATGGAAATTTATTGAAAATACCTGCGAAAACATTGTTGAAAAACCTAATTTTTTAAGAAGTCTCATTGATTCCGTACCTAGAATGTTAAGGACAGTAACTGATGCGAATGGCGGATCAATTAAATATTAGTTTATTGTGTTTTGTAAATTGTATTAAAAAATTACTTGACATTTGATTAGTCTTTCAAACAAATTTTAATAAACACTAAGCAATATTAGAAAATTTTAACAATTTTGACAAGTTAGGTTATACTAGATTTATGTGAGCTCAACTATATATATGTATTAAAAAGTGATGAGAAGTACCCGACCCGATGTATAGATGGCTGTTCTTGTTTGAAAGGAATGCCTATTCTAGGAAGTACCTTATAAAGCTTAAACTTGCCCCTCTTTGCCGAGTCTAGTTATGTTATAAGTATGGTGAAAGATTTCTACTACCATCGAAAAATGTTATCAAGGCAAGTAGAATAACGAAATGCTTGCAGATTATTATTGGACATTGGTGCCCGAAAGATCTAAAGCTCAGTACAAAAGAAACGTGAAGTTTTTAATTACACACCTCAGTAACATATAGTTATGCTTTTAATAATTCTCCTAAACCTTACGTCTTAGAAGAAATTTGTTTTTATTATTATTAGATCTACTAGATCTACATACTTAATGAAGAAAGCATAAAGAAATTGAAAATTTGTGTTATTGTTATCCTCAAATAACCCGAAAAAGTTATCGACGCTTGACTATTCATACAACTAGCTGATGTTTTTGATGAAACTGATACTTCCAAAGGAAGAAAAAATGAATAGCGGCAAAAGTAGTCGACTACCAAGAATATGTGAATCACAAGAACGGAGTGCTGCTACGTTCAATTGTGAAGCAGCAAAGAATTACTGGCTTATGATCTTGTCAAATAGCAACTTTGCTGTAATCTTATAGTCGATTTAATTTAACAAAATTAATTTATTTAAAAATTACGAAGAAAAAAATGTATAAAATGAAAAGTCTTCATGTGAATAAATGCAATTAAGTTAAAAATTAAAAAATTCTCTTAAACTAGGGTTTTCACCTAGCTTCTTATTTAATTTAAATTCTTTTCATATATTTAATATTCTAAAAGATGTATCTTTTTAAATTAATTTTCACGCTAATATACATGAATTCAACTATATCGGATGTCCGTCATTGTTCGAAGCTAAAAGCATGTGTCAAATTTTGTTTAACTTTTCTATGCAACCGATGGTAAAATCGGCTGCATAGAAAACTGGTACAGTTAGTTTTAAGTTGATTGATTTGGACTGTAGTATGACAAATTTAAATTTAACGTCATTTATATCTGTTATATATTGTCAGGTTAACATGTCACAAATAAACGAGTTTCAAAAAGCATAAGGGCAATTGCGCATGAGGTCGGAGTTAATAAGAACACCATCGTACTCGCGAAGAAAACTATGCTTGAGACAGGTGTAATAGTATGGAAACAGGGAACAGGCCGTAGAAGAGTAACAACTCAACAGTAGGATAACCAATTATTAAATTATCCATTCCAGACGGCGATCAGAAAAAAAGAAGAAACTGATTTTCCAGGATCATTAGATACTGCATGGCGTAGGATTCGTGACACTGAGATAAGCGCTGCGCCGCCCAAAAAATTTTTCTAACATGGGAGAATAAACAACAAAGGGCGAACTGAATCGCACAGGATTTTATAAGCGGGTGATTTCTGGGATAACGTGTTATTCTCAAATGAAAAATGTTTTCACTCATGCCATAATGGCACTGTGTGCGTCTATCGGCCAAGAGGAGAACGATATAACCACTTTATACTTGAAAAACAAACAAAAATGGTTGTTTTTCAGTGAATGTTTGCGTATGGATCAGCCGTAGAGGTCGAGGTGTTAGCGTCGTTTTGGAAGAGAGACAAACTGCTATTGTGTATCGGAGAGTATAGGAAGAATCATTACTGCCTTCCGTTCAACACATTTTTGTAAAAAAATGTGCCCTTCCAGCATGCTAATTGTCCAGTTCATCGAGCAAGGATTGTTCAAAATTTCATTGAAGAACGAAGAATAAATGTTTTACCATGGCCTCAGAGCTCGGATATCAATCCCATAGAAAATGGCTGGACACAAATGGTGGAAACTATGAATCGAGAAAGATTTTGACAAAGAAATGAATTCAGACAGAATCGTTGACGTATGGCAGCAAATTATTCCATAATACACTGACCGGCTAGTGTCCTCCATACCCCCGAAGATTACAGAATGTGATAAATAATAGCGGCGACATGACAAAACACTGACAATATATAGAGTTGTAACGATGCACAAGAGCGCCTCATACCAGGATAATAATTTATTTACATTTCATTTGAATTTCCTTTTATTCCGTCTATTAATAAAGTTTAGTTTGCTTTAAAGTATTTTATTTAGTACTTAGGACCCCAAGCTGCCCAGTATCCATGTTACTTAACAAACAGACTTCTTACACAACTAAAATTTTCAAATATTCGGCTAAATAGATTTTTTTGCTGAACCACTTTGCTATGCAGCCAATGGCTTCTCCGCACTTGATTTCGCAATTAACATTAGCGTCCCATGCAGTAATTACTTTTGACGTAAATATAAAAATTATTCGATAAAATTAAACACGATACACTTAAAAAGTCTTTCTTTGGAGACTGTGGTTAAGTAAAAACTTAAAAAAAGGTATATAACCCCTTACCACAATTATTAATCGTATCCTAAATACGTATTTCGACAACTAAGTTGTCATCATCAGTAGGTAAAACCACTAATCAAGGTGTCGCACATGGGGCACAGTAAAGTTGTTACGTAAGCAGTTTACTAGATTTACTGTGCCCCATGTGCGACACCTTGATTAGTGGTTTTGCCTACTGATGATGACAACTTAGTTGTCGAAATACGTATTTAGGATACGATTAATAATTGAGGTAAGGGGTTATATCCCTTTTTTAAACGATATACTTACTTTCCGAAATGTTTATTGGCAATATTTGCTAATTGAAATCATTTAAGAAAATTGGATAGGTTGTGCCGCCTTCCAAATAAAAAATTGCAGAGTATTGTTTAACGTATAGCCAAACTTCAAAGTGTTTTATTCGCTAAATAATACCGTTCTTAAAGGTAAGTAACATTTATATTTGAATATAAATGTGAACAACTTCTGTCTATATTTATATCTATACTTTTCCATTTTGTTTGAAATTGTTTCATATTAATACTAATTTAAGAACTAACAAAATATCTGTCGAATTTTATTGAGCACTTATTGCCGCCGATAATATTGTTTGTGTATTAACACGTTTCTACTAATTTCAACAGGTCGATAATGTAAAGTTTAGCTTTATTGCTACTTTTTTTTTGAAGCTGACGAAAGAAAATTAATTGGCAGATGCATGGTATTTTTAAACATAACCTGGAATTTAATATCCGAAAAATGTATTTTAGAAGTTATGGAAATAACTGGTTTTGAATATAATGAAAAATTAATTGATACAAGAATGAATAGTGAACGAAAAAAATATAATAAAAGCTAACGGAAAACAAGCACGTACAGCAGACCGATTTTCATGTGGCCGGTGGGAGAATTTGTACGTGCGTCAAGTAAGGGTCAGTGTTAGATAGAGACAGTATTCGGAAAAATGAAATGCAAACTCTTTGTGCGAGTCGTGCATTGGGACGTAGTAAGGGATAAATTCAGAAAATCACATTGCTGAACATGTTTATAATGGTTTGTATGTCACTAAATTAAGGCAAATAGAAGTAAAATAAAACGCCTAGTTTCATGTAACATGTTTAGTCAAAATGTCTTACCTTACCTACTAGCTAATAGCGTACTAACATCACATTAAGGGGATGACTGAATAAGATTGTTAGCTACACTTAACGGTAGAAAGGCTTAGGATTAAGTAAAACTAATTTGGATAATTAACTGAATTATTGGCAAATAATGTTTATGCTAATCTCTTTCTCATTATAATCACATTGTAAACTTTCTATATGTATAAAAGAACAGTATTCTTCAACGAGCGTAGGCGAGTGTTGTAATAACATTATTTAATAGTCGTGGAGAAAAGAATATTATTAATACTAATATTATTGGAAATAACAATGAACATAATAATTACAATAAGAAATAATACATAAATACTCAAAAATAATTATAGGAGAAAACAATAATGAATAACTAAGTTTCAAAAAAATTACGGTAAATTATACATATAATTATATAAAAAGTTATGCAGAATCACTATCACTGACTTCCTCTTCGCTCTCCGATTCAGAGTCTTCACCCAAATTAATAATGAACTGGTCTGTAACTTCGTCTATGAGAGGTTCCGCTTCAAAAAACTTTTGCTCCAACTTTATCGCGTGGTCACAACATTTATTCCATTCAGCAGCACTAAATTCATCAAAAAAGTTATCACATAACTGTTGAACATATCTAATAGTGAATGATACATTTTTTTGTGCCACATATTGTTTAAGAGATGCCCATACTAACTCAATCGGTTGTGTTAACATTTCATCTATCTCGAACGTTTTAAATGTTGGCTTATGTACTTTAATAATATTATATAAATCGGGCTTGAGCATGTTATTGTCGAAGTAAATATTTTTAGACCTTAACCAGTCTATCATAACTGATTTCCTGCTATTAGAATTCGGTGGTTTATCTTTTTGGACATTATGATAAGGAGCATTGTCAATTACTAGGACAGACTGGAGGCAGGTTTGGAATTAATTTTTCTAACAACCATTTTTTTGTAATTTTCATAATTCATCTCGTGATGATGATAATCTCCCGTTGTGGTATTAGACTTAAAAATCAATTTAGCATTCGGAATGAATCCCGTCTCGCAGCCAGCATGAACAATAATTAGTCTTAGACCTTTTGATATAGGCCTTGCTAATCCTTCATTGGAATTGTCACTCCAACAAGTAGCCACGGTATGAGAACTGTGGATGTAAGTTTCATCCATATATATTGTAGGCACAATTTTGTCAACAGTAAAGGTATTTAAAATTGTTCTACGCAGCACGCCTTTATCTGCATCGTCTAAGTCAGTTTTGGGCTTGGTTTGTTTTTATTTTTCTTTGGCGATGTAAAAGATGAACCGGCACCTGCGTTTATTTCACTTTTTTCTTTAACAATCCGTCTAATACTTCTCTCAGAAACACCCGTTGCGGCAATAACGCGTTCATATAACTGATCCAGTGGAATTTTGAGTACCCCTGAAGTTTTTTCTTCTTGCATATATTTAAATACATTTGAGATCACTTCACGAGTTTGACTGTGTAAAACACATTTATTAAATTTACTTTTAAACTCCATTACTCACTACCTTAATACGGCACTGCACTACTGTGTTTATCGCTTAAAACGATGTAAAGCACTGAATGCCAGAGGTTCCCCTACCTATGAATTTCGTGCGCATCTCGAGGGCGGTACTTCTAACCGGCCACATGAAAATCGGTCTGCTGTACGACTATAGCAAAAGATGTTAAACACAAATTGACAATAACTATAATTCTCAGTACGCCGAATACTTAGGAAAGAAATTTCCAAAATTTGACAAACGTCAGCTTCTATCAATAACAGACACCCGATAGTAATTCTGTATTATTCAATTCAGTAGTTGGAAATGTACACTAATACATATTTAGAAAATTATAGCACGTAGTAAAGAAACTACTTGAACTAAATTTTTAAATACGGCAAATTTCAACTTATCTCTGTTATACAAAATTCTACTGTTCATAAGATCATTTTTCATAAACTGACATAGTCAATAAATAATACCATTAACTACAATTACTACACTTCATACGTGCAAATTACCTATAACATGGCCTCGTTGTAGTCGCCATATAGACAAATCTACATGTGGTTTGTGATTTCTTCTTCGTTCAATACACTGTCTTAAGGTGTACATTTCGGCTCTTATACCTTCATAGCTGGCACCTCTGATTGCTTCCATCCAACTAGAACGTTCAATGTCCGTTGCTGCTGCTAAAGCTTGACACAAACCTCCGTAAAATACTGGAAAATACATATTTTAATGTAATGAATGAATCGTGTTTCATTTTATAGTTATAGTATACATATAATTTTCTGACAAAAAATAACATGCAATTGAAGAAATTTATATGCATTGTTTTAAACATTTGAAGAATATAAATGTCCACCTAGATAGGTAATTAACCAGTGTCAAATAGTAGTGGTTAAAGAGTACTGATCGCGTGTTGTGTGAAAATGATGTATATAGTCGATTCAGAAGAAGTCGGCCTAATTTAAAAATAAAAACAACAAGCGTTAGAAAAATAATTTCCTTAATTAATTTTCAATATACCACGTTTAATACACAAGCATTCACAAAGTCAATGGAAAGTTTAGAAAAACATGTATGCGTGAATCGATTTAAGACCGTTGCCATCCGCGTTAGGATCGCCTCATTCTCAAAACGTGCTTCCTTGAAGTGAGTTTTAATTTCGGCAACAACAAAAAAGTCAACTGGACCTAAATCTGGCGAGTACGGTATGTTCATGATCGAACGCACAGATTTTGCAGCCCAATAGCTTAAGAGGATTGTCATGAAAGAGAAATAACCCCGCCATTTGATCTCCCGCCTTACTCCATTAATTCGCTTAATAGTCGATCAAGACATCTTTGTAATACGCAATAATTCTTCGTTTCTTCTGAAATCTCAGTCAATTCCGGAAGAAACGAAGAATTTCCGATGGATAATGCCACGCACATCGTAAAATGTGATCAACATGGTTTTGACACGTGATTTCAATAATTTCGTTTTCATCGGCCTGGACGAGGCCTTTTCGACTACATCGCACCACATCGCTTAGTGGTGGAATCATATTGGAAATATCAAGATTAATCGCCGGCGATAAATTTGAATTGCAAGAAGAAAGTAGTGCCAGGAGACGCGGAAGCCTACAAGACAGCCATTCATTGTTGTAAAAAAAAACATACAAAATCTTTAGAGCAATGAAGATAGAACTATGCTTGGGAAAGAGATTATTTTTAACGAAATTAATTATTTCAATAAATTTAATCTGAATAGACTTTGATCATGTTTCGTGTACAAATATACAGGCGAGTCATAACGGACGACCAAAAATGTACCACCGTATACAGGACACACCCTTCCCAGTAACAAAATTTCTATGAACCAATGTCCTAATATGTATAATTAACGAACTACAAGAAGTGAAAAGTTTTATAATTCATTAATGTACGGATATTTTATTTAATTGCATTATTACAAAATTGTTCACATTGTGCTCCTTAAGCTTCAATGCAACCATGATCTCTACGAATAAGAGAATCGTACACCCTAGCTACTTGACCATTATTACGAATTTCAATAGCAGCGTTTAAAATTCTCTCAAGCACTTACTCGCGTGTATCAATTTCAACGTATACCAACTGCTTTATATGACCCCAAAGATAAAAATCAAGGGGGTTTAAATCGGAGCTCCTAGCTGGCCAGTTAACAGGTCCTTCACGAACAATCCACCTTCCAGGGTAACGAGTATTTAACCACATGATGACATTCCTACCGTTATGACATGGCGCACCATCATGTTGATACTACATTCATTGATGGAACCAATGGATCATCTCCGTGTTATCGATTATTTAAAAAATTTTCATACAATTGCGCATTTAAACGTTCATTTAAAATATGGATTTCTAGTAAACCTCCTAGAATAATTCCAGCCCAAAAATTAACACTAAAACGGTGCTGATATCGTGTTTCAATGATTGCGTTCGGATTATCGATAGACTACAAACGGCTATTATAAATTGTATTAATCTCATCTCATGTAAAATGAGCTTCATCGGATGCAGCAGCCAACGACTAAATTCCATGCGATGCTCATAGTTTCTTGGCAAAAGGGATTGCACTCGTTGAAAATGGTATGGATGGAGTTGTTCCCTACGTAGAGTTCGGAAAACTAAACTTTGAGACAGATTTAATTGTGTCGCGATACGCTGTGTATTAATTCTTGGATGATCCAAAACTGCATCAATTATATTAATTTCATTGTCGACATTATTTGTGCTCGCATGCACACCACCATAATTTTTAATTTAGTTTCTCGTAATCTCTGAAACGGTCTAGCAAATACAGATGGTTGACGCCTATCTGGAAATTTGCGCTGATATTCGCTACACGCACATAAACCATTACCATCGCAATTACTAGTACACATAAATAATGTCTGCATATTAAGCCGACGTCAAATCTCCCATTTTAGAAATAGTAACTGTATTTGTTTAAACGGTAATATGAACTGTCAAACTGACATGACATATTCAGAGAACTCGTGCTTGTAATAGAGCTCAACTATCTCTTTCTGTAGTTCCTTAGCTATACGCATTAGGACATAGGTTCATACGAAATTTTTTACTCGGAAGGGTGTCCTGTATGCGCCGGTAAATTTTTGTTCGTCCGTTATGACTCACGCTGTATATAAAACAAGACTTTGTTTTTTTTTAATTAAAAAATCGATTTTTAATTTTTTATTCTTTCTATATTTGTTCTGAACTTGACTTTGAAACACTAATTTTAACTAGATATGATCCCAAATATTTCTTCAATCTGATCGTTTAACAACTGCTAAATTCTATGTGCGAACACTTCAGAAGCATAACCAAGTATGTTAAACCTAACAAACTTGTCATTATATTACTTTGTAATAATTGGAAAGGATAGCAGAAAACACTGAAAATTGTAAAAAGATCTATAAACTTATAGAATTTTATTATGTATGCCTTTGTAAATCTATTATTGACAGGATATTGTGAAGAATTTTTTGGTAATTTAGAATATGAAATACAAGTTGGTTTATAGATCGGGTATTTATTAATTAAACAGACAATTTATCAAAACTTATGTCAAGAACCGCTTTAATAACGCTTGGTGGGCGCTTACTATTTTACATTAATCTAAAAGAGGCGGTCACTTGATAAATAGGTGAGATATTGCCGCAGGTAAACTGTTAATAAAACTATTACTGCTGATGTGACATTATTATTACTGTTCATAATCTTTTAAACTGTAGTATGTACATTACCTAAATAAAATGGATAGTGTCCATCTGTTGCTAATGGAGTGGGTGCCATGGGTGGTTCTAGTTTCACTTGACATTGTTCTAGTACGATGACTCCTACAGGTTCGGACCAGGGATCTTTACTTTTGAAATAAAATAGCAAATTTCCTCTTAATCTGCACCATCGTTCCAAATTTACTATTACAAAAATAATTTAATTAATAATTTTATTTAATTCCGTTTAGTCACATTTAATTTATATTTATTCTTTGTAATTGTTTCTATGTAAAGCATCATTCTAAAATGCAATTTATCTGTTGACTAACCTTTAACATAAACATGTATTTCACAAAAATGTTTTTTTTATCTGACCAAACGTAGAATTGCTGATAGCGGTTACTTGCCCTGCTTGTTTATTCATTTTAATTATGTAATGTTTTTCAATTGTCTTAATTTGCATAGAATGGTATTTGATAAATTCCTCTTCGTCAATAACCAGACATTTTTGCTTTTACTGTTGAAGGTTAATCATAGGTACCTTAATACGAGTTAGTGTGTTCAAAAAGCAATTTAGTTAAAATATAAAGCGATTGATTCATAATATTATAACTGCGTGTATTAACACTTTATGTGCGCTAAATTTATGTATATCTGAACTTAAAATTAAATTGTTAAAATCCTAAAAGCGACAAATAAATTATGTAACTATGATGAGTGAGTTTTTCTTAACACCTGATTGAAGATTCCAATTTTATGGGAAATTTTCTAACTAATTACTCAATATATTTATTTTTATTAGGCATCTTCACTATATTTTACATAAAATAAATGCTTTGAGAATGAATAAAATATTTTTACAATTTTGAGCATGTTACACAATAAAAAAGACGAAACTGCAGTTAGTCAACATAATCCAAACCTGTGATCGCTATCTAGACTGAGACAAAAAAAATTAAAACAACACTTTATATACTAATTCAACAGGGAAAACTATATGGGATATGAGCAATTCACCATTGTTATTCATCAGTCAGAATTTGTTAAATATTTGACATTGAAAGAACGAAAATTTCATTGAAAACTATTTCAAGAATGCTAAATTCAAGTATATCGATCATTGGCCTGTTAATGATCGATATACTTGAAATTCAAGTATGTATATCGATCATTAACAGGCCTATTTTATTATAACAATATCGTTAAGCACCAGTGACAGTTCAATTTTTGTTCTGATAACGATTTTTGATGAAACTCAATCTAGAATCGTTGCTAAATGATTAGGTCGTTATAAATCGTTACAGAACGGCACCTTCTGCTAGCGGTCGTTACAGAGCTGTAGTTGTCTCATTTTTGACAAGTAACAACTTACCACTTCATTCTTTTGATAATTATTCTTATTAGAACTATTGAAATAATTTGTGATGAATAATAGATATAATAATTTGTTTGAAGTTATGACAGAGTTAGAACGAAGGCGGGTAGATTTTAAGATATTTATATTGTATATTACGTTAGTACACAAAAATAGCTTGTTACATGATTTTACTTCATTTTGCATAATATTTTACGGATGAGAAACATTGCTAATAAAATATTTAGATAGTGTATGATGATCAACTTCATTCTCAAAATCTATTAAGATGAAAATGAAGAAAATTTGCTCCAGCAGGGACATCAAACAAGAAATCACGTAATATTAGAACATTTAAATAAGTACAAAAGAAATTAAAATATATTGTATTGCACATATTCATGTGTGTATAATTGTATACTTAAAAAAAAGTAACAGAACAATATACCGGGTGTCCTTAAAATAAAAAGACAACGTGTGAAAAATGGAAAGATAAAATTATATAGAATACGTACCAAAAATATTTTCTCAAAATTCCCTCTCATAAGCGAGCAAAAAATGACAAAGATATTTTGCTACGCTACTGTGCAACAAAATATATCATAAATATTATCGGAGACGATATCTTAAAATTGATCCCACACTAACAAAAAGAATAGCTTTGTTATTGTATATCTCGCTTTAAGTTTCGTTATGTTGTCGATGGTTACATACGTTCGGTACAATTTTTTGATTAAAGATAATAGATTGTAACTTAAATGCCCGTAAAGTACACATCTTGCATGTTCCTTTAATATATAAGCTTTCAAAATTTACAAGTATAAATTTTTAACAGCTGTCTCAGCTTATCGAACTCTTACCATAACAAAACTTATAGGCTTTATAAATATAAACATTACCACCTTTAAATACAATGGGGCATTCTACATTCGATATTCATATTTTATAGAATTCCCGTAATACACATGAAATTTTAGTATTTTAGATTTTTAAACTGGGTTTGTAAATGAATTCATAGGTGGCACATATTATAATATCCAGGAGGTTTTTAATTTTAGGATTCGCGTCGCAATTGACTTACAATATTTTGGATTCATATTCCATATATACTTTTTTCTTTTCAAGGACAGCCTGTATATTACAAATATTAAAATAATTATGATATAATATTATATTCAGAATAATCTAAAAACTCTCAATTAGTTGCAACTTTATTTTAACATTCCTCTATTTCAATTAAGGGCTCTCTTCTACTTTTGATAGGTAAAAACAATTCATAACACGGTAACAAAAATTTCATCTTTTACAAAATTTATTTATTTAGTTCCTGGCAGGAGCAAAATTTTTAGAAATCTTTTTCGGATTATTCTCTCTGTTAAAATTGTCAAAACAGTCCAAATTTCTCTACAATGAAGTTAGGCCAGAAGTATAGTATTTGTTCTAAAATCAACTGTTCATTGTTTTGAACAAGGGCTCAAGGTTGGCGCTTAACGATGGTACGTAGTTATAAAATAACATTTTTATCTAAATCGTACGCAATCATCGTAACTAAAGTTTGGACGATTATCGTTAGCCAACAAACCGCACTATAACGATTTTTTTAATCAAATAAGTCTGTAAGTTAGTCAAATAAAAAATATTTAAACTTATATTTAATTGCTTCAGCGAATACCTACACAACATATGTCAAATAACGCACGAGAACGAGTTGTATTAATGCAGGATTATTCAACATTTAAAATGCTCATTGCAATCAAATGTAATTTCTTTTTAGAACGGTTGCAAATTAAGCGAATAAGTGAACTGTATTAATTAAGTTTAAAAATAGTAGGTAGTAATTTGATGCGTTTTAAATGTAGGATTACAAACTAAATTTGTTAAAATGGCAAATAACATTTTTATGTGAAGATTTGGAGACAGTGAAACGAAAATTTATACTTTTTGGAATCAAGTGCTACACGTACAAGAAATATTCTTGAGTTTTGAAGAAAATCATTAAATTTTAGTTTTCGTTTCAATATCTTAGTCATTCAGTTAAAGCTAAATACTGCAACATAAATAAGAAGGTGGCTACTTATGAATTCGGAATAATAAACAAAAACAAATATTTATTATTGTAAAAGGTTTTATTGTTTTTAAAAATATTCTCTGTGATGATCGATGAACTTTTGTATACGTTATAACTAATTTTCACATTATTTTCCATTCCGATTGAGTTATCTGCAAAACATGTATTTTGAACGCATCACCAGCGTCTGCCAAATCAGAGCTAAACGGCGGATGGTCCATCAATTAGATGTTTTAACCGGTTGAGATGTGTGTCGACGCGTGCGCTCTCGCATTATGGTGTAGAACAATCCTATGTCGTTGGTTGTTTTTCCTTATTTCTCCAGACTTCCGGTAAATAAGTGGTTGTGTACTATTCAGAATTGACCATTCTACGATCCTCTAGTGGTACTGTAGCCCTATGTACACCCCCCCCCCCAAAGCAGGCGGTCATGTGCTTTGAAGTGCTTTTTGCGCAAACATTTGTTGGGTTTGGAACACCTACATCGACGACTGCGGTTTGCTTTCAATAAATCCAAGATTCGTCACCTGTGTAGATGTTATACAAAGCTTTTGACGTACGATTGTATTTTTTGAGCATTTCTTTGCACCAATCGACACCACTCTTTTTTGAAACGATTGCCAAATCATGCCGGATCCATCGAAAACAAATCTTTTTCACGGCTAAATGTTCACGCAATATCTTATGTATGTTTGTCATAAACAGTGCATTCGTAAAGTAGAGGATAAATTCAATAAAATTAAAAGGGAAATCTTTCCTCGGACCCGTCGATTTTTATTTTTAGTTTCGAGTTTTCTTACGTGAACCGGAAATTCATACAACCGATATGATGTCATCTTTTTTTTAATATAAACACCCATTTTTTTATTACAGAATTAGAAAGGGCAGATTTTTTTTCGTACGACAAAGTAATTTTGGATGATGTTTACATAAGGAAATTTTGAAGTAATATTATCGTAAACATTAAAAATGAAAACATAATCTTCCAAGTTAAATGTTCGAATTGAGCACCGTTACAATCAGACAATAGCCAGGCGATTAAGAAATTCTTACATTTAATTTTAGTTGAAATAGCCGGATTTGTCGAGTTACTCAATGAGTTGGATGTTAAGAGCATTGATGTGGTCGCATTGCTTTTTCTTAAGGAAGAAATGTCCTTCGTTTAATTTTATGTATGGCTCCAGAGAAATCGTAATTGTATGGCCAGTTATTTTAATTATCTTTTGTAAATTTGCACCGGCGTTTGACAAATTGCTAACAATTGATGTTCTATTCGAATGATTAGTGATCTTCTTTCTTTTTGTATTGAGTCCAATCTTTTCTGCCCTTAGACGGGTCCACTTGCTAATTTGATTTATTCCAATTTTATATATTTTTATACCATATAGAATTAACCCAATTTTTGTTTGGAGTTATGTTTTCGGTTCTCTTCGATAACAATCTGATGTGACACAAATCTTGATTTTCTTAATTGGGAATGAGTCATTTGCTTTTTGTTAAACTTCTATTCCCTCCTTGAGTCGTTTTAGAGAACGCCGTATTGTATTCTATGCGCCCTGTATAAGAACCGTGGTTGTTAGTTTCTTCATTAAAATAATTTAGTAGACAGGACGATGGTTCATTTCCCCGCCTCGCCAATTCAGTAGCCGCTATTTGATAGAATATTTTTTTAAATCCTTCCGGGGTGTCTTCATCGTAATTCAAGGCAATGGTCTCAATTTCTTTTACAGTTAAAGCTACTGCAGTTATTTTCCGTTTCTCTAGCAGATGCTGGAGTTCTTTGCGTTTTGTATCTTTCGCAGGTCGAGCCTTCTCGAAAATAAGGGATTTATAGAACGTTTGTAGCCATTAAAATATTTTCTTTGTAATAATTTTGCAGTAACATTCCATATGAGTTTCACGACACTTCTTTGTATTTCGTTCTATCCTTTTTTCGCATTCCAATCTTGCAAGACGTTTGGCAGTTTTTCTTCTGTTCGATCTTCTGGCAATATGTATTTGCGTGAACCACAAAATTCCATAAACTGAAGCCATAAATAACTTTCCAATCTCACAGAATTTCTGGGCTTATTTTCTGTGGCTTCTTCGATATTTTGTAAAGAAAATGCTCCGAAAAGTGACATGTTTAGTTAATTTTTACAAATTGTAATGACAGTGTTTTTTGTTTGTAGCAAGATATTAAAGCGTAACTCCACGAAACACATATTTTATTAACATTGCAGTATACACTTTTAACTAAATAACTTGAAAATATTGAAACTAAAACAAATATTTAATGATTTGCTTATAAGTAGCACTTATCTTGATTCTAAAGAGTATAAATTTTCGGTTGAATATCTTTACCAAGTGTTATTTCTAGTTTTAGCAAATATAGTTTGTTCTCTCAACATCTAAAATGCATCAAATTACAGAATACAAGCTGAAAGTATTGAGAATAAAAAGCACGGTTAATATTTTCTAGGATTTTTTTTTAATATGCTCAAAGTAATTCCCTTCAGCAATGATACACTTGACCATTTTCTTTCCACTGTTTAAAAGCTCCCAACCAATCTTCTTTCAGAATACCTTCAAAATAAGCATGAACTACGGTATCGATTTCTTCTTCAGATGAAAACTTTCTACCCCGCAAATTGCGTTTAAGTCCAAAAAATAGCCAAAAGTCGGATGTTCTATTGCTTTTATATTTTCTCCAGCCAAAAACTGGAGAGTTAAAACTGTCGTATGGGACGATGCATTATCATGGTGAAGCATAATTCCCTTGTCTGGAACTCTACTGTACACTTCAGGGAAACAGTTTTCAGTGTACCACTTAGCTGTAACTGTCTTTTGTCCATCTAGCCTAATTTGACTTACTTAGCCCGTACTTCTGAAGAATACCGCATACATAACCTTTTCCATAGCTCGCTGTTTCTAAGTCATTGTAGGAGTTTCCTCATCTTCGTGAATCCATACACGACTCTCTTGACGGGTAGGAAGGTCAAAAAACGGAATATAAGTTTCGTCACCTGTCACTATTGTAGAAAAAATTTGGTGCCTGCCATTATTTAAGAAATTTAAAGTTTCATGGCAAATTCTTACACGCTCTGCTTTTTGGAAGTCAGAAAAGTGATGCGGTACAAAACGACTTACCACTTTTTTTAAAGGAAGGTGATCGTGTATGATTGTTTTAACAGCTGAGGATCCAATCTTGAGTTGATGCTCTATTACCGCATAAGTGGCTTTATAGTCCTCTTCAATCATTTTTTTAACAGCAGCAATGTTTTTTGTCGGTAACAGTGGTAGGAGGAAGCTCTGCTCCTTTTTGATGCTGAACAAAATCCCTTTCGCGTTCAAATTCCTTATGTCATCGGTAAACTGTAGCTAAGGGAAGTGGCCTTGTTCACTAAAAACTGAATCTAAACTCTCTTTGCACTCATAAGCGCTTAAAGCTCTTTTAAAATCATAATATATTATATTATTATTAATTTATAGAGTTATAACTAGTTTTAATTTACAACTCCTGCTAAAATAAAATTAGATTCTATTGTAATAAACATATTAAATGTTGAATAAACATGCATTAATACGTTGACTTAACATATGTTGTGTATTCGCAGTAGCAAGCAATGAATTATTAGTTTTAATATGTTTTAAGGAATTGACTCAATGGGCGATATACTCAAATTTAGCTTTCTTGAAATGTTGGTTTCAAACGATATTCTCTTTCTTTTATTGACAAATATATAATAAATTCTGACTGCTTGAACAAAGGCGGTGCATTGCCTATAGTTAAATAGTTTTCTTTGTTGAATTAATCTATAAAATGTTTATTCAACAGTTTTTCATCTCAGTGTAAACACATATTTTTTTCAAGAAAGCTGCAGCGTTCAAGATGATTTTTAATTCTTAATATGTAAAATTTATTCACATTTAATGTTATATTCCGTGAATACGAATAA
Source organism: Melolontha melolontha (assembly GCA_935421215.2). NCBI lineage: Eukaryota > Metazoa > Arthropoda > Insecta > Coleoptera > Scarabaeidae > Melolontha > Melolontha melolontha. Next base: position 166,497,716 of record OW285235.1, read on the forward strand.
ATCGTGTCTTCTAAAATATTTACTAAAGATTTAACTTACAGAAAAATAAAGCATTTTTTAGATCTTATTTTAAAACTATTTAATGAAGTTAAAGATATCGGCCAACTACTAAGGTAGTTACGAACAGTAATTCTATGTTCAGCACCAATTCGAAGACAAATTTATTTATAAACAAACAGCCGGTGACATAATTATTTGGCACTCCTGCGACTTCTGAGTATTACGGTATTAATACAAGTCCAGTCTTTAACTAGAAGTTCCTAGAAGTACGGAAGGAATTGAAAGAAGGGTGATGCGAGAAATTTCTTGATCTTAAAATACATTTAGTACGAATTGATACAATGACCTGTGATTATAGTGATTTGAAACTCCTACCTAGAAAACTGTTCATTCTAATAAACTCATGCATTTAGTTTTATCTGCGTTTATAGTAACATGATGAAAACTAGAGAATTACTGATTTTGAATGCTATTAAATTCAGTATTCAAAACTATATTCGCAGGTTGAAATCAGTAAAAAAAATCATGTTCTCGGTGTGTTGTACAGGCTGGCCCAAAATGACCGAAGGGGTTTTATTTCCTTATAACTTTTTTATTATAATTTTTTTTTTTTGTTTTCAGTATTTTGTAAAGAAGACTTGGGGAATTTAAAATGGAACAGTACACAATTGAACAACGTGCCAAAATCGTTGACCTTTATTTCTCAAATCAACGATCCATTGCGAGATATAATTTTTTTAAAAATATTCTCCATTAATATACTGTATTTAAAATAAAAAAAAATTAATAATTATGTCTTAAATAAGAAGTTACAATGAACTCAAACCCCTTCGGTCATTTTGGGCCACCCTGTACAAAGAGCACTAAAATGTGACAGCAAAACAATGGATGTAAAATCAAAGCGGAGAAGAGGTTCGAAACACAAAACAACCATTAGAGATCATAGCGCAAAAGATTTGTCGCGAGACTTAAATCGCGAATACGGCGTGTTAGTTTCAACTAAGATAGCTATTAGATGACTCAGATAAGTGAGCTGACTTATCTGAAGCTAGCAAAAAAAGCCTACACTGGGCTAAATATAACAATCAAGGGCGGAAGTGAAAAACGTGATATGGCCAGAGGAATGTAATATTGAGGTAAACTTTACAGTCAAATAGTATTAAAAATTATATAATTAATATATCAAAATTGGCACTATACAGGTACGTCGGAGACCTAGTAATGAATATAGAGCAGACTCTGTATTATGATTTGAGGTGTATGTCTTCAATAGATAAGTGTTGGAAAAATGTTAGTAGAATTAACTCTAACGCTTATACCACCATGCTAAATCTAGTTTCAAATTTTCCAATTGAGAAATTATTAATTAAGAATTAAGCAAGCAGCGTATGGTGGGAAAATGGAATTGAGCTTTTAGAATGTCGTTTACAAAGCCCAGACATGAACCACACCTAGCATTTGTAGGCTATGATAAAGCAAAAAGTAGATGAACACAACTACATATCAAAACACGAATTGTATGCAACAATTTTAAATACATTGTAAAATATTTCAGGGGAAACATGTCAACAATACTCCAACTGACCTATAGGCATTAAAGCTATGTGAAAGCACGCAAAGGTCTAATAAAATAGGAATATTTATTTTATAATTAATACATATTGACATATAGGTACTCCAGATTTTATAAAAGTCAACATTTTAGTGGTGTCTGATAGTTATGTCACAGACTGTACATTTACAAATTTGACCTGTAATTTATTGATTTGAAAGTTAGATTAGAAGCTGTTACTAAATTTTGAAGTCACATTAGGAACTGTTGCAATAAGCATAATAATACTGCTGTCACTATATATATATATACTGTCGTGAGCAAAAAAAAACGGGACACTGTTTCTGCGTGGGTTTAAATTGTGACTACTTAAGTGGCTATCTTTACTCATAATAGCAAGTCAGGAATTGTCAAAAATGTGTGTCTTATTGACATTTATAAAACATTTTTAAGATAAATGTAAATAAAAATACTAAAAACGATAGAGAAAGATTATTTATTAAATTAAAATAATTATTATATTAAAATAATTAGTATTTCGTCATTCTACCGTTATTATTAACTGCATCTAATCTTGTAGACATTGAAGCGACAATATTTTGTACAAAATTTGTAGAAATTTGATGCCAAGCATTATGAACAATCTCCCAAAATTCTTCCTGGGTAGAAGCTCTATCTCATTAATCCCCATACATTTTCAATGGGATTTAGATAAGGACTGTAGGGCTGGATATCTCAAGTTTCAATTTCATTCTCTTGTAACCATTGTGTTACAAGATGAGACAGGAAATTGTGTTGTTCTTATAGCTTCCTTTAATGATTTGAAAGGGTTGTGCCTAATCTCAGTAACTAATGTTTCGTCTTCCTGCGTATTCGAAATTTTCTTGCGGAAATCATTTTCCGATTTAAATTATCCTCTTCCCTGCATTTTTTTTTATATATACTTGCGGCTGAACTTTTACCAATATTCAATTGAACCGATACACTTCTTAATGATTTCCAATTTTTCAAACTAGTAACAAGTCTAGCTATATCAGTTTTCGAAAGATGTGGCATTTTCAATGTTGAATTATCAACTATGATATATAATTTGACGTAGAGTTTGAAAGTTAATGAAATATTAAAATTACAACGCTAAAAAATAAAGGAAATTGACATAACGATTGACACTGTCCCGTTTTTTTTTGCTCACGACAGTATATACGTATATATAATTATTTCGTGACCTAGGTATGATATGGTAAATTCATCATTTGGCGATTTAAGGTCTGGTTTTACTTTAAAGTATATATATTTAAAACAACCCTACATGTTTCGGCAATGATGCCTTTATCAAGGATATAAAATATAAATGACAGTATACAAATGTCATATAATTGAGTTGCTATGGATAAGATTATTCAAAGATACATTCCAATAGAATGGAATGTATATGTATGGTATATTTATATACTGTCATTTATATTTTATATCCTTGATAAAGGCATCATTGCCGAAACATGTAGGGTTGTTTTAAATATATATACTTTGAAGTAAACCAGACCTTTAATCGCCAACTGATTGACTTTACTATATATATATATAAATATAATATTTTCGTGACCTTGGTATGATATGGTAAACTTAATAAGTCGGCGATTAAAGGTCTGGTTTATTACTTTAAAGTATATATATTTAAAACCCCTGGGTTTTGAATATATATACTTTGAAGTAATAAACCAGACCTTTACTCGCCGACTTATTAAGTTTACCATATATATATATATATAAAATACTAGACTTTTTATTGGTTTAGCGACCTTTTATTGAATTTTGATGTTTTATTCTACGACGTTTCGACTTTTATTATTGTTCAGTCTTGTTCAAGTAACGTTTTTTTTGTTGGGTTTCAAAAACACGCATTCTGTGTAACATGTGTTATCGGGGACATCTGAGACCTTTTTTTTAAGGAAACGACCGCACTAGTTCGAATATTGTAAATGTTTTGCTTACAATATTCGAACTAGTGCGGTCGGTTCCTTAAAAAAAAAAGGTCTCGGATGTCCCCGATAACACATGTTACACAGAATGCGTGTTTTTGAAACCCAACAAAAAAAAACGTTACTTGAAAAAGACTGAACAATAATAAAAGTCTAAACGTCGTAGAATAAAACATCAAAATTCAATAAAAGGTCGCTAAACCAATAAACGTCTATTATTTTTAATATTAAGACACGGCCAATAAAATAAATAAGAAAAATAAAATTCTTATAAACACTAAATATATATATATATATATATATATATATATATATATATATATATATATATATGTATATATAAAGTCTGTAGTTACATACTTATGATAAATTATAAACAATATTATCTCCCCAAACGCGAGGTAAGCAGCATTTATTTATTTTTAATTTAGTAGCGAATAGCATTAACTTCAAAATATGTATAATATACAAAAATAATAAAAAAACATATCTATGTATACAACGCATATATTAGGCATTTGTAACCTACATACAGATACGTATTTTGATTTTCTCTTATATCTCGACAGTGTACCTGGAGAAGCTTAGATTTCTCTGAACCTTCATCGATGCCATAAGTGTCGATAAAATCAAGTCTTTACGAAAGTAAGAGCACATAACTGCAAACAAAACTATGATCTTATTAATTTGAGGATCATCAATAAATTACGGTCAATAATATTATTTCTTCTTGCTTTTCGTGGGCTGAACAATTATACGGAATCGTCAATATTAATATTTTTAACATGAATAAGTAATTATCACTAAGGCTGGCAAATTTTCGCCAACAGCCAGTGACGGCCGCATAAAAGTTTACACATAAAATAAATGGTAAAAAAAATAAAATATAAAGCGTGCTCGAAAATTATCGTATTAAGAGTCTTCCGTGAAATCACAAAGTGAATAACGTTTGCTAAATATTTCAATCATTAGGTATGTATGCATTTTTAAAGTCGAATTAATGCGATAACAAGTCGATAACATCTATAGAATAACCCGACACGTTGGTTGGCGGTGACTCATCTCCGAGTCCCAGCGTTTTCTCGAAAACCGATAAAGCTAGAGCCGTTTTGACACCGGATTTGACATTTCGAAGGGGCCCCGAAAAGTCTCATAAGGGAACGTGTATGTGTTACGCTTTCTTGAGAACCAGATTGTGGTATTTTGTTACCCCCTTAGCAGCCAGTCGTTTTGATGTCACCCACCCACACCCCCCCTCGTATCACGACGTACCGCCAAGGTCCCCCAAAGTTCTCATGTAACATCAGTAGGTGTAGGGTGGATGACATCAAAGGACAGCGAAATACCGCAATTTGGTTCTCAAGAAAGCTTAAGACACACACACCTAATCTTACGAGACTTTTCGGGGGTCCCAAATGTCTAATCCGGTGTCAAAACGGTCATAGCTCTATTGGTTTTCGAGAAAGCGCTGGGGCTCGGGGGTGAGTCACCACCGATCAACGCGTCGGATTGTTTCTGTACACACTTTCGACTTGTTATCGCATTAATTTGATTTAAAAAATGCATACATATCTAATGATTGAAATATTTAACATATGTTATCTTGTTTGTGACTTCTCGCAAGACTCTTAAAACGTTTGAGAATTTGCTTCTTACCATTTATTTTATATGGCAACTTTTAAGCGCAATTACTTTAATAATCCATTTAATGTCGTATTGTAAAATTATAGGAAATACCTATTTTTTGGAATAATAATAATATATGTATATAGGTCTTTCACGATAACAGACGAGACACGTGATAAACAGTTACTTCGGAACAAGTAACATTTAAATTACAATAATACCTAATAATCCTTATTAAGTGAATATATTATGTTACCAGAACTGGGCATGGTTGCCAGCTTGGATTCTGTCAAATGTCATTCGAATAAGTTGTTTACAATGAGTTCATATTTACAAGTTCCTCCCTATTTTATTTATAAAACGATATTATATATAAGATCAGTTATTTTCACAACTAAGTCATGCCTATATATAATATAGTATATATAATAACATAAAGCATATTAGTAGGAGTTGTAAATATTTTAAAATGACATAAACCTAACCTCATAGATTATTTACTAACAACACAATGTAGATTTGTCAACCCTGTTTTGTAACTATTTATCACGTGTCTCGTCTGTTATCGTGAAAGACCTATAGTATCTACATCTGCAATTTAAAACACTCAAAAGAATATGCAAGGTGTCCCATTTATGTGCCTCAAAACAATTCGTGTGTGGTTACCTCGCACTAAAATAATATGGGTTTATCTATAACAGTTTTCTCTTAAACGATTGTCGACTTAGCTATAGTGTTAAAGTTTTACCCAAAAAAACATAAATTCAGCTATAACTCAGAATTGAAAAAAGATTTTTCTAGGACCCTTTATAAAAAGACATTTTTCGTTACCGAATACTCCAGTGAAAATTTGATATCCACCACCAGTGAGAGAAAATCACATAACGTTAATTTTCATCCCCAGAGACGAAAATTACATACTAATTTTCATATCCGTCTAGTTGCCTGGTGTCGCTGTATTGTGTCATTATTAAATCACGCCAGTTTGTGCTGTTCGTAGCTTTATCATGATTTCTGATCCAGAAAGTGATTTAGATATTTCCAATAGTCCGGCAAAAATAGTAAATCAAGTTGAGAAAGTCTATGCGGACTTATTGCCAAAAAAATCGTAAAGGAGGCATGAAAAAATCTATGCAAAATTCATTGAATAGAAGACTGATAATAGCGTAACATATTAGGAAACTAAGCGGCATGCATATTTTGTAAAATTATCGGAACATTCGAAGCCATCGACCTATGGTATATATATTCTATGTATGGCACGGTCTATTTCAATAGATAAAAAGTTTGATTGTGAAACCTCCATAATTTTGAATAATTGTTCAGATGTAACAATTAATCAATATTTAAATTAAAATAAGTAATTTATATGATCTAAAATTTTGTAATTTTTAATTCAAAATGAAGTATGTGTTGGCACAATTTTTTTAAGTTTGTTTTAATGTTATGGGCGAGGTCGTTGAAAAAGTATAGTACTTAACTTGAAATTATTGCTTTAAGATTGCCAACATTACCAAACTCGGCTTCGCCTCTTTGGTCAACGGTTCTCTTGCTGATCAAAATGTTACTTTCGTCACTTGTTACACAAGATACTATTTTTGGCGAACTTCACCTAACATTCTAATTTTTGTCTGACCTACCTTTTGATAGTAACTCAAAAAGAAAAAGCTGACAAGTGGAGTACATAATAAATAAAACCAAATACAGTCGACACTCTATATAGTGAAAGACCAAAATGTTGACCGAAATTTCACTATAAAGAGTTTTTCACTATATAAAGAGGAAAAAAAAATCACAAAATTGAATTATTAGAAAAGATTTTATTAAACATTTGAAAGTTTAAATACATAGCATGTACATAATGTACCCATTACATTTTATATATACATTTTATATGTACTTTCAGTTTTTCTGAGCCATTGATGTTTGCTCCAACCATCAGTGTCACCCTTTCTCTACTTGTTTTAACACCAAAACATTTATCACTTTTAAAAGCAAAAGTTTTGTTTGGCAAACATTTAAAAAACAAACCGGTTTCATCACAATACACTTTTTCAATACACTTTTTAAAACAGTTTCAGTACAATGTCACAGTCCTCCTGACTAACGCTTGCACTCTCGCCGGGCACCGTCTTGAAATTGCATTACGAGTCTTCCAGGCACTCAACCCTTCACCCTCCACTAGCTTGAAAATTAACGCAGTTAAATTCTTTAACAAATTGTAGAGCCTTATGCTTTATTAAATTTCCCGATATTGGTATGTTTTGATGCGTACGGGCCACATGAAACCATCGTAAAACTGCTTCATTTACATTCTCGTAAGAACACACCCGTACTCGTTTTCGACTGCTTGGAACATTCGTTTTCTTGATGATACTTTTGCGCCTTTTTATTATCAAAGAGACGCAACTTGGAGAAACACCGAATTTTGCAGCAACATCACTTTTTTTGCAGCCTTTATCAACTTCCTCCAAAACTTTTCTCAGCTAAACTTAAACACACTCGCTTGGACATCTTAATTTCATTAATTAATTTCAGTTTGTTTTTGATTCTTAAACAAAAACAAACTGAACCTGTTTGCGAATTACATATGTAATCTAGGCCTCGACTACATACATATAAAATGGGTTTTCTCCGGGATTCTCATAGAAATTTATTGTACCTGATTTAGCGTTATGAAGCAGTGTCTTGTGTATAAGGGGCAGTCTGGTAGGTTTACATATTTAGCAATTTCAATCGGTATTTTGGCAATAGTATTCATTCCCACAACTTGATTAAAACATTTTCTATTAGTATATTTTAAGAATCGTGGCGGCGTGTTTTCATTTCTAGGTATTAAAGCAACGTATTTTCTATAAAAAGATAAATAATCAATTGAATTTTCTTGGGTGTTATTTATGACAGTGAAAATTGGAGTCCTTCTTGTTTTTGAATTAGGAATAGTAACTATTAAAAAAGATTCTTTGTCATCGATATCTTTTACAGTAATTCGTCACGCCTACATGCACCTGCGATTCTAATAATTAGAACAACCTATAATATAGAAATCTCTATTAAACTATAATATTAAATAAACATATACAATTTACCTTGTTTAATAAGTGTATTTCGTCAGGGGCTTCGCACAAAAATTTCCATATTTCGCTCTGTAAAAAGGTTTTTGACTTGTGGGTTTGTATCCAATTGCTTCTTTCTTTTTTAAAATGCAGTCAATTTTTTGAACTGACTTAAATCAATCACTTTTTTGTAGACAATGTGGTTTTTAGCATCGAGTAAATAGACTAGAGTGATGACGATTTTAGTTTCTTGGCGTTCTCAGAAAAATAGGCTAAAGTATGTTTTCCGAATATTTACATATTTTCTTCGCATTACACCATGTTATGAAGTGGTTATATTGCTTCTCATATAATGTCTTCGATTTTTCTGGCAACAAATTCAAACGTACAGCTTTTCTGATCTCAGGAGGTGTACTCGGGATATCACTGTCACTAATTTCCATAATTTTCTTCAAATATATTTAATGCGCAAATTGCGAGAAATTAATTATTGTGCTTTTCAATCTGTCACTTTAAATGTTACATACTGGTTGCTATTGACGACGTGCAATTTTCAGACTTTAACGCACTAGAGCGATAAAGTGACGGTCCTCAGTAGATATCAATTTTTCGTTACCAATGACAAGCAAAGAAAAGCATTCTTTATCAAGTGATTGTAGAAAAAAATATATTATTAGTTTATGCAGTCATTCTCTGATGTTATGTTTTTCGGACTCACCTATAATTTCAATAGTAATTATTTCGAAAACGGTGATCTCTACAACAATTGACTAATAATATAATTTTTAGGGAATATCCCATAGATTCTAAAATTGGATGGGATTTCGACAAAAATCAGTGGCGTAACAATTTTTCCGAATAAAATATTTGGTTTCATTTACTATGCATGCCGCTGGTCAGCTTTGTCTTTTGAAGTTACTATGAAAAAGAAGACCAAGAAAAAGTAAAAATATTTGATGAAGTTCGCAAAAGAATGTTTTTTTAAATCCGTGTAATAGTTGAATTTACATTTTTTTGATAAAACACCCTATATCTCAGTCAATAAACGTTTAAGAGAACAATGTTATAGACATATTATTTTAGCGCGTGGTATCCGCTCACGAATTGGTTTGAAGCATAAATGGAAGCCTGTATATTTACTATTACAAGTTGAGAAAATATATTTTACGTTGTTTAGGTACATAAATCCGTCTTACGCTAACGTAAATGCATACCTTGAAAGCGAATTAGTAAATATAAGAGTAATCAAGCATAGTCTAACTGTCATATTGATGTCGATGCTGTATAGCTACAAATTGTTTAAGGCTGAGTACCAAAACCTATGAGCCGTCACGGTTCGTGCTCATCTTGTTACAGCGTTAATTTTAGAAATTCTTTAAAAACAAATAGATAAATTATAAGGAAAGGGACATCGTAATTTGTTACGCTCTTGTCGATTTCTTTGTTTAACTTGTGCTTTTTATTATTGCCTTCAAGATGGTCTAACGATCCATGGGAGCTTCGTGTAAGTAATCTCGATTTCACTTGCATGACATGTGATACTCGCAATGACTAACAGATCCAATATACATAAGTCGTGGAACATGCCTTCAGCTAACTATTTAAGCAATTATAAAGTGTACATACGCATATATATAATAATATACACATAACAAACATCAGTGGTATAGACCTTGGAATAAATGTTAATATTACTTAATGAGAAACTACTAAATTTACGCTAATCACGTAATCTTAATTATTTATTTTATAATTAAAATTACTCGAACTCTCGCTGCATCCTGGTTACAATTTTTTAGTAAATAAGAAACAAACAAAAATAAAAGAAAAGCTTACAACAAACAATTATGTGCATGTGTAACATACCTCCACCCAAAACACAAACACATTGTTAGCCAGTTATACTATGGACAAATCAGCAAGAATATAGTTAGTAAGTGATTAATATGCAGTAAATGTTGATGTTAGAACCTGTTCAATCCTGAATGTTATATATTATGGTAAACTGGAAGATATACACATATACAAGATAAAGTACACTCGTATTATAACAGTTAAATGAAATATGTACAGTTAGAATTGTTTATTTACAAATATAATTTGACATACAAGATGGAACAGGGATGATTGAAATTATTTCAAGTGCATCATGGTGGCAATACCTTTACTTGCGCCCCCAACACAGCTCAGATTGCGTAGTCTCTTTTGTTTTTCTTTTTTGTTATTCCTTCCTGCAACGCATTATGATCACACCATATAGAAGTTTGCCATTACATAGTTTATATTTTTATTATAATTATATTTTTCACTTTAAGCAACCAGAATAGTATTTAAGTAAATAAATAGCAGAAAAATGCGAACCGCCTAGCATTTACATTTAGGTTTTGGAACATCTACATTAATTTCTAAAGTATTTTGATATTAAAATGTTTTCAACTTCCTTTTTTGTAAAACTGATTTTAAACAAAAACTATGAACAAACAGACGATTTTGACCTGAGATTCATCTAATGTGGAAATAACGAATTCAATAAAGGTAAATCAAAATTTTATTAATACAGTATTTATGATATATTACTTTTTGAAAATGGTCAGGTGAATGAACAAAACTGTAGATTTTAATGAAATAGTAATCCTTGCTGCATAAAAGTACCAAAAATGTAATTTCCAGGAAAACCTAACGTCTAAAAACATATATAACCATATGTTTTATTGCTAATATTGCAATCATAATTCGAGGAGTAGAAATATACAACAAGGATTGTGGATTTATGAATTTCATTAACTTTGCGTCGAACCTATCCTTTGTCATTAAGGCAATACATTTTTTCAGAATGAAATTCTTTCCACGAGAAGGTTTTGTACAGAATGCCGATATTTCTCCTTGGAAACCATGGCATTTTAAAATTCTTCGTATTATTTCAAGATTTACAATAGTGTTCATTATTTACACAAGTTATATAACTAATTGAGAAGCACTTATCTTAATTTTTTTTCCAAAAGTTTTATCTTTTACTGAAATATACTGCGCTAATCTTTCTTTATCAATTTTGGTACTAATTTCAGTTTGAGAAAAAGTATTTGTAACATCAGTTTGCATTGTAGTGTGACTTTTACAGGTAATATTTTCTAGAATGTTAGCTTTCGTACATTTAGACTTTCATTTAATAATCTACGACAACGGAATGATATATAAGATCTTTTCAGCAAAGCCATTGTGTGAGTAGTGGTGATAGAAACAACTTCATTTTCCTGTGTACACAGTGTCATTTATCATGAGTTCGATTTGTGAGATGCGTACCAAGCAACGATCCGTGATGTAATTTTTAATGCTGGACGATATGGGTGTGAAGAATATCGTGTCCTCATTCTCCACGTGTACGAAAATTTAAAAGAGTTCTATCAGCGTACAAAGTCATGTTTACCATTTTCTGAGATACAAAGCGAGTCATTCATACCGAATATTAGTCTATGGGATCAACGCTTAATTCATAAAGATACTGCAAAACCATCACTAAACAACCGTATCTGTAGAGGAAGACCGAAAGGAACGATTTTTTTTTGCACCGCATTGCAACAACGAAATGATGAAGATAGTGACGACCCCCGAAATTCAGGATTGTTTTGCACCCTTCGTACAGTCTTGATTTGGCACATATTCACATTTCTGGATGCTTCCAAAGTTGAAGGAGGTATTGAAAGGCCAACATTTTTTATCACGCGCTGAAATTGGGCTGCTGTTCGCAATTGGTTCAACAGTGAACAAGAAAGTTTTTCATAGATGGAATGAAGAAGTGGATTCAGCGTTTGGAGAAATGCATTGCACTAAATGGTGGTTATGTGGAAAAATGATTATGTACATTGGTAATACAATAAATTCACTTCATTTTGAGTGTCCTTGAAATAAAAAGGCAACGTATGAAAGATGGAAAGATGTAATTATATAGAATATAAATCCAAAATATCTTCCCAAAATTCCCTCTGATACGCAAGATAAAAAGATATTTAAAAAAATTTTGTGAAGCCACTGATATTGTCCATCTCGTCCAGCTGTTACGTGTGTAGCCCTGTAACGCAGGGTTCGAGTCGTAATTGACTAATATTTTAGATTTATGTTCTATATAATTACATCTTTCCATTTATCATACGTTGTCTTTTTATTTCAAGGACAGCCTGTATATCAATTCGCCCTCTTATATCTAATATCAAAGAAAAATAAACATATTTTATTTAAAAAGTAATTCTGTACTTTTTTAAATTAAAAAATACGTTTGTGACTAACTGTGTACGACCCAACCGTTCCTTTTATTAAAAATATTTATTTGTCTGGGCAATTCTTGCACTACCAATTAATATAGAAATATTATTAAACTGCTTGGGTTGGGTTGTTGTAAACTGGTTGTTGTACGAGGGCTGCTGAGAATATTTCCAGAAAAGATAAAAAAACACATAAAATTTTTCCAAACGACTTCATTGTTTTTCAAAATATGGCCTTTGATATCAACAAACTTTTGCATTGAACCAATTTGCGAAGCATTTTTTCCACTCTCAAGCTGATACTTCGAAGCCAGTGTTCGGAATCTTTCAACAGGCAACTGATTTCGATTATTTCTCCTTATTTTGTCGAAGACTTCCGATAAACAAATTGTGGTACTGATTTTGTAAAGTTACGGTTGCTACATGTCCAGTAAAACCGAATAAATAAGGGATTATTTGCTTCGCAGCACTGCTGACCAATGACGATGTGATTCTGAATTCTTTGCACCATTTGACATGGCCTTGTTTATGAGCTTGTCAAACGTTGTGGGATCCAACGATTGCAAAGCTTCCGCGCATTCAAATATTCATGTAAAATCGTGTATATTGGTTTCATGCTAATAACCAATAATGTAACATCTTGAACATTAGTGGGAACAACCGACGTCGATGGACGACCTTTACCAAATTCGTCTCTGAAAGTGATGCAATAAATTTCGGTAAATAAACTAAACTTAAACGCTACTCTTGATTCTCAAAAGCTAAATAAAGTCGATCGATTTATTATTTCGGCGTTAAACCAAATTTGAAATAAAAAGGAATCGCGGCTCGAAACTTTCATTTTTACACAAAACTTTCTTTTAAATGTTGTGTAAACAAAGCTAGTTCACTCAGGAATGTGAAATTTTACAAATATAACAGTAAAAAAATATGAGCTCCACTTAAATTAGTATATGCCAAAGTGAAAGGAATTAATCTTGGAAGTAAGGGCAGAAGGAACGGAAAATTGCAGCTAAATTAAAGTTGAAACGAAGAATGAAAGTGGGTCTTGAAATATATGCATCAGGAGAAAACCACATATTTTGATCCATACTGATTAAATTAACAAAATATTCGTTTTAATCAGAACAGCAATATCGAGTATATTGTTAAAATTGCAGAGGAATTTTTAGAACAAATGTAAGAAGAAAGTTCAAGGTAATAGTCTAGCCCTAGCCAATAAGATTACAATCAGATCAAGGTGATGTAGAACTAGAAATGGAAAATTTGTAGTCTCCCAGGTGGAAAACAAAAATAATGGAAGTGTTTGCAAAATAAAGTCGTGCACGCACTATGGTTTTTTTTTCTTTTTACTTTATAACAAAATAATTTGAAACATACTTGAGTAGATAAAACCTCACCAATTTTGTATAAAACAAAAAGTCTTTTTAATCAATGGGCTGCGCTGAATGTTCTTCTACGCTCTGTCTTAATAATTTCTGTGTGATAGCGAAGTTGTGTTTGTAAATGCATCTCTCCAGCAGAGGCCTGCCGATGATTCTGTAGAAAGATGAAATACGTATCTACGTCTCTGGAGAGATGTCTTTCCAAATATATGAAGTTGTAATGTGTTCTTCACACCCGATTTTTAATAATAATATTTTATATTATTAAAAAGACTTTTTTGTTTTAATTCTATAACTAAAACTTTTAATTTACTAATTGTGCTGTTGACTTTAGACATCCCTTGATATTTTAATAAAACGCTGCCAAAAATATTTTGCTTTAATATTACAATTGTAAATTTAGTGCACTTTTATCAAAAATTGATTTATAATCTATATAAAAACTGCTTATTAAGACAAGTTATTTTTAACTAAAAGGTATTTTTTGTTACCGAGTTTATCAGTGACGAGTGTTTTAAACTTGAAAAACGAATCGCCCAAGAAATTTATTGATGGAAGTAGCATTCAAACTATAAACTATGTTGGATGGGGGACACTCCATGCGTTATGTAATGTAGCTAATTTAATAGGAAAAAATCATTCCAGCGTAAGTCGCATGTTTAAACGATTTAACGAGACAAGATCTCACTTTCGAAGACCAGAACAAGGGCAAATACGCTCTACTAATTCAAACGACGAACGTTTTCTTAGAGAATACGCCCGAACTAGGAGTCACTAGCAATATGTTTAAAAATGAGCTTACAACTGCTAGAAGTTTTGTAATATCATCTCAAACTGTCTGAAAACGTTTAAAGGAATCTAGATTCAGCAGCACGATCTCAAAAAAAAAACCTTACTCACCTGAAAGCACAAAATTCAAAAACAGAGTTTTGCCAAAAATCATCAGTATTGAACCGCTAATGATTGGGAGAATGCACATCCAAACGTGGCTGGGCAAGATATCGACTACATGAATGCTGTCGGTATTCCGTTTATGGGAATGGCCACCAAGCAATTCTGATTTAAATCTCATAGAGCATCTATGGGACGCTCTAAAAGAAGTCGTATACCCTCAACTGTCAACCAAAATCTAGCCAAAAATTACAGAATGGAAGAATATTCTTGAATAAATTATTGAATATTGAATTCGTTGTGTACCAAGGCATATGAATGCCGTAATTAAGGGAAGAGGAGTATTAATACCCCAATGAATTTATTCCATTTATAGTTTTAGTTTCTTTTTTAAGTTCACGTTTGACGATATATTCAACAAAAAAGTTTTTAAGTCAGAAATTAATTAAAAATAAATTCAAGTTTCTCTGAATTCGTTTGTAAACGATTAGATAAGCCGAATGTATGAGCTTTTATGTCATTTTGATAATAATATTAATTTTAATAGCGTGATTCTCTAAGTTTAATAAAGTGGTGCGTTCATTTTGTCCAGGAATTGATATAATCCAACTGGCAAGCTTTAAGAATAATTGGTGCAACGATTGTCAAGTATCTTTAAAGGTTATAATCAATCAAAAGGTTCATATTTAAGAAAAGTAAAATTTAGATTTTATTATTTAACTTATTACTCTACTTTTTACAATACAAATATGTAAATTAAGTATTTTAAATATACTTTTTTGATAAAATTGTTATTTTTGTTTATTTATGTTAACGGGTTTTCAAGTTTGCCCATACCTATCTACAGTAATGTAAATATTCATGTAAGGATGTGGAAAAGTTACTGTTTGTTGATGATTCAATATTACACAGTATTAAATTATCACTATCTATCGGTATTGGTAGATTGCGATACATATGAACAAAATCAGTTTTTAAAGGCAATCCATAATTCAAGTCGAGTTGAGTTAATAATAAGGCAATATTTTAATAATAATAACATATAATAATAATATCGTATATATATATATATATATGTATATATATATATATATATATATATATATATATATATATATATATATATATATATATATATATATATATATATATAAATAACAGGGTACCTAAATATCGAAAAAATAGGAAATATAATGAGTAGGTAGAAACAAATAACATATATATTTACATACACAATAACAAAATCTTAGAAATCAAATACATTTTACTGTTATATAGGACCGCGTTGGTCTAGTAGCTAAGTCACTAGATCATGAATCTAATGAACTGGGTTCAAACCCTGGTCTAGCCAATAATATCAATGGTGTTTTTCGGTTCCAATTGGACTGCCAAAAAAAACTGACAGACCGACAAGAAAATATCTGGAGGTAACTTTGGGGTAATAATAAGCGGTCAGTGTGTAGCACTAGCCACGTTACTATTCCTAGTTTACCGAACGGCTCAAGTCGTAACAAGCTTTCCATGTTACTACCTCAAGAGCCTGCAAGGCTAGTTATGGGGATTATTACTTTTATTATTATATATTATATAAGGCCGCTATACAATGAAATTTATCTTATTTACTAGTAACGAACAATCAATATTATTATTTAAAAGATTGTAATATAAACTTATTATATGATATGGAACACCAAGTTTCGAGACAAGTTTACCACATATATTATAGTCAAATCTTCTACATGTTAAATATTTAAAAAAACGTGTCTGGAGTAGTCAGGATTAATTCAATACGGTTAGCATTAACAGCATAAATGAGATATTAAATCAAAGATCTTTATTCTATTTTTGATCTTTCGCGAATGCGTTAATAGTTATTTACGTATCAAGTCCGGAAAGTAAGATTTTACTGGATGAGTAAGCAAAGACCAGGACGAATCGTAGACGAGTCCCTGTAGCTTACGGGGCCAGTAACAGCACTTTCCGGACGTGGTGCGTACAACATTTTTTTGCAATCGTAAATTTTTCACTTTTATAATCCTCAATTTTCTACTTTTACTAAACAGATGATCGTTTTAAAACCTGCGGTAGGCTTTTGCAGTAATGTGTATTATCTTAGCAACCAGTCAACAAACAGTCAATTTGTAAAAATAACGTTCGTGTTTTCAATTTTTACAGCACTAGTCCGGTAAAAAACATTCAACGGACTAGTCCGGTAAAATGATACTTTATAGGTTGAAAATTATTTAAGTAAAGTGTTTATTACAGTACAATTGCAAAAAAAAAATATTTTAACACACTTAATACAACAACAAATCTCTATATCTTTATTAGATGTAATAGCACTCCAACACGGTAAATATTTACTTTCGCGCAAATTCTGGAAATCTTTATTGTTAAAAGGGGAAAACGCAAAAAAACATTTCTACATCACTGTCCCTTCATAGTTAAGTCGGTAATATATAATGCTCAATAAGTATGCTTAAGATATTTTGTATTTTTTTTAACATAAAAGCCTTTCAATAATGTAAGTATAGTAAATTTAAGAATTTTTTGTAATAAAAACAAAAGTATCAATACAATACAATTACCAAGTAATTAAAGAATGCGAGACTAGCAAAGAAAAACTATTGACAATAAACAATACCCAAACATAAATGTCTTTCGATAAACACCCAATAATATTACAAATTAATTGCATTTTCGTGAAGTAATGTGAATGTAAATATTGCTTTCTACATTTTACGACGCTAATTATTCGAATATTTTAATTGAAAAAAAAATTCGCCCTGAAACAGGATTCGAATTCACGTCCATGGTTTATCAGCCACTTGAGTTATTAAGCACAGGTAAAATATTAAAATCTGTTCCTTAATGTAACTTAGGGCTTCCCGATATACCAGGAACCGCAGACCTTAATAGCTCAAGTGGCAGAGCAATGGTCTGGTAAACCACGGACGTGGTTAGCGTCGTAAAATGTAGAAAGCAATATTTACACCCAATAATAACAAGTGTTCATTTGAAAAGTCAATCTAGTAGCATGTGATTTACTGAGAACATTTTGAAGTATGTCGTAAATTAAAATTTACTACTTAACCTACGAAGTCGTATATTTTGACAGTTTCATACATACAAATAAATAACAAATAATAGGTATTTATTGGAAACTATAACAAATGTTGAAAATGTTGTCCTTCAAGATCAATGCACTTTAAAATACTCCGTTCAAAATTTCTGATGATATTCTGCAACATTACTGGATTGTTATTAATTTCCATGAATTTCTGTTCGATTCTCTGTAGCATATCATTCAAATTCAATATAGGTGTTCGAAATATGTTATTTTTTAGATAAGGCCACAAAAAGAAGTGTAAGGTGTTAAATCGCATGAACGTGCAGGCCAGGCAATTTCAGTATTTCGACTAATTATACGCTCATCAAAAAATTCTCTTAAATAATCCAAAGATTCTGCAGTACAGTGACAAGGTGCTCCGTCTTGTTGGAAATATGCATTTTGAAGTTCATCATCATGCAACTGATTGACAAATGGTTGTAAAATTTCCGTATGATGGTACCTTTGAGCAGTTAACGTTCCCTGAAAAAATATTGGTCCAATGATTCGCCTTTGGCTTATCGCTGCCCAAACACCAATTTTCTCTGGATGTAGCGATTCTTCATTAATTACATGTGGATTTTCACTACTCCAAATTCTTGTATTTTGTGAATTTAGGTATCCCGCTTTATAAAACCATGCTTTATCAATAAAGATGACTCTTTGCGAAAGTTCTCCATTATTGTTCATATTTACAAACCAATTACAAAACTGTAGTCTACGTGGGTAATCAATTTCTAACAATTCTTGTACTGCTGTGACACGGTATTGATAAAGTTGCATATCTTTTTCTAATAACTTGTGAGTTGTACCAACAGAAAGGTTTATTTGTTGACTCAAATGTCGAACAGATGTTTGTGGTTCATTTTCCATTATTTCTTCAACACGATTGACAACTTGAGGTGTACGTTTCTTAACTGCTCCGCTGCTTGATTTTCTTAAGAGGCTACCAGTTTCAGAAAAAAGTTTTAAAGTTCTATCCAAAGTATTCTTAAATTGTATATAATTTATTGCAAAATGTGGAAAGTCAACTTGAAATTCTACCATACAATCTTGAACTGAATAAACCCATAAACCATCAATTTTATTTCTTCTTCGAAAATAAGCCTGGACTAAAAAAAATTTATGTTCTAAAGTGAAAGCCATTTTAAACTGAGAAACAATTTATTTAAACCAGAATCGACGCACGATTATTTTATGCACTAACTGATATTTGTGATTGACATTATCAAATGTCATTTGGATTTACGTTTACGGAACAACAAACACATACTAATATATTTGCGTCTTATTCTATCAAAATTTCAAAGTAACCTAGATTGACTTTTCAAATGAACACTTGTTAATAAAGTTATCATAAGAGTAACAGACAGCCTAAATTGAAAATCGAAAATCATTTTTTATTTTGCTATTAGTAACTCTGATACAGATGTAATCCGGTGGAAATTTTACAAACGGTACGAAAGCTACACGGAATTTTTGATTAAGGAAGTGCACCAAATTAGTTAACTGTGTATAGATTGACTACAAAATTTGATGAGACCAGACTGGTAATGGATGTAAGATCTCGCAAGTATCACGTGGAACAAGCTTCCGTGAAAATATTGATATGGTTAGTCAAAATATTGCAAATCCGAGAACGTTAGCTTGGCATCGTGCACAACTGGCCACTTTGAGAGAACCTCCTTTCAATGAATACTCACTGTATCTTTATGCGTACTAAATTTAAAAAAAACTATCAACAATTCGTAAATTAATTTTTAAAGTACGAGAGGAGACTTTTATATTATCTACCTAGCCATGAAAAAATTAAATGACAATAGCAAGCTTTTGCTGTCAAATAGCTGTCACATTTGGATTTATACTTATCAAGTTCAGTCCAAACTGAGACAGTTTTGCTGTTCATAGAGATCTTCTCCTTCTTCTACTTATTTAAGATCTAGTTGATCTGTTAGTTCCCAGCCTGTCTCTGTAAAATTTCCGGAGATATGGATTGCCTGCTATCTATCCATCTCTTTGGTGGTCTTCCAGGTGAACGTTTGCCTATTGGCCTACCTTCTAATATAATGCGTAGTAATCTGTCGTCTGTCATCCTTTTTACGTGAATATACCACTCTCTTCTCCTCTGCCTTTCCCATCTCACTATATCTTGTACATAAAACACTGCTCTCTGACGTCAATATTCTTACGCGATCTCTTCTTGTTTTCCCGACTATCCTTCTTAGTACTGACATTTCTGCGACGCGCAGCAGATACTCTTGGTTTTGCTGGTATCCTCTCACTTCTATTCCCTACGGCAGTTTCTCTATTAGCAGCTTGCTTATGAGTGGTTCCCTTGCGATGGTCATGCTTTTCGTTTTTTTGATGAATATGTCTATATTGAGTTGCTGGCTGATTTGGTGGAATCTAGATAGCTGTCTCTACAGGTCGTTCTCATTTTCTGCAAGTATCACTGCATCGTCGGCATAACATATCATGCTGATTGCCTTATTATTCATCCTGTATTCCAAGTTTAAAGATGTCACTTCTGCTATTATTTGATCTATTATGAGGTTGAAGAGAAATGGGCTGAGACTATCCCCTTGCCTAATTCCTCCTGGTGTTGGGATGCTAGCTGTAGTGTTCTTTCCATCTTTTATATGTGTTCTATTGCTTGCTACATCGTATTTATGTTGTATATCGCTGTTACTATGTTAGTAGGGGCCTCCTTTTCTTTTAGAATTCCGATGAAATCTGTTAGGCAGAATCTGTCGAATACTTTAGTAAGGTCAACAAAGCAGACGAATGCTGGTGTATTAAACTTCATAGCCTTTTCTTTAATTTGTTTGATACTGAAAATAGCGTCAGTTATCGAACGCTAGAAAATAGAAACTTGATAAAATTTTGGACGAAACAAGAAAAGATTTTTTTAAGGTATAGCTTTATTAGAAAAACGTTGGAATACGAGGGGGTATTGATATCTAGTTAGCCTAGACCGGTTCCGTGGATAAAAAAATATTGCGATACCATAGTAATTTCGAAATTGTGAAATTCGAAAAATTGGAGTATTGAGCCATCATCAAATACCTGTATTTGAAGGAGTTAAGAGGTAAGCAGATTTACGAAGATACGCTTAATACTCTTGGCAATCAATGTCCTTCGTATGCGACCGATGAGGAATGATTTTATTCATTATTTCAGAAATTTTCTTTTTTATTTCCTTTTTTTGGGCATTTTTTCACAGAAGCCTCTCCCCCACAATTGAGTTAGGTGTAAAAAATTGGATTGCAAGCTTCAAAAGGGGTAAATTTTCCATTGAAGATGAACAGCGATCGGGAAGGCCAGTTTCTGTGTCCGTCCCCGAAAATGCCGATGCAGTTCATGACATGATTTTGTCAGACCGTCGAATTGGGCTAAAACGAATATCTGGTGCACTGAATATTTCATATGAACGCGTCCATCATATAGTTCACGTCGATTTGGACATGAGCAAAATTTCAGCAAAATGGATCCCCAAATGTGTAAATGATTGACCAGAAGCGTGCAAGGGTGGAAGTATCGCTTTCAATCTCGGTACATGTCTACGACCCAGAAACAAAGCAACAATCGATGGAATGGAGACACTCTGTTTCTCCAAGGCCTAAGAAGTTTCGCGCTCAAAAATCTGCTGGAAAAGTTCTTGCTTCAGTTTTTTGGGATTGCCATGGAGTAATCATGATTGATTTTCTGGATAAGGGTAGAACAATAACTGGGAATTATTATTCGACGTTACTGGCCACTCTACGAGAAAAAATTATGGAGAGAAGACGCAGAAAGTTATCCAAAGGTGTTTTTTTTACAGGACAATGCCCCTGCACACAAATCGCATGTTGCCATGCAAACAATTGGTGATTTAAGGTTCGAATTACTCGAACACCTGCCTTATTCACCAGATCTGGCTGCGTCCGGCTATCATGTCTTTCCTCAACTGAAAAAAAGTTTAGAGAGTCGTCAATTTTCTTCCAACGAAGAGGTGATAGAAGCTGTGGAGGCCTGGTTTACAGAGCAAGATAAAAATTTCTTTTTGAAAGGTGTAGAGGCGTTGCAGGTTCGTTGTAATAAATGTATCCAATTAAGAAGAGAGTATGTTGAATAATAAAATATTATGACTTTCAAATTTTGTTTGCTTCTATAGTAAGCTAAGAATTTTTCAATACATCCTCGTAAGTGTGTAACTGTTCTTATAGCCCCTTTAATTCGTAGCGTTGATAACATAAAAATCTCTTCTTGTATCAAGTGGACTCTGAATTTGGTCGAAAAATTATCTTCACCGATGAATTACATTTTAAACTGGACCTCTCCGTAAAGAATTGTCAATTTTGAGACTCAAAAAGTGATCGTGAAATTCATGAGAAACAAATGCACCTTAATCGAGTCACAATATGGAACGACTATTTGAGTAAATGGCGTGATAGGACCATACTTCTTGAAATATATCGGTGAAAATGTTGTAACGGGGTATGGTGATCGTAACCGTAATATGATGATAACTGAGTTCTTTTAGCATTAATTGGATGACTTGGACCGTAAATGAGGTTCCTGCAGTATGGAGCTACTTGCTATACAGCTTAAGCACCAACAATTTGCTGGTAGCAAAATTTCACTAAATGACAGCATCAATTGGTCAGCAAGATCTTATGATTTAACAATGTGCGATTCCTTTTTTATGGGATGATACACAAACAATTGCCGACCTCGTGATCGAAATCCAACGTCGTATCTATAAAATTGCTTTTCAGAGCATATGGAAAATTGTAATTAAAATTAATTGAAAATTTATGAAATGAAAGATTTGCAGCCGAAACCGAGGTGAATATTTGCCAGATATAATTTTCAATATTTAATTGGTGAGTGTATATTTTAGTACTAAATAAAAGTCGAATCAATAAAAAGTTATTACATTTCTAGTTTAAATCCGGCATTTAATGCAAGCCTTCTTTTAAATTTTAACATTCAATACAATATAATATAATATACTCGCACCATAAAAAATAAAATAAAATGCCGAAAAATATAAATAATTATATCCAACAGAATATATATTTTTCATATACAGTAAGCACACACTTAGATAAGAACATAGGGATTGTGCGATCATACACAGAAGAAGCATCTGGCAATCGATTCGCTGTTAAACTGCAGTTGTGTAAAGCGATTGTTATTGCCCTTATATTATAATTAGAGACCGGACACGAGAGGTTGATCATTCATCGTCCACGAGCGTACTATTGAACATTTGTATTTTTAAAGTTTTAAATTTTATTTATATAATTATACTTATAATAATAAAACGAAACGAAATAAAATACGAAATACATTTTTATTTGTTCATTTTGTAGTTCAAGTTGAGTAAAGGAGTATTAATATTTACTAGCAATACTTTCTCAAGGATTTCTTCTGTAAAATGTGTTCTCTTTGAATGAAATACATCTTTGTAAATAGAAAATGTCCTTTCTACATCGCAACTGGTTATAGGTGCATACTGGAAATATTTCTTTTATTTCCGCCTATTTTGCAGTTAGATGTTGTGGCATTGTCCCCATACACAATTGCCGTAATGGTATTAAATCTGGATTTCTATTAAAGACTGCGTCTAACTTTTGCCGAAGGCCACATCCGAAGTCACTTGGAATACTTTTCAAATTATTAATAGCCATATCTAATGTCGTTAAACCATCATTTAATTTGAGATTACGATTTTCAAAATAAGTTATTAGTTTTGGCAAATTTCCAAAGTGTTCCTGAAGAAAGTACAACTGATTTTTTAAACGTGGAATTTGTGTTAATTCCTTGTACTCAGAAATACTCCGCGCATCGTCATTTAAACATGCAACGAAATTTTGTAAACTATCGAAATTCTCTACATAAAAACTAATAGGTTCCAATCTAGTTATTACTGGAGAGGTAGGTAGTGACAAAGATGTCAGTTTTTCCCTGTAAAGAGAGCTACTCTCAATGGTGCTTTTCTGAAAACTTTTTAAAAGCGGATACAAGTCTATCAACTTCTGGAAAGGTGTCTGTGATTCTGTGGAGAGCATGTGCTACACAAGTAATATGCAGCATATTAGGATATGTTTCCTTTAATAGTCTGCCTGTTTTTAACATATATGAAGTACTGTCACTTACAAATAAAAGTACTTTTTCTTTGTACCTGTCGTCCGAATGAAGTATATTTTGAATATTCTCGTTAATGGTTTTAGCAACTGTGTCCGCATCAGCTGCATTTATAACTTTTGTTGCTATTACATATGCGTTATATGTAATAGTTGGATGTAGTACACCAGCTACAACATTTCCTCACAGCGTCCTAATATATCGACAGTTTCGTCAGCACTTATCCAGAGGTACTGATTTGAAAGATGGCTTCTAATGCGTTCTACTGCTTTCGTATAGCCCTTAGAAACATAATATTTGCGTAAGGTGGATTCATCAGGAACATTTCGACCAGTATATTTTTGGAGAAATATTTTTAAAGTGGGATTGTTAAGTTTATTTAATGTAATATTAGCCGACATAAAAGTTTCACAGAGTTCTTCGTTAAAATTGTCAGATTCCAACGGCTTCAATTTCTGTGCATGTGTTTGCGATGCTAAGTGACGTTGTACGTGCCATTTCATGGAATTTTTTAACGATATTTTACAGATTTTGCAATAAATTTGGGGAAACACTGACAATGGACATACAATCAGTATGACCGTCAATCAACTAGCCATTGTTTTACGATGCCGTTCTCGACGTTCTTCCATATCATATCTAAAAAAGTAACTTAAACAATGCTCTAGACCTAAATAAATGAAAACTAAAAATGTATGCGTAAGTTATTGAAACTGAACGAAATTCAATGCACATTTACGTCGAAATAATTGGGAGAAGTAGATTCAATCAAACGATATTAAACAGGATCTATCACACAAATTACGATGTAATTAACAGTTAAAACTATGAAAACAAGAAACTAACTCACAGCACTTTATTTAGCTTACGAAATATAATCTAAATAGACTAAATTATTAAAACCCCACACGCTTCTATCTACGCTCATGAAAACAGAAATTTAACTGTAAATATCCAACAAAAAACGCCGCAATTCTCGATGAAAACAGGTGTGCGCGCTAGCCAGATCAATAGTGCATTCAATAACTGGGTGATGTACTTACAGATGTCGTAGACTATTTATATCGTCCGTCGTAATGACGACGTCATTTCAACCCGATGTGTCCGGTCTCTAATTATAATGGAGACGGAATATGGAACAGTAGATATTAACAATGCACACTGTAAATATTACATAAATCAAATATTTCCTTTACGTAGACAAAGTATACGCAAAAATAAATAAAACAAGTTATTGTCTCTGTTCGACACCTGGGGAACAAAACAATTTACGAGATGCATTAGATATGATAGTTTCCTATTAAATACTGTTTATTAAAATACAATGCCTGAACTAACCAAATGAAAATTATTTGTAAAGGTTAAAACAATTTATTGTTCAGTTAATCTATTTCAATGAACTATGGCTTTAATTTAATGTATATACATTAGTGCGCGTTAGAACCAATAAATTTTGAAAACATGATTTTTACTGTTTCAAAAATGATCCATATAATGTATATTGTTAAAAAAAAACGCAGCACCTGTAATTCACTTCTGGTGTTTAATTCAGTCAAACATATTATCAAGATTTTCTTTATCTAGATTAGTTTTATTGGTATAATGGCCATTTATTACATTCGCTCAATTAGAGAAAATATATTTCAATTTATTATATTGCAACTCTTCAACACACAGACTTCAATTAAATTTTAATATGTACAAATTTTGAGTCATCATTCAACGTCAGTATTGATTCAGCCACCGTTTGTGTTAGACATCTTAATAGAATTCATTTAACTTCATCCTGCGTTTGACAGATCGATCAACTGCATCTTCTTAAATATTAATTCGATTTAATAAATTTTATTATTTGATATCTTTGACTGATCTGAATTATCAGATTTTAGTAAGTGTTTTAATAAATAAATGAACAAATTAATACTTGTCTTTGATTCGAATTAACCATCGCTGAACAAGTAGCAAACATATTCCTACATACTAATTTAAGAGCCGTTTTAATAACCGACATTTAAGACATCAAAGGGGGAATTACTTATAGATGTAACCCTATGCACGTTGGGAATACGGATGTTGTAAGGGGGTGGCATGTATCCGACGAGTCGTCGCTCCCTGATCATGCGTATATCCGCTATGAATTATGTATAGATTTAACGGAACCCAGATTATACAGGGATCCCAAGAGAACAGACTGGGGCTTTTACAAGGAAGACCTGGAATTGGCTGTTGCATGGTTGCAACGGACCATTCTTTCCTGCTATGAAAATAACTGTCCCCTTAGGGAGCGCCGTATAGCTATGCGGGCTGCCTGGTGGAATACAGAGTTAACCAGTTTATGGAAAGAAACTCGCCGGTCATTTAATAGGGCGAAGAAAACAGGTAATTGGGAAGCCTATAAGGCTCTCCTCAATAAATACAATGATAAAATCAAAGAGAGCAAATTCGGTGGGGACATCGAAGGTGTTCCTGACATGGCCAGAATTAACAGAATTCTCAATAAAGATCCTTCCAACGTAATTACATCTATACAAAAATCGGGCGGGAGGTGTACCAGTACCGTGGAAGAGACTTTAGAGTATGTTCTGGAGATACACTTTCCAGGTTCGGAGCGCATGGATGATTGTGATGCCAATCAAGTTGTCGCCTCTTGGAGGGCGACTAGGAATAATTGGGAGATATCAAACGAGATCTTCAAGCCCCAGTTAATTAGATGGGCGATAAGATCGTTTGAACCATATAAATCCGCAGGACCAGACGGAGTGTTTCCCAAGCTCATTCAAGAGGGAATTGGGGAAATTATGGGTCCTCTATTGGAGATATTCAGGTCTAGCCATGCTGTGGGTTATATCCCTAGGGCATGGAGAGAAACTAGGGTAGAGTTTATTTCGAAGCCCGGAAAAAGAACATATACCCACCCTAAATCATTTAGACCAATTAGTCTTACCTCTTCTATGTTGAAGACATGTAAAAAATTATATATTTAAATATTAAAGACGGGGCTCTGGATAGATCTCCTCTACATCCACTGCAATGGGCATACCAGATGGAAAAATTAGGTGAGGGTGCCCTGCATAGCCTGGTGGTTATGAGTATATAGTTTATTTTGTTTTATTGCAAGAATATTCCATTTTTTTTATATATTTGCTGAATTTTAAGGATTTGTTTTTTTACAGAGATTTCTCTATTTATAGATATATCGTAGTGATGAAATCAAAAATGATTGAAACACGTATTTAGAGCATATTTGTAGAAAAAAAAACATAGTAATTTAAAAATGCCACCATCGTGGTTGTTTACGAATTTAGTATTACAATATCCACATTAGCGGCGCTAGCGTAAAGGTCTAATATTTAAGGTGGAATGATACACTCTTATATGGTATGCTCCTTGGTCCAGACCTACATACACTTGCCCGCAAACAAATGTCTTTAAACATTTGCTCGCAAACAAAGGCATAAAATTGTTTGTTGAAAAATTTTGTTTTGACAAACAGTAGTTTGACTAGATTGAAAGTTGCGTCTAGACAAGAGAAAAACACAAACCAGTGACCAAAATTGTTGCTGGTTATATATTGAACATAAGCGAGTTTTGCAAAACGGAATAGAACATTCTTTAAACTTATTAACGAACTTGAAATTAAATGATGGATCTGGACAACGGTCAATGCTAAAAATTTGTGCTATCACAAAAAAAAGTATTAAGATGCTTATCGCAAGAAAATAGAGGTCATTATGGATTTTTGCAATAATTTTGTTAGCTAGTAAAATCGAAGTATAAGTAGATATTTCTCTTAAGGTAATTTTAACACATTATTCACATTGCCATTGTAATTACACACAATTTTGTTGTAGATGCAACACCTTTAAACAAATAAGGTATTGATTGAAATATTTTATATATGTCTAATACCTTATATTTGTCTATATTTGTCGCTTCCCGTTTGAATAAAATTATTAAAAAGCATGTCTAAGCTTTCCTAATAATAAATATGTTAATAAACCAACGTAAATGTAAAAAAAAAATCTTTGATAAGATATGTAGGTATATAACCATATGACAGCATCCATATGTTCTATTACAAAATTTATCCTGCTTAAATTGCACTCAGATTACATCGCCATCTGCTCCTTTCTTAGAATGAATGACCTATAAACCTTAGTAAGCTAAGCTGGAGTTAAGGTTATATTGTTA
Source organism: Melolontha melolontha (assembly GCA_935421215.2). Lineage (NCBI taxonomy): Eukaryota > Metazoa > Arthropoda > Insecta > Coleoptera > Scarabaeidae > Melolontha > Melolontha melolontha. The sequence goes on from OW285235.1 coordinate 166,525,893, forward strand.
CTTACAATAAAATTACCTCTCAGAAGCTCACAGGTAGTATGCGAGTACGGAAAATAACGTTGCGTGGTCATACGGGGTGCGGTCTTTAACGTTTCCTTGGAAGGACCAGGAGAAATCCCCTTGTATTTAACTTTATCTGATCAAGCCAGGCTCTGATCGGACGGACTGTTACTTGCTACTCATAAGAACTATATAAATAAGGTACAAAGCAAGAACTTCTAAAGAGTTGTCTACCAAAAAAATACATACTGTGAGGGTCAATACTGTAGAAGATATGGATTTAATGTCCGATAGGAAGATCCAATTAGCTAAGTTATGGAATTTCCAAGGCTAAAGTGCAGGGCTTGTGATACAAGGCCAGGACTATATACATACTAAAAGGACCGTAGTCGAGTAATAGATCCGAAAATTCCGAAGGGAATTAGATTCTAAGGACACCTAAAGTCTGAATTTTCTAGACTGTCAATTTAATCAAGAGCTACAAAGCATACGAGATGATTTTGTCTGAAGTCTAAAGAGGTAACAAAGTTCTCATCCTAAAAAAAATGTTGGAGTGCATTTCTAATGTATCAGCATTATAAAGCTAAATGTCTGGTTGTGGGATATACGAGGTGCATTCAAGTTCTAAGGCCTCCGATTTTTTTTCTCCAGACTGGAAAGAGATAGAAGCATGTGCATTGTTTTAAAATGAGCGTGCGTTCGTTGTCAATACGTCACAGAGATGGCAGCACTGTACCGCAGATGGAATTGTAGCGGCAGCGTCGAGAATGAGAACTGTTTTAGATACTTAAAATGGCTACGTTTTCCTTACTTGAACAGCGTGCAATCATTCGTTTTCTGAATTTGCGTGGTGTGACACCAATTGAAATTCATCGACAGTTGAAGGAGACATGTGGTGATGGAGTTATGGATGTGTCGAAAGTGCGTTCGTGGGTGCGACAGTTTAATGAAGGCAGAACATCGTGTGACAACAAACCGAAACAACCTCGGGCTCGCACAAGCCGGTCTGACGACATGATCGAGAAAGTGGAGAGACTTGTTTTGGGGGATCGCCGAATGACAGTTGAACAGATCGCCTCCAGTGTTAGGATTTCCGTGGGTTCTGTGCACACAATCCTGCATGACGACCTGAAAATGCGAAAAGTGTCCTCCAGGTGGGTGCCACGAATGCTGACAGACGACCACAAGGCTGCTCGTGTGGCATGTTGCCAAGCAATGTTGACGCGCAACCAAGGCATGAATGGGACTTTCATTTCGTCGATTGTGACCATGGATGAGACGTGGATGCCATTTTTCAATCCAGAAACAAAGCGCAAGTCAGCTCAATGGAAGCACACAGATTCACCGCCACCAAAAAAAATTCGGGTAACAGCCAGTGCTGAAAAAATGATGGTGTCCATGTTCTGGGACAGTGAGGGTAATCCTTACCCATTGTGTTCCAAAGGGCACTACGGTGACAGGTGCATCCTACGAAAATGTTTTGAAGAACAAGTTCCTTCCTGCACTGCAACAAAAACGTCCGGGAAAGGCTGCGCGTGTGCTGTTTCACCAAGACAACGCACCCGCACATCGGGCTAACGTTACGCAACAGTTTCTTCGTGAAAACAACTTTGAAGTGATTTCTTATGCTCCCTACTCACCTGACCTGGCTCCTAGTGACTTTTGGCTGTTTCCAACAATGAAAGACACTGTCTGTGGCCGCACATTCACCAGCCGTGCTGCTATTGCTACAGAGATTTTCCAGTGGTCGAAACAGACTCCTAAAGAAGCCTTCGCCGCGGCCATGGAATCATGGCGTCGACGTTGTGAAAAATGTGTACGTCTGCAGGGAGATTACGTCGAGAAGTAACACCAGTTTCATAGTTTTCGGGTGAGTAGTTAGTTAGAAAAAAAATCGGAGGCCTTAAAACTTGAATGCACCTCGTACAGAAAAAATATCTAAAAACTTTGGTGAAAAAACTTAAGCAGTGGGTTATTTTATTACTACACTGTATATGTATAGATTTAAATTTAACGGTTTTATTTATAAATTTAGTTGTGGTTTGTATTTCTCTGTTAATATTAACTTTGCATCACTAAATATACCTAATGTAAAGAAGAACTACCCCTATATTTATGGATGTTATAAAATGTTTTATCTGACCTCAAGCGAACAAGACACTTAATTGAAACTGATACCAGTGATACCGAGACTTGCTTGTAAATAACAATAGGTCGTTACCTCGTTTGTCTGTATTTTATATAAGTTTTCAGCATATGCTCAATAAACTCTTGGAGATATATAACGTGTATTTTTGTCGAAATTTCGGTAATCAATATAATATTAAAAGGTATCATTTCGCAGATGAGTATTTGTGCAATGTTGAATCGGAAATGTACCGTGTACTGTCGATATATTGCCCCCCAGACGACTTCAAGATTTTGATATTGTTTAATCAGCCTTGTCGATCGATTATCACTAATTAATCTACTGTGTCGAAGGCCCCAATAATTCCAAATATGTTAGAAACGTCAACATACCGACACTAAAGTGTTCATTAGTAGTTCTAAATTTATGTTTTTTTTAAATCTAAAATGAATAAACTGATTTTTAATGTTTATAACGAAAACTATAAATATATTTGATCCAGGGCTATTCGACCATATTACTGAAATATATTCCCCAAATTAAAATTTAAACTTATATACTATTAAATATAAAAGGCAAAATCTGTTTTGTGAACATATAAATACGTGCTATTTAGAGATTTAAAATATAAATACTAAGTATCAAACATGAAATTACGGTGATTCATGAAAGAACTCATCATCTACGATACGAAAATAAATATTTTAGTTATTAAAACACATACATACGTGTAATATTGGTAATATTTATAACGCAAAAATGTAATTTCTTGTATAAATATAATATATTATAAGTGAATACAAAATTTTGCAAAATATTATGTACATGCGACGTTTTAACATTGTATTCTGCAAAAAAATATTTTATTCGCGTCTAATAGGATTAAAGGCAGTTTTATAATAGGAAATACAATGAAATATTGGATAAAATGTTTTATCCAATATATAATATCCAATATCGAATGTTTTATAAACAATTTACGAGGGATGTCTTTTATGTTTTGCATACTGAGACATAGAGAGAACCATCATCAGTACTAAAAATTAACCTCCTTCTTTAGTTAGCGTAAATCAAAAGTTTCAGTGCGATACATGTAGTGTTTAGCTACAACGAAGTGTCAAAGTTGACAAATTAGTCGAAAAATGAAATTAAACCGTGAAAATTTTCACGCAATAATTTTTGGCAGACGATTATCTCAACAAGAATGCCTTGCCGAGTTGAGTTCTGTTTTAGGTAATGAAGCACCCCATCAGTCAACAATTTCTTGTTGGTATGGAGAATTTAAGCGTGGAGGGATTAGTCTTAGCGACGATCCAAGAGCAGGCCAACCAAAAACGGCAGTCACCCAAGAAAACTCGATGCTGTGCGCAAGCTCATTAACGAAAATCAACATGTGACATATCGCGAAATTGAGACATCATTGAAGATTTCAAAGACCTCAATAAAAAAAAAATTTGCATAAAAACTGTGTAAAAAATTTAGTTTCCCGTTGGATATCGCATCTGTTGACCGGAAAATAGAAACAAGCTAGGGTGAATTGGTGTCAAAAAACTCTATACCGTTTCAACGCAGGAAACTCTAAAAACGTGTGCATCATGAGTGGTGATGAATCTTGGATTTACTCATACGAGCCAGAAAATAAACGCCAGCGGTCTGTTTGGGTGAAGAAAAGCCGACAAAAGTCATCTGTTCTCGAAGTGCTTCCAAAAAGATGGTCGCGACATTTGTCTCGAAAGCAGGCCTGTAGCAACAATTTCTCTAAAAGATCAAAGAACAGTTACTACCGATTGATATGCAACCATTTGTTTGCAACAAGTCATCGCTGAGCTCCGAGAAACCAACCCACAACGACGAATCATCGTCCACCAAGGCAATGTAAGTTCGCACACAACTCGCAATACAATTGAATTTTTAACGCAACAAAATGTTGAATTGTGGTCTAACAATTCCACATTTTTATATTCAAGTTCTATATCCAAAATAGAAAAGATTACCCTCATATATATATATATATATATATATATATATATATATATATATATATATATATATATGAAGCGTTGTTCTTCGGGATATTTCGCCGCGTTTGGATGATTTCTTCCTGAGAAGGACAACTTTCTTCCTGACGTTTCGGTGACATCACTTTCACCTTTTTCTAGAGGATCTTCTCGTTGCAATGGTAACTTCAAGAGTGCGTTGATTTCCTGTGTCGCTCGTATTATATGGTCCCGTCGTAGTGGGGACGCGTGTCTGACTCCTCGTGATTGGTCCGTCGGTTGTTCTGTCGCTTTCGACTATTGGTCGATCGGTTTGCGTTCGGTCCGAGTTAGTATGACTGGGCTGTGGCAAATTGTTCTCATTACGTCGCTTGTGTGTAATCTGCCTGTTGAGCAAGGCCGACTTCCATGTGTCAGGCAAACGCTGTCCGTCGTCACGTTTGTTCATACAGTTTTGCCGTTTCTCAATTTCTATTGCTTCTCTTATAATCCTGTACGTTAACCTCGTACTGCGTGCTATAGTTTTTGTACCGTCAAAATCGATAGTGTGTCCTGTATGTAGCACATGCTTAGCTAGGGATGATGTTGATTCTTTTTTAGCTACCGCATTTCTGTGTTCTTCCCTCCGTACGCTGGTTTTACGGTTAGTATGCCCTATGTATGTTTGATCGCATTCATAGCACGGTATTTCGTAGACCCCTTGGTTTTCTAGTTCTATCTTGTCCTTTGTATTAGGCAAAATGTCTTTTATTTTCCTGTCTGTCGTATAAATGGTGTCTATGTCGTGTCGGCGTAATATTCTACCTATTTTCTCAGTCGTACCTTTCACGTAAGGGAGAAATGCTGTCCGTGTAGATCTTTCTTTCTTTTTTGGTTGATTCTTGTTAATTCGTGTCGCTCTGTTAATGGTATGTTGTGAATATCCGTTCGCTTGTAATATGTTTTTTATTGTTCCCATTTCTTCGTTTCGATGTTCTGCGTCTGACAAAGTTTGAGATCTGTGGATTAATGTTTTTACTACAGAGTTTAACTGTGCTGGGTGATGATGTGAAGATGCGTTGAGATATCTGTTCGTATGTGTAGGTTTCCTGTACACTGTGTATCCTAGCGAGCCATCCGGTTTTTTGATTATCATCAAGTCTAAGAACGGTAGCCGATTTCTTTCCTCCATTTCGACAGTAAACTTTATTTTCGGATGTCTGGTGTTCAGATGTTGTAAAAACTCGCTTAGTTTCTCTCTTCCATGCGGCCAAATCACCAGGGTGTCGTCTACGTATCGCAGCCAGGGTTTTGGTTTGTCTGTAGCGTTTTCCAGTGCTCTTTGTTCGAAGTCTGCCATAAACAAATTTGCCAGAATAGGTGACAGCGGTGATCCCATCGGCGCTCCATCGGTTTGCTTAAAAAATTGTCCGTTGTATATAAAATACGTGTTTGACAGGCAGTGTTTCGTTAGATCTATGTCGTAGTCGGAGAGTTGGTGTTTCTTTATTAGTAAATCTATTACCTCATTAATGGGGATCTGTGTGAAGAGCGAAACTACATCGAAGCTCACCAACATGTCGTCTTGATCCATGGTGATATCCTTGAGTATTTCAGTTAGGTGAGTCGAGTTTTTAACATATGATATCACCATGGATCAAGACGACATGTTGGTGAGCTTCGATGTAGTTTCGCTCTTCACACAGATCCCCATTAATGAGGTAATAGATTTACTAATAAAGAAACACCAACTCTCCGACTACGACATAGATCTAACGAAACACTGCCTGTCAAACACGTATTTTATATACAACGGACAATTTTTTAAGCAAACCGATGGAGCGCCGATGGGATCACCGCTGTCACCTATTCTGGCAAATTTGTTTATGGCAGACTTCGAACAAAGAGCACTGGAAAACGCTACAGACAAACCAAAACTCTGGCTGCGATACGTAGACGACACCCTGGTGATTTGGCCGCATGGAAGAGAGAAACTAAGCGAGTTTTTACAACATCTGAACACCAGACATCCGAAAATAAAGTTTACTGTCGAAATGGAGGAAAGAAATCGGCTACCGTTCTTAGACTTGATGATAATCAAAAAACCGGATGGCTCGCTAGGATACACAGTGTACAGGAAACCTACACATACGAACAGATATCTCAACGCATCTTCACATCATCACCCAGCACAGTTAAACTCTGTAGTAAAAACATTAATCCACAGATCTCAAACTTTGTCAGACGCAGAACATCGAAACGAAGAAATGGGAACAATAAAAAACATATTACAAGCGAACGGATATTCACAACATACCATTAACAGAGCGACACGAATTAACAAGAATCAACCAAAAAAGAAAGAAAGATCTACACGGACAGCATTTCTCCCTTACGTGAAAGGTACGACTGAGAAAATAGGTAGAATATTACGCCGACACGACATAGACACCATTTATACGACAGACAGGAAAATAAAAGACATTTTGCCTAATACAAAGGACAAGATAGAACTAGAAAACCAAGGGGTCTACGAAATACCGTGCTATGAATGCGATCAAACATACATAGGGCATACTAACCGTAAAACCAGCGTACGGAGGGAAGAACACAGAAATGCGGTAGCTAAAAAAGAATCAACATCATCCCTAGCTAAGCATGTGCTACATACAGGACACACTATCGATTTTGACGGTACAAAAACTATAGCACGCAGTACGAGGTTAACGTACAGGCTTATAAGAGAAGCAATAGAAATTGAGAAACGGCAAAACTGTATGAACAAACGTGACGACGGACAGCGTTTGCCTGACACATGGAAGTCGGCCTTGCTCAACAGGCAGATTACACACAAGCGACGTAATGAGAACAACTTGCCACAGCCCAGTCATACTAACTCGGACCGAACGCAAACCGATCGACCAATAATCGAAAGCGACAGAACAACCGACGGACCAATCACGAGGAGTCAGACACGCGTCCCCACTACGACGGGACCATATAATACGAGCGACACAGGAAATCAACGCACTCTTGAAGTTACCATTGCAACGAGAAGATCCTCTAGAAAAAGGTGAAAGTGATGTCACCGAAACGTCAGGAAGAAAGTTGTCCTTCTCAGGACGAAATCATCCAAACGCGGCGAAATATCCCGAAGAACAACGCTTCAACAAACGACCGCGAAAACATTCGACGAAATTTATATATATATATATATATATATATATATATATATATATATATATATATAGTAAACCTAATCAGTAGGCGATTAAAGGTCTGTATATTACTTCAAAATATATGTATTTAAAAAACTCTACATGTTTCGGCTGTGTACGCCTTTATCAAGAGAATACAAAATATTCATATTTTGTATTCTCTTGATAAAGGCGTACACAGCCGAAACATGTAGAGTTTTTTTAAATACATATATTTTGAAGTAATATACAGACCTTTAACCTAATCAGTAGGCGATTAAAGGTCTGTATATTACTTCAAAATATATGTATTTAAAAAACTCTACATGTTTCGGCTGTGTACGCCTTTATCAAGAGAATACAAAATATGCATATTTTGTATTCTCTTGATAAAGGCGTACACAGCCGAAACATGTAGAGTTTTTTTAAATACATATATTTTGAAGTAATATACAGACCTTTAATCGCCTACTGATTAGGTTTACCATATCATACCAAGGTCACGAAGTTATTATATGTATTATGTATTTATTTATGAAAAGCGAAAGAAACGATTTCTACTTTGTATATTCAGACAAGATCATTAATATTTTATTGTTAATATAATCATTCTTGAGCGGTAATATTCCATATGATTATGAACAGAAAGTAACTAACCACTGACTTCATAATAATTATAATTTAAATAGTCGACAGATATATTGAAAAACTAATGGTAGATACTGAAAAGTATAACGTGCGTCAATTATGGAACAAATGGAATAAAGACATAAAAGAACAAGTTAGACAATGAAAAAAAAGAAAATGGAAACTGCATTAAATTAAGAAAACAAGCCAAAGTTATGAGCAATAAAAAGAAGAGAGAATAATGTTAAGAATATGATAGCCAAGGCAAAAGAAAAATCAGACATTCAGACAGTATAGCGAACCAAAAATTATTCTATAAAGTACTAAAGAATCTCAGATAGTAAAAGCATCACAAAACATGTTGTTTTGACAAATGAAACAAAGATAATGCAAAGATAGAAGGAATCTTTTCAAGAATTACTATTAGATGAGACTGTAAATGTGCTGAAGGATCAAATGTAATTGATTTCGTAGAACCAAATGTAGCGTTGTATTCGACTCTTGAAGGACCATGTATAAATTTGTGTTTGACCCACCGCTCAAGGGGCATAACTTCCGTATAAGCTGGTTATTTATTTTGGTTGGTGGCAGTTATATTGAAAGTTGGCGTGTTTTCTAAATATTTTACTTAATTTTCCAAAAAAACACTTAAACCAATTTCATACGATAGATCTCGCAATATAGCACTTAATGTAAACTTATACTTAATTCTTTACTGTTTGTATACAGACTGTATGTCTTGTTCTGTACTATGTTGTGTTAAGAATGTGAATGTTGTATACAAAGTAGAGTGTTGTGTTACAAGTATACGAAGATATATCACTATCCCTACCATTACATAATTAAAATGTGCGTATACGCTTGACGTCATAACGAGGAATTTACCTACATTATTACTTCTTGGAAACTGTGCCCACGTGCAACAATACCCAATGTTTACGATAGTCTTAAAGATCTTACTAATAAGCAAATATAATAATTAGAGAACGGACACGCTTACCACATGACGCAAAGCCCAGTGTAGTACTGGCGAAAGGCTGTATTTCTAAAATATTTAATTTTATTTATATAATTGGAAACGAACGGGTGGTGATCTATAAAATTACGAAATACATATTTATTTGTTGAAAAGTTGTATTTATAAAGTTTTTAATTTTATTTATATAATTGGAAAACATACGGGTGGTGATCTATCTATCTAAAATTACGAAATACATATTTATTAATTAATTTTATTTATATAATTGGAAAACAAACGGGTGGTGATCTATAAAATTACGAAATACATATGTATTTGTTGAGAAGTTGTATTTTTAAAGTTTTTAATTTTATTTCTATAATTGGAGCATTTTTATTTGATCATTTTGTCGTTCAAGTTGAGTAAAGGAGTATTAATATTGACTAGCAATAGTTTCTCAAGGTTTTCTTCTGTCACTTTTGTTCTCTTTGAATTAAGTACATCCTTATAAATAGAAAACGTCCTTTCTACATCGCAACTGGTTATAGGTGCATACTGGAAATATTCTTTTATTTCTTCATATTTAGCCGTTAGATTTTGTGGAATTGTCTCCATACATAATTGCTGCAATGTAATTAAATCTGGATTTCTATTAAGAATTGCTTCAAACTTTTGCCGAAGGCCACATCCGAAGTCACTTGGAATACTTTTCAAATTATTAACAGCCACATCTAATGTGGTTAATCCGTCATTTAATTTGAGATTTCGATTTTCAAAATAAGTGATTAGTTTTGGCAATTTTCCAAAGTGTTCGTGAAGAAAATACAACTGATTTTTTAAATTTGGGATTTGTGTGAGCTCCTTGCACTCACCAATACTTCTAGCATCCTCCTTTAGCAGTGTTACGAAATGTTTTAGACTATCGAAATTCTCAGCATAATAACTAGTAGCTTCCAGCCATGTTCCCCATCTAGTTATTACTGGAGTGGGAGGCAGTGACAGAGATGGAAATTTTTCCCTGAAAAGAGCTACTCTCAATGGTGCTTTTCTGAAAACTTTTTTAAAAGCTGATACAAGTCTATCAACTTCCGGAAAAGTGTCTCTGATATATTCACAGATTCTGTGGAGAGCATGTGCTACACAAGTAATATGCAGCATATTAGGATATGTTTTCTTCTATGGTCTGCCTGTTTTTAACATATACGCAGCACTATCACTGACAAATAAAAGTATTTTTTCTTTGTACGTGGCGTCCGAATGAAGCATTTTTTGCATATTCTTCTTAATGGTTTCAGCAACTGTTTCCGCATCAACTCTATTTATAACACTTGTTGCTATTACATATGAGTTATAGGGAATAGGTGGATGTAGTACACCAGCTACAACATTTACCACACAGCGTCCTAACATATCCACCGTTTCGTCGGCGCTTATCCATATGTATTGATTTAAAAGATGGCTTCTAATGCGTTCTACTGTTCTCGTATAGCACCTAGAAACATAATATTTGCGTAAAGTTGATTCATCAGGAACATTTCGGCCGGTATATTTTTTCAGAAATGTCTTCAAAATTGGATTGTTCAATTTAAATAATGGAATATTATTAATGGAATTATTACTAGATCCAAATAAACGAAATTAAATAACGAAATTTTATGCACACTTACGTGAAAATAATTGGAAGATGTTGCTTAAATGAAAAGAAAAGGAATGTACGTGCTATTTCTCTTACGAAATACGATAAACTTATTTATTTTATCTACGTACACGACACCACTGAAATCACTATATTCTCCGAATACAATAGCTGGGTTGTCCATTGTTATCGCTGCGAGACCAGGTGGCCGAGTAAGTCAAACAAATACTTCATTGAATTACGCCGGGATGTACTGAGCGACGTTATACACAATTCCAATTGCCGATTGCGTTTTATGAAAATTGCATCCGTTCTCTAATAATAATAAAATAGAATTCTTAATTAATAGGTCCTTTTTCAAGGAATATAAAATTTTTATATTTTATACTCCTTGAAAAAGGCATCATTTGCCGAAACATGTAGGGTTGTTTTAAATATATACATTTTGAAATAAAAACAGACCTTAAATCGCCAACAAATTGAATTTACTATATATATATATGTATGTATATATTACTTATATACTTCTCCCGTACATAAAAGGCACCTCAAACAAAATCAGTCGAATATTACGAAAGCACAACATCGATACCGTTTTTACTACACATAGAAAAATGACAAATATAATAGTTAACGCTAAAGATAAAATCCCACTCGAACAGGGTCATGAAATACCATGTTTGGAGTGTGAACAATCCTATGTGGGCCTGACAAACAGGCGAATAAAAGTATGGAGAGAGGAACACAAAAATGCAGTCGTCAAGAAAGAAGTAACATCATCCCTGGCACAACATCGGCTGCCAACGGGTCATACTATCGACTTCGATAATACTAAGATTCTAGCGAAGAGCGAAAACTTATCCGTAAGAATTATTAGAGAAGCGACAGAAATAGAAAAAAGACCAAACAGCCTTAATAAACGCGACGACGGCTAGCGCCTGCCACATACATGGAAACCCCATCTAGCTCACCTACATATCAACACTGAACTCAAACACGACACACCGCTATGTCAACCGGACCGTCTACACAATACATTAAGATCCGGACCAATCACAAGAAGCCATTCGCGCGCGGCAACGACAAAGGCCCCCTCCGACGCAGCAGTATATAAGCAGAGGCAGCTCACAACAGCAGCTCGCAACAGCATATATATATATATATATATATATATATATATATATATATATATATATATATAGCAAAAATAAAGGACTAAGTTATTACCTTTATTAAGTTAAACATTAATAAATACGTTTGCCGAAATTAAGTAAAAATGGGTAATAACATTGGAGGAGAAAAGATACTCTATAAAAAAATTAATTAAGAAAAAATAGAAATTTTTACATGAACTAGAAGTACGCTTTGTTAAAATGATTAGTAACACTATTAAATGGAAGAAATTATGCTTCCTCGAATAAAACAAAATTTTAATTTGGCGATAAGTGTTTTATAAATACAAATCTGGTTTGCATATATGTACATATGTACAAGAAGAGTGACAAAAGTAAACGTGGTACAAATAAAGGAAAGATTACTATTTGTTAAAAAATTTAGTGACGTCACAAAAAAATCATCCTATTTTATTCATGTGGCTATATACACTAACGGACCCGAGAACATAAGAATAATACGAGCAAACACGATTCAATATAGTAGTGGGAATACGTAGCAAAGGGCAAATTATTTAGTATTCGATTCCCAGTTAAACTGCACTTGCGTAAGGTGATTAGTGATTACCGTTATATTATAATGGCAACACGTAGCTTGTGGGCCAAAAAAACGATAATAATATTTTTCTATCAGGGTCGTTCTCTGCATGATATTTGCAATGTGTTCGAAAATCATTGGAAACGCAAAAAAAATCAAACACAACGACCTCCTCTCTGCATTTTACACCGCCTTATTAAAAATTTTGAGAAATTTGTTTACATTGACTTCAACAGCACAAAAGGTCTAGAAATAATAATTTAAATCAACAACGTATTTACTAATTTGCGTTTCTATAGAAAATCCGAACAAAGCAGGCAAAAAATGCACATTAATTTGATACTTGACAGAAGTGTATATAAAGCTTTGAAAGGAAACAAATACCGCTCATACAAAATTTAAAAAAAGCAGGAAATATCTCACGAAGACCAAACGTATGGAGTTCTGTGAAATGCGATCGAAATGAAAATTTTATTAAAAATATTCTATTAACTGACGAATCCACATTTTCTTTGCATAGGCATCATACGAATATTGATTGCTGATTGATACTGATTTGAATCAAACCACATTCGCTGCTTATAGTCAGAAATTCACGTCTGTATCAAGCTATGTTCTTATTTAAGGCTACGGAACACCGCTGTGAGAAATCGTTAAAATTATTGCTTGTAATCTAATAAAATATTCAATAAAACAAATTTATGTTTACGCGGTAAGAAAACAAGACAAAATTTCTCTCAATTTTTTACCTTATAAAATATATTTATAGTATTCTTAAAGGAGTATCTCAGTTTGGCTCTATGATGAGGTGCTAATGATGGTAGCCAAGAACACAAAAATATATTTACAATTGAGTTAAGGTTTCCACCTCAATTGATTGTTGCAGTTTGAGTAAATCTTATGTGCCCTAAGATTTAGTATTTTAGTATCATAGTTTCAGGCATTAATTTTGTCAAAATTGAAATAATTTTGCTGTAGTCACATTTTGTCATTACAGTTATCATCCGGAAATAACACTTCAATTTTAGAAAGATTGCAGAAATAAATGTTATAGATATCTATCCGCATTTTGAATGGGTAATTTATTAAAATTCTTTGAAGAGTTTCTTTTGAATTACAGTGCCTTAGAATTTGTGCTCATAAAATCCCAAAAGCCAACTGTCTCAGATATAATAGCCTTACGAAATTCTGATCGTATTTGTTATCTGACGGAATTGGAATTTCAAGACAATTGCCTTATTGAAGGTACGGAATCTCACTACAGATTTCACATCTACTAACATTTTGGCATGTCCGTACTTGATCAAATGTTAATTCTATCTTTCTTCAGAATGGAGTTGTTGTTCTAATATAGAATGTAAGTTTAAGGCATCACTGAGGTTTCTGATTTGGGTATACATCAATGCAATTTATCTAAACTATGAAATTAATATATTGAATGTATTTTGGTATACATGTTTACATTTACAATTTTCAATGTAACCAAATAAGTTTTATACATTACATGATTGTGTTGAGTTGAACAGTGGTACAAGATAACTATTTTACAAAATTTCAGAAAGTTAATGTAGGATCTGGCGTTGAATGCTTTATTATTTTGGCACAACTATTATTAAAGTTACTAGCATTCATGAAATATAACTCATCCACCGCTTCAGGAAGCAGTATAATTGATACTGAAAAAATAGTTTTACCAATGCATATAGTTAGCAAATAGAAACATTTTCACTTATTAAATAGGCCAGTACTTTATGCATGAATTCATATTTCAATTACTTTTTTTAGAAGATATTACAGAAATAAGAGTGGTACTATTAATTTTCACACAAAAATTCTTTATATACTGATATCAAAAATTAACTTGGTCAACGGTGGTCACGGAGTGAAAAACGTCTGTCTTAATTTATATCAGCATGACACTTGAAAATTTTATCAGAATTTTCTCAAAAGGCTGATATATTGGATGAATTTATGACAGACGTTTTTCACTCAATGGCCACCATTGACCAAGATAATTTTTGATATTTTGGTATTAACTTATTTAATAATCTAATGATAAATCAAAGATTAATTATAAAAAGAAACAAAGTAATTATTATATGCCATGGGCATGAAAGATGGAGAAATATCAAAATGTTGCAGTTTCAACTGGTAAATGTCAATTATAAAAGTAATTTTATAAAATTTATAATATGATGAATATTCAAAAATAAAAACTGAAGTTGGGATAATGTTATATTTATTCCTGTTTAGTACCTAAAGGACATATATAATACTTATTTGGACAGGTACACATGAATATAAATAATCCTTATATATAGTATCTTTGCGAACATTTAGATTAATGAAACATAGTTTACATTAATAATGCAAAATTTGAATATTGGAAATATGTATTAAGTTATTAAGGGGGAACATATATGTACTATGAGAATTTGTAAATGGACTTCCTGTATTAATATAAACAATATCAATTATTGAAAATATTATTACCTATGAACAACACTATTTACAAATTTGGTTACTTCATATAAAAATTGATTAAATTATATATATGAATATATAATATATAGTAGTACTAGTAAATACATGCTATGTTAGGCACATATAACATGTACATGCTAAATAATTGCAGATAAATTTATAAATATTAACATGCTACTGCAATATATAATTAAATACATATATATTGATTTATAACATACTCACTTTCGGATTTCCTAAAAAAACCTTCTTGTCTTTCACGAATATACAAAACTCCTTCTTTTTCAAATTTACTAGATGGTTGTGTGGCTAAAGTTTCAAGTTCTAACTTATTAAATCTCATGTTGTTAAAAACAATCTCTAACTACATCTGAAAGTGAAAAATAACTCTGTATTGATTTACACCCAAACTGCAATAAAACTATATATAATACCCTTAGAATACATCTTTTGTTCACAATATAATGAATACATATTTAGAATAATAACTTAAGACGATAATTAAAAGTTTGTAAGTCTAATTTAATTGTCAGAAGTAGTATATAGGGCAACATTTATGTAGACACAAAATACATATGTATTTAATGTTTTATGTTACTTACTAGTAGTTGATGATATATAATTTTTATACCATTATGACTATTATTTGTTTATTTCACATCACTTACGCAATCAAAGCAAACACAAACATTTGTATTATTTTCAAAGGGAAGAAGCAGCAAACGTCAACAAGCAATCATTTTCCCCACCAACAAGTCAAAAATATCTATCAAATCGAAGCATCAGAGCCACCTGTTAATTGTCAGGAAAACCTAAATACAAGAAATTTTGTGTACATTGATTTCTTTTAAATACTTATGAATTTAAACCTTTTTAAAAGACGTTTGGGCCACATAAAAAGGTGTGAGTGTGTTATTACTAAATGTAAAGAATTAAATTAATAAACGTTAATTAAGTAATTATATTTCTATATGCTGGGCCATTAAAATTTCATTTTTTGATTTATTTTAGAGGAATATTATTTCTCTTATATGTATTCATATACTTTTTATTGTCTTATATAAACGATTACTCTGTTTGTGACATCAATTACAGTATTTCATTATTTAATAAGTTTGCAAATGACGGTTGTATTCATGTCGAATTGAACTACCTACCTCAAACAAGCTGTCCATCATATTATTCCAGTATGTTGAACAGTTTTATTTTAATTCTAAATATACATTTGTCTTGGACATTGTCGTAATTAATAATGTCGTAATAAATAGAATAAAATTGAAAATATTCTTTTTCTCAAAACAGAAAATAATTATTATGTAAATTAAACAATATTGTATTTAGGTACTCGAATAGGCAAATAATTTATTGAAATATTTACAAGAAAACATAATGTTTTCATAAAGATTTTCCGTTGCACCGTTGTCTTAACAAAACTTTATATAAACTTATAAGATATACGTAATTTGACAAACAAAAAACAACGTGGAAATTCTTAAAGTTATAATTAATAAAGTACCATGAAAAAGATGTGATAACATGGAAATAATAAAATAATTTATTCCTATAATTATTATATATAATTGTTCTAATAGCTGGTGACTGGACATTACAGGATATGTATGAGCCACTACAAATAATAAATAATAAAACAGAAAAAGTCTAGGGTAGGTGCACCGGTTGTGGCCACTTTAAGACATTTTTATCTTTATTTAGCATTAATTGATTTATTAAGAGAGTTTGCCTGACGCAAATGACAGATATAAAAGTAGTAGATATTTTTGTTTCTAAAACTATTGCCTAATTTGGATTATATTGGTCAGACAAAGACAGATTTAATAAAATAGCACAAAAAAAAGTTGTGGCCAATTATTCGCTAGTTGTGGCCTGAGCTTCACCAGTTGTGGTCAGGGCCGCTCCAAGATATGTTGGCGTCGGGGCGCCAGGCAAATGTTGCCGCCCACTATTAAGCTAAATTTATTTTTATCTAAATTTAATATTTGTCACAATAAAACAAATATATAATTACATTTTTTTGCATATATTTCCAAAACAAGTATTTACATACACAATGTTTAAAAAAAAAACAAACAAAACCTAACATATGAATAATACTGAACAAGCAAAAGAAAATGTTTCCAAAAGTTTTATATAAAAAAAATTGTATAGTAAATTTTACTTAAAAATTAACTTTTCTTGCATTTTTAAGTTTAAATCTGTAGTGCCCAAATCTGCAGCTATTTTATTTTCAATGCTTGTTAAACTCAAGTTTAGAAAGATTAATAATTTGTCTTGTGACGTAGTAGACCTTAAATAATTTTTTATTAATTTAAATTTAGAAAAACTTCTTTCACCAGAAACCACTGACACAGGTATGATCAAAAAAATTCTTAATGCAATTGTCGTAACTGGAAATAATAGAGAAAGATCATTTGAAAATATATAATCTAAAACTGCTAATGTATTCATTCATACCGGGCTTAATGTATGTACATACGTTAAAAGGATTTCAATTTCGTGCCATAAATCTAACGCATTTATTTATATATATATATGGTAAATTCAATTTGTTGGCGATTTAAGGTCTGGTTTTACTTCAAAATTCCTTCCTTTTTCAAGGAATATAAAATATATATTTTATATTCCTTGAAAAAGGCATCATTTGCCGAAACATGTAGGATTGTTTTAAATATATACATTTTGAAGTAAAACCAGACCTTAAATCGCCAACAAATTGAATTTACCATAACATACAAAGGTCACGAAATAATTATCTTTATATATATATATTGATAACGTCCCCCTTTTATAATGGGCTGTGGTGAGATTATAAAATGTTAATGAGATAAAAGTGTAAGATAAAATTATGTATTTGAAAAGATTAGTCGGGCGCCTTAATTTATAAAATCTCACCCCAGATTGCGCTATCTTTATCTCAAATAGCCAACTAGTCGGAAAGCAAGAAACTATATTTAATAAAACTTTACTAAATGTGGGTGATCTCGGGCTCGTTGTGAGTTTTAGGTTGTTGCTTCCAAAAAAGAGAATAATATTAATGTTGACGCTTAATATAATAACTCCCACAAATAAATATGAACAAATAAAAGATTCATGTAAAATTAAAAATATTATGTTTATTAAATTAAAGGAAACTGTAAAAATATAACGTATTACAAATGTGATATTAACGAAACTGCATATACGCATAAACAACAAGGTGTTACTAATGTGAAAAGAGGTTATGTGTGTTAAACTAATAAATAATATGTATATAAATGTGAATACTCTTATTACAATTATGGTGAGTACCCTTTTATTGTTATCTCTAAGATATAAATAGGTTGTTTAATTAAATATAAAGATCATGACAGGACGTGGTAGATTAGGTAAATAATTCGAGAAGATTATAAAATAAAAGTTTAAAGAATTTAATTTTTGAAAAAAAAATAAATATTATCTGAAAACCTGTTATAATAATGATGCTGATGTATGTTTGTAGATCGTCTGTGTGAATTGGGAAGATCCTCGGTGATCCAAAAATGTTCGGGTGCAGCACAAAATGATGGCGGTGTAGGTGGCTGTTTACGCAGACGCTATCGAAGATTTTCCTCGGACTTCGTCTTCGGTGCCTAATTACTCACTGCGCTCGTTTCTGGCTGTAGAATTTCAGGTATCGTTGTTGATGTACGTTAGACTATATTGTTGAAGTTCGGCGATGGATTCTTATATATAATTCTTCTGATTTTCTATCGTTTTCGGTGGAACTACGTCTGTGACGCTATATTGTTTGAAAGTTCGTTATTACCGAAAATTCTTGTAGTAATTCACTTGACGATCGAGTTAATTAATATTCTGGATACTTTTTATCACTTTTAGCTGAATTTATAATTTAAATTTGTGTTTTATACAAGATTTCTAAGGCTTGGTCTAAAAAGATGCGTCTATTTATTTTTTAAATTCAAGGATCGAATAATTCGACAGCACTTGTCTGAATATTACCAAACACGCTATCTATTGATATCAATAATCTCGATGATTTACCCTTTTAACAATTTTATATAAAAAGTATTTGATTAATTTAGAATATCTAAATGATTTTAAAAATTATATTATAAATTACCAAGTTAGGTTAAGATAAATTTGAATGATACAAATCGCATACTGCGCATGATAAATGTAAACATAGCGTGATGTCAATTTGTAGGCGTGTCTTACTAGTGTCGATATAATACAAAGTTGCATATGGATTTGAATATGTTTTTCGCGCTAATATTTGAAAATTTGAATATGATATAAAAAAATTAAATAATGAAAGGAAAATGTATATAGAAATTTAAAGAATGAAATGATCGTTATAAAAATACATATGCACTTCGATACTACTAAGACTTAATAATATTATTTATATAACCATTATATTATAACCCTTCTTCACTTTGTATGTCTTATTCTTCCTATTTTAGATGCAGCTCTATATGGATAACATGCATCACAACAATGTCCCCGTCGAAAAAATGTCGGAATGTACAAATGAGGACATTCTTTTCGCTGAAGATGATGTAGGAAATGAAAGATAACAACCTTGTTTTTCTAAACTTATTACGTGTCGTTCGAATTAAACAATTAGAAAGAAAAATAAGTTAACACCATAATATAAAAACTTTATGAATTGTAAAAACGAAATGTTTGTTTGTGTGATGAACTTCCTTAACATTATATTAGTATACCAAAGTCTTTTTCTCTTTTTTTTTTAATTATCAACTATTATTCTATTGTTTCTTTGTAACTTCTCTTTATTTATTCAAGCTGTCCAAATTCAAATTATCCAGTCTAAATTAATGTTTCTTGTTTAAGTATATTTATTTGTAATTATATAAAAATAGTTTAGTTGTAGTATTCATTTAATTGATGTATTTTGCGAGCTATAACATACCTTTCAATGTAATTAATAATTTTAATGACTGTATTTATTCAATTGTATATTACTGTTCCGTTAAATAATCCTGCAACATCGAAATATGGTATCTACCCTTTATGTACCCGGTTTCTTCTTCCATTAATTCATAAGTATTGTTGCCTAAAATTCTATTAATAATATAAGGTCCTTGATATGGTTTTAGCAGTTTTCCCATTATTTTATTTTTAAGATCAGTTACTCTCAATCTTTTCACTATTACCCTATCCTTAAGATTATATGTCTTATATTTCTTATCAACGGTATTCCTCTTTCTTTCCCATTTAATTTTCTTTGTCAATAATTTCTCTCTTACTTCTATAAGTCGTTCGTTGAAGTTGATGGCTTCTGGATCTGTCCAAGGTCTCTGCGGTGGCTGACCAGTAAAAATTGTGATTCTGGTTCTATGTTGATAAGCCAAAATGCGTTCTTAAGATCTAACTTGCTGTATATGGGCTTATTACCACATTTTGTTAATAATACATCGATATTTTGCGGCATTTCGAATTCGGGTTTAATTCTTCGGTTCAATGCTCTTGCATCTAAACATATGCGTAGAGATAAGTCTTTCTTTTGAACTATAACTATCGGATTTATAAAGTAGGTATTTGACTTCTCTATAATGCCAGTCTGTTCTAATCGTTCCAGTTCCTGACTTACTTTCTGCTGATAATGATACGGAATGGGGTAATTTTTACTAATTAGTGGGTCTTCGTTATCTATTTTAATCGGATGCTGATATCCTTTTGCAAACACTACATCATTGTTAATAAGAGTAATATTATTGTATAAAATTGCTATTAAGTCGGGTATGACAGTTGTATCTGGTATCTTAGAGTTCTCTATAAAATTCTTTATATCATCATAATTATTAATTGTTTTCACTACTTGATTATCCATTCTAACTTCCATAACATCTCCTCGCTCGTGACAATCCTTCGTTCCTTGCCTAACTACCATTCTCTCTATTCCAATATTTGTATTATTAAATTCTATTATTTCTCCATCTGTTTCATTATTCCCCTCGTAATCTCTTCTATTGCACGGTTCATTATTTAATATAATATTATTTATTTCACTCGTAAGCACTTCCTTCTTATATAGGTTATAACCTTTTAACTCTTCTTCTGATAATTGTTTTTCAAATATAACTTTATTCACATCTATATTTAGTATACCATTTTCGAAATCTAAGATCATTTTGAGTTTTTTAATACTGTCAATACCTATAATACAGTCGTATTGTAGTTTATCTATAATATAGCAATGTATGATGTATTTTGATTTGTCGACTAATATTTCTGTTGATAATTGTTTTGTTACCGTCCCCATGCGTTTTCCGTTCGCTGCAATGATATCTGTCCCTTTCGTTTTTACAATGTTCTTCTCGTATCCCCGTATATTCGTAGCTTTCTCTGCCTTTAATAAAGTTATTTCCGCTCCTGTATCGATTAAGCAATATAAAAAGATATTTTCGAATTTTAATTTTACAATAGGTAAAGTATATATTTGGGTAGTTTGGTTGCCTGCATCTTCTACAGTAATGAATTCTTCCGGATGTTGATAGAAAGTAATATTTTCAAATTTAAAAGGTATGTTACAGTCGTCATGGGTTTTTAATTTTGTGCTGATGATGGGCCTTGTGTTGGGTTGGTGTAGAGGTCCTCTGTTAAAATTGGCGTTTTTTTTAATACCTCTTCCATATTTGTTCGTATCGGCGATACAGATCGATGACGTCTGTTAATATTATTTACGTGACCACATCCACGATTACGGATATGATTAAATCCTCTTCCTTGTTGATTAGTATTATGGTTTGTATTGTTATTGTTTGTTTGTCGATCCGTAGTGCGATTGTAATTATTGAAATAATTATTACTGTTGTATCTGGATGGCTGGTAGTTGTAATTAGGTCTATTTGATGGATTGTTTGAATTATTATTATCCCGATCATTGTACATATTATTGTTAGAATTGTTATTATTATTATATGCTCTTGTAAAATTTTGATTTCTAT
Organism: Melolontha melolontha; assembly: GCA_935421215.2. Lineage (NCBI taxonomy): Eukaryota > Metazoa > Arthropoda > Insecta > Coleoptera > Scarabaeidae > Melolontha > Melolontha melolontha. The sequence continues at coordinate 166,547,577 of OW285235.1, forward strand.
TATTGTTGTTGAAATTATTATAACGTTGCGGTGGTGAGTTATTTGGGTTATTGTTCGGATTATTTGAATTTTGTGATGGATGATTGCGAGAGTTGGGATTGCGATATATGTGTTGTGGCTGATGGTTATTCTCCGAATAATCATCTAGACGTCTCATTATGTCTATGAGAGAGTCCATATCCGTAACTCTTTGACATATGATAGCCTGTGTATCGGTGTAGATGAAATGATTTAGGAGCTGCCTGGCAATCATTGATTCTTCCATGTCATTCAGGTGTTTACACTGGTTATAGATACGGGAAGCGTATGTCTCGCGTGATACTTGTCCCAATCGATATTTGCCTGTCAACAACCGTATTCTAGCTCTGTTTTGTTGCGTTTCGTCCCAATAATTCTTCTTAAAGAGTGTAACAAATTGGTCAAGAGAATTGCAATGGTCCTCAATTCTTTGAAACCACTCTTGTGCACTGTAACGTAAAGTTACTCGTATGACCTCCATCCTCTGCTTCTCCTCAGGTATATCCTCTAAGTAGCGTAAAAGACAACTAAGATACGTCATAGGATGTACACGTGTGATATCCCCGTCGAAATGATGTAAATTTTCTATCTTTATAGAGCTGTTATTAGTATTAATATAATTAGTTGATGTAAAATAGCCTTTTATTTTATTTTCCAATCGTTTAATGTTAGTCTGTGTAGTCGTATAATTTTCATTATTAGTTATAGTTATAGTATCTAAATTTTGTCTGACAATATTGATTTCTTGTTTATTATGATCGTTGTATTGGTTTAACGATGATTTTAATTGTTCTGTGTTATCATTATTTAATTTGTTAAAATTGGTCAATTTTGTATTAAACAAATTATTATTTTCAGAAATCATTTTGTCTATGTTTTGTTGTATGTCTTGTGTTGTAGTTTTAAGTCTCTGTTCAGTATTATTTTGAATTTCCGTAGTTGCGGTCTCTAACTGCTTAGCCCAATGTAAATTCTGTAGATTAACGGTTTCATCAAGTTTAATTAAGTACTTAAGTTCGTTTTCTTCCATGTTTTTCTGAGCTGTAGAAATTTCTGCTATCTTACCCTCTAAATCTACTTTGAAAGCACTTAATTTGTTGTCGATGTTTGCATTATTTATTTCAAATTTTTGATTAATACTGTTCATGTTTGTCTCTAATTTAGTTGTTAGATCACTATTCATGTTGCTTATGTCTGTTTTCATATTAGTTAGTTCTCGTTTTAAGTTTTCATTGTTAGTGTCTAATTTATTTGTTAAGTCTTTGTTATCTTGTTTTGACTCCTTATTATTTGTATCTAATTTGTTGTTCATATTTATATTGTCTTGTTTTAAGTCTTTGTTATCTTGTTTTAAATCGGTCATTTGTATCATTAATATCTGTAACATATTCATTACCTGGCCAATGTCTGGTGAACTTACCCCTTCAGTTGTAGACGCTTGTGTCACGGGAATGTCTCCCTGTTCAACCCTATCTTCTTCAGTACTGTCCTTAACTGCTTTGGTTCTATGACGAGTATCCATTTTGATATTTATTAAATTTATAAAGTTTAATGAATTTATATAAAGATGTATCCTTTATTTTAAAAGTATGATAATAATAAATAGTTGAAAAATACAAAGTTATGTTTAAAATATGAATAATAATACTCGAGACACCGTAATTTTATTAGTGAATCAAAAGTTAAATAAAATAACGTAAGCACAAGGTGATATTTTCCCTTTCACTAACCTTTAATATGTCCTAGAATCCTCCAAAGTCTGCGATGTAGTGAAATAAAGGTAACAATCTGCTGTTATAATAGGAAAAACATGTACACACAACGACAATAATAATCTACACCTTTTTGTCTATATAATATATGAAACAATTTGAAAAGTATCAATTATTTGCAATATTTAACTTTGTAGATGAGTTATCAACAAGAAGCAACAGCCCCACGTTGTCGGCGACAATTGATAACGTCCCCCTTTTATAATGGGCTGTGGTGAGATTATAAAATGTTAATGAGATAAAAGTGTAAGATAAAATTATGTATTTGAAAAGATTAGTCGGGCGCCTTAATTTATAAAATCTCACCCCAGATTGCGCTATCTTTATCTCAAATAGCCAACTAGTCGGAAAGCAAGAAACTATATTTAATAAAACTTTACTAAATGTGGGTGATCTCGGGCTCGTTGTGAGTTTTAGGTTGTTGCTTCCAAAAAAGAGAATAATATTAATGTTGACGCTTAATATAATAACTCCCACAAATAAATATGAACAAATAAAAGATTCATGTAAAATTAAAAATATTATGTTTATTAAATTAAAGGAAACTGTAAAAATATAACGTATTACAAATGTGATATTAACGAAACTGCATATACGCATAAACAACAAGGTGTTACTAATGTGAAAAGAGGTTATGTGTGTTAAACTAATAAATAATATGTATATAAATGTGAATACTCTTATTACAATTATGGTGAGTACCCTTTTATTGTTATCTCTAAGATATAAATAGGTTGTTTAATTAAATATAAAGATCATGACAGGACGTGGTAGATTAGGTAAATAATTCGAGAAGATTATAAAATAAAAGTTTAAAGAATTTAATTTTTGAAAAAAAAATAAATATTATCTGAAAACCTGTTATAATAATGATGCTGATGTATGTTTGTAGATCGTCTGTGTGAATTGGGAAGATCCTCGGTGATCCAAAAATGTTCGGGTGCAGCACAAAATGATGGCGGTGTAGGTGGCTGTTTACGCAGACGCTATCGAAGATTTTCCTCGGACTTCGTCTTCGGTGCCTAATTACTCACTGCGCTCGTTTCTGGCTGTAGAATTTCAGGTATCGTTGTTGATGTACGTTAGACTATATTGTTGAAGTTCGGCGATGGATTCTTATATATAATTCTTCTGATTTTCTATCGTTTTCGGTGGAACTACGTCTGTGACGCTATATTGTTTGAAAGTTCGTTATTACCGAAAATTCTTGTAGTAATTCACTTGACGATCGAGTTAATTAATATTCTGGATACTTTTTATCACTTTTAGCTGAATTTATAATTTAAATTTGTGTTTTATACAAGATTTCTAAGGCTTGGTCTAAAAAGATGCGTCTATTTATTTTTTAAATTCAAGGATCGAATAATTCGACAGCACTTGTCTGAATATTACCAAACACGCTATCTATTGATATCAATAATCTCGATGATTTACCCTTTTAACAATTTTATATAAAAAGTATTTGATTAATTTAGAATATCTAAATGATTTTAAAAATTATATTATAAATTACCAAGTTAGGTTAAGATAAATTTGAATGATACAAATCGCATACTGCGCATGATAAATGTAAACATAGCGTGATGTCAATTTGTAGGCGTGTCTTACTAGTGTCGATATAATACAAAGTTGCATATGGATTTGAATATGTTTTTCGCGCTAATATTTGAAAATTTGAATATGATATAAAAAAATTAAATAATGAAAGGAAAATGTATATAGAAATTTAAAGAATGAAATGATCGTTATAAAAATACATATGCACTTCGATACTACTAAGACTTAATAATATTATTTATATAACCATTATATTATAACCCTTCTTCACTTTGTATGTCTTATTCTTCCTATTTTAGATGCAGCTCTATATGGATAACATGCATCACAACAATATATATATATATATATATATACAGGCTGATTCAAATTAAGTGCGCACCATTGCTATCTCTGTTATTATTGATTCTAGAAAGTAGGTTAAATTAGCAAAGTATTAGTGTTTTTAACATTAATTAGCATGCAGTTCATGAAAAAAAAAATTGAATAACGCATTTTAGAGAAATGTTGAAATTTATGATATTTTTAAATGGAACAGCCTGTATATTTTTTAAAATTCTGAATGCTAATGTTCTTAGTAATATAAAAGTTTTAATACACTATTGTCCTAAAACGAATAATAAAGTAGTTATAGCAGTTTCTATTTCCTTCTAAATGTTGTCATTGCTCCGCTAACTTTTGACAAAACAGATACATATTTTGTATTTAATGTTTATTTTAACATATTACAGCTTACAAAATTAAATTAAAAAGAAGAAAGTACGTGTATAATTTATAAATACTGCTCAAAGGTGTCACCTTCCTGCTCAATGCATTTTCGTGCCCGCTTCAGTACACTTTGGGTGACTCTTAAGATTGTCCTTCTATCTATTGGCAAAAAACTTCTCTGACCTTGTCTTGCAATTCGCGCACGTTGTCGTATCGCGTTTTGTACACCTCATTTTTTAAGTATCCCCAAAGAAAAAAGTCTAAAGGCGAGAGGTCAGGGGAGCGTGCTGGCCATTGAATTGTACCATTTCTACCAATCCACTTTTCGGCAAAGATGGTGGCGAGGTAGGTTTGCACTAGATGATAGTTCTGTGAAGGAGCACCGTCCTGCTGAAAGTATAAATTTTGGCGCATCAGGTAATTGGCGTTATCAAGGAAATCCTCTAGAACGTTACGAATAAATTCCAGATATCTGTTTTCTGTCAACGTACCATTGTAGAACAGTGGACCAACGATTACCGGACCAATTAATCAGCACCAAACGTTAAAACTAAATCGAACTTGTGCAGCATGTGGACGAACTATTAATAAATTTTCTTGAGACCAGTAGTGACTATTTTTCTTATTAAACATGCCTCTATTTGAAAAATTTGTTTCGTCACCTTTAGACTTTTTTCTTTGGGGATACTTAAAAAATGAGGGGTACAAAACGCGATACGACAACGTGCGCGAATTGCAAGACAAGGTCAGAGAAGTTTTTCGCCAATTAGATAAAAGGACAATCTTAAGAGCCACCCAGAGTGTACTGAAGCGGGCACGAAAATGTATTGAGCAGGAAGGTGACACCTTTGAGCAGTATTTATAAATTATACATGTACTTTCTTCTTTTTAATTTAATTTTGTAAGCTGTAATATGTTAAAATAAACATTAAACACAAAATATGTATCTGTTTTGTCAAAAGTTAGCGGAGCAATGACAACATTTAGAAGGAAAGAGAAACTGCTATAACTACTTTATTATTCGTTTTAGGACAATAGTGTGTTGAAACTTTTATATTACAAAGAACATTAGCATTCAGAATTATAAAAAATGTATAGGCTGTTCCATTTAAAAAAATTATAAATTTCAAGATTTCTCGAAAATGCGTTATTCAATTTTTTATTCATGAACTGCATGCTAATCAATGTTAAAAATACTAATACTTTGCTAATTTAACCTACTTTCTAGAATCAATAATAACAGAGATAGCAATAGTGCGCACTTAATTTGAATCAGCCTGTATATATATATATATATATATATATATATATATATATATATAAGTTTAATTATGAACTGTCATTAGCTCAAATTGTTCCTCTATTTTGGATATCGCTGTATCTAAAATAGTGAAATAAAAATTAGTTTTAAAATTTTCGAAAGGCACTTCAGGACTTTCATCAACATTTCCATACATAAACAATCTTCTTTTTTTACGAGGTCTTACAATATCAATGGCTGGGAACTCAGTTTCTTAATCCATCTCCTGTGCTATCATTTCAGCTTCATTTAACATATTTGTAAAATTAGCATCCGATCTATACTCTTGTAAGTAATTATTAGGTCCTTCAACCTTTCAATTGCAATTGGTATAACTAAATCACATTTTTGCAAAAATTTACCTTGGATAATACGTTATACCAAATAACTATTGAACATATAAATTTGTATGATTTATTTTTTTTTTATAATAGATTTCACCATATTTCTTGTATTGGCATCTCTAGATGAGTCATTAAATAAAACTTATAATGCATCATAAATTCCAAATTATATTTTAAAACTTTTATAGCGTCGATTCTACTTTCCCACCTTGTTTCAGGCACTGGTTTAGACACTCTTTCATTAAAATTTGCCAATAATGAGTTGATGACTAATGATAACAATTTATTCTTCATAGTACTTATTTACGTATATATTTAAGCAAAACTGTAAAATACTTACAAGTTCTACATATTTATTTAATAAGTAGTAGGTGTAAACCATCATAAACGTAATAAAAATTTGAGGATTAGTACATATTTTATTTTGTTTTCCACTCGCTGGCCGCCGCCTCAAGACATGCCGCCAGGGTGCTGTGCACCCCTGGCCCCTGGCACCCTTGCTTGGCACGGTCCTGGTTGTGGCCATCCTGTTGAAATACATAAATAAGTACAAAGTAGCTAAAAAAATAAACAAGTAGTTAACAAATTTATTAAAAAATAGATAAACAAAAAGGAAACTAAGCTTAATTATAAATTATAAGCCTTAAAACTTTTCTTTTAGTACGAAATTTAAAAAAAAACATTTTTCTCAAATCAAAAAATTGAAACCAAGTACCTACCTACTTATAGACAAAGATTTTTACAACATAAAATGAAAGAAAAACAAATATTCGGAATTTCGGAAACTACATAGATGCCTCAGATATTTATTGCTTTAGGTTCATTCCCTTTTGAAACTACATCCTGGACCTTGTTCCCCCGAGATCAGGCGAATGAGGCCATTTCATGTTTGACTATTACATAGCTTCCTACATCTAATAAGGTACACAAATTTTCTTCTTTACAAGTCTTTGCGTTAATGGTTACCTTTTCAATCACCATTTTTGTATTAGATCTTCTTTGGTCGGTCACTGTTCTTCGTCTTCTTCAATACTTTCCCTGGTTTGTTTTTTAGAGCCAGACTTTTTTTCTTCATTTTTCTTCAAAATTATTTCTTCCGTTATTGTAGTATTATCTAAAAATATTTCATTATTTCCATTGTTTGTTTGATCATTAGTTTTCTTCTTTTGGTCATTTTGTCAGTCTTACTTGTTCTTTTTTGCAGCCTTTTCTGCAGCTAAATTTTCTTTAGATTTTTCTCTTGCTTTAAAATTTTCAATCCATTTATCCGAAGTGACCACCGAAGGAAGAGGGATCTGTTTTCCGTTTGATTGTCTTGTAGAATCATCATTTTTGAAGAAGCTTACATCTTTGTCATTGTTGGAACTTTGTTAAAATCATCACTTTTTTCTTATGCTTCTTTAACTACAATATTCTGTAATATATTGATTTCATTATTATTTACGTCTCTATTAATAATTTTCTCTTCACTATCTTCTATTGACTCTTCATGTTGTTCAATTCAGGAAAGTCAAACACAAGGATGTTGTCTTCAATATTTTCATTTTCGTTTAAACAGCTGGATTTTGTTTGAATTTCTGCAGCTTCAATAATTTCTAAATTAGTTTGTCACTTGCTCTTTTTTATTTTCATCTGTTTCCATTTCTTGAGACGTGTTTAATTCAGATTCTGTGTCCACCTCAACTTTAATGGAACGCCAAAAATTGTAGAGCTCTAAATATCGATCGTCTCCTTGCTAAAAAAAACTTTGTTTTAAAACTTTGCAGTGCCCAGGGATCCATTTGCTGCTCTAAAAATTTTAAGTGAGACATTTTGTCATTCATATTTGGAAAAAAGGTTTATGTATATCAATACGTTAAGCACGTATTACGCATTTGTTACAAATGAAACAGACATGCAATATACACGTCTGTAATTGTACACATGGACAATACACCTCGTATTTTCCAGCATTTACTTCTGCTTAAGTCACGTGTTTCTGTCATCTACTATTAGGCGTTATCAGTTAAGCTAGTGAAGTAAGTAAAGCTTAAATCGCCTCATAAGGTATAGCAAATTTTGTCATATCAGGTGGCAGCATATAATCTAGTAACATCTGATGGACGAAAGAGACTATGCAGATTTAAGCAGAAGTAAATGCTGAAAAATACGAGGTGTATTGTCCATGTGTACAGTTATAGACGTGTATATTGCATGTCTCTTTCATTTGTAACAAATGCGTAATACGTGCTTAACGTATAGATATATCTTAAAATTGATATTGAAAATTGATACATCTTAAACCTTTTTTGTATATTTGCTGCCATCTGGCATCGTGTTAATGGACTTACACCTATATACGTATTTTCTTCTCATCTGTACCGACATAGCCGGTAAGGGAAGGGTTGCCACTTTCGGCATAGTCTCTTTCGTCCGTCAGATGTCACTAGATTATATGGTGCCACCATTTGCTATACATTATAAGGCGATTTAAGCTTTACTTACTTCACTAGCTTAACTGATGATGCTGTGAAGTAAATGCTGGAAAATACGAGGTGTATTGTCCATATGTACAGTTACAGACGTGTATATTGCATGTCTGTTTCATTTGTAATTCATATTTGGATTTTTAAATTCCCCATTAGAATGTAGCAGATGTTTGCGTACACATATCTCGTAATTGTGGGTATTTATGTCAAATGGATACAGACTACAGACACGAAACCCAGATTTAATATCGCTTGTAAAATATTTTTCTGTCAAGATCGAATTTAATGCAGCGAAAATATTCTGAATATTCTAGCCTACGTGTTTGTATAACCAATTTCTTGTAATTTTCTTCCATGTCTGCTTTAAAGGATAAAAGAAATGTCGCCTTCTTTTATCCACAAGGTTGCAGCAGATGTGTTGTTTTTAGAGGAAGACAGATTAAGATTATACCATTTTCACGACATAGGTTGCTTAAATTTAAAGATAGGTAAGTGAGATGAGTGACCATCAACAAATACAATAACTCGTCTGGAAATAGATTTCGAATCCAAAAACTTAATGAAACCATTTACAAAGTACCTATTCACAAAACTGTCTGCTTTGCATCCACTCTGAATGTGATGTTCCAATTCTCTAATTTTTAAGAGCAGCATCAGCGTAGGTTTTGAGTAAACGCTTAAATTTGTAGATTGTTAACCCTTAAACAGAAGCATCGGTCTGCGAAATCTTTGGTTCTACATAATGCTCCTGTGTGGCAGCACGGTTCGGGTTACGTCTCCTCGCTTCATAGTACCTCCTTAACAATCACTGTTCTACACCACCCATGTGTTTCTCCTCAGTTTGTGACTGTTTGTTGAGAGAAGAGTGTCGTTGTTTGCAAACGTACAGGTCTCACTGACCGGGTGTTTCGTATTAGACATTTAATGCCAAGGTATGTAAGACCGCATGTTTCGTATTGTGTATCATTTTAGTAGATTTCAGTATTTATAACCCGTCAACAAGTAGTGGTAAATCTATGAGTAAATCATCACGATGGAGTGAGAGGGTATATTTTAATGATAAAAATTTTGAAAAAACTTACTGAGTGGATGTTGGAGAGCGATGACGAATTTGAGGAGGAAATTGATGACTCAGATGAGGATCCTGACTTTATTTTGCATGATGAAGATTTGGAACGAGATGAAGAAAAGGTGGATGGAAAGAATGGAAACGACAGTGATAATGACGACCTTGTTGATCTTTTGGAAGCCGAACAAGAAATTGCAGTGGACACCTCATATGATGTACAAAATGCAACTCCCCAGTTTTTCATTGGAAAAAAGAACAAAGTAGATTTCAAATGGCAAAAACAGGAGCCACCGACAAACAGGAGAACTCCAAATCATAACGTAGTGCGACAATTACCTGGACTGACTAGAAAAGCCTCACAATTGGGAAACCCAAACATTAGAGAAATTTGGGAGCGTTTGTTTGATGAACAAATGATTGATGACATTGTCTCGTACACAAACGTGAAACTGCTGCAGGCTAGAAACAAACTCAAATCAACAACACATCCGTCAAACTACCGAAATACAGACTTAGTCGAGATATATGCCTTGATCGGTTTACTAATATATACATCAATCTTTAAATCCGGTCACGAAAATATGCTCTCTCTTTTTGCAAAAGACTTGACAGGAAGACCCATATTTAGAGCAACGATGTCCGTGAAACGTTTCGAAATACTGATAACCTGCCTACGTTTTGATGATTCCACAACTCGTGAAGAGAGAAAAAAAAATAACCGTCCTGCTCCGATCTCCCAAATATTTGACTCCTTCATACGTAACTCACATGAGATGTATAGCCTCTCTGAAAATGTAACAGTGGATGAAATGCTCGTTGCCTTTAGAGGAAGATTCAGGTTTCGCATGTATACGCCGAAGAAACCCGCCAAATATGGGATAAAGATTCAATGCATGGCTGACTCACGCAGTTCATATCTTTTTAATGCCTACATTTACACTGGAAAGGACAGTGATGGCATTGGACTTTCTGAAGAAGAGAATAAACTTTTGAAACCAACTCAATCAGTTTTGCGCTTGTGCAAACCAATTGAAAAATCAAACAGGAATGTCACTGCAGACAACTGGTTTTCATCCTTAGAGCTGGTGGAAGAATTAAAAAAGAGATCACTAACATTTTTTGGTACTATGAAGAAAAATAAAAGTATTCTACCACCAGAGTTCAAGTCTGATAAATCGAGACCAGTTGGATCAGCCCTCTATGGGTTTGAAAATGATATTCCGGCAACACTCTTGTCATTTGTTCCCAAGAAGAATAAAGCAGTTGTACTTATCTCGTCTATGCACCATAATATTGAAACAGATCCCGATAAGAACAAACCAGAAATCATCTGCTATTATAATAAGACCAAAAGTGGTGTTGGCCTTCTTGACTTGAAGTGTGCTCTGTACTCGTCCAACAGGAGAACGAAGAGATGGCCATTAGTTGTTTTTACTCCCTTCTTAACATAAGCTGCGTCAACAGTTTCATACTTTACTAGTGCTATCGTCAAAATCCAGAAATAAAACGATTACCTTTTATTAAAAGCCTGGCTTATTCTCTGATGGAGCCACACCTCAGAAGACGCCTCAGTATTCCTAATCATCCTCGAGATATTAGAGCATTGATACAGGAAGTAATACCGAAAGATGAAAATGCAGCTACAGGACATGATAAAGTTCCAAGCGACAAGCTTGAGAAAAGGAAGACCTGCTCAAAGTGTCCATCTTCAAAGGACAGAAAAACTTCCTACAAATGTATAAAATGCAGTAATCCAATTTGCCTGCAGTGCAGTAGAAAAGTGTGTATCACCTGTGTAGTACCAAATAAATAAAAATTGTTTTGTTCTTATTTAGTTTTCAATAAATTTGTGTTATTAATCATAATTTTGTATGTTTTTGCCCAAAAGACTTTAAAACAAATATGTGTTAGCATATATTCAAAAATATCAATTTCGCAAAAATATAAGGTCTCCCAGACCGGATGTTTCCAATTATGTAGTACAGATCGATGTTTCTGTTTAAGGGTTAACGGGGGTGCAATCGAGTCTTTAGCATTTACAGCGACTAATGTAGTCACATTGTCTTTATCTAATGTGCCGATGTCGTATACATTTTTGAGGCCCAGTACAAGAGACCCTTTGGGTGATACAAAAATGTCTGTCTCACTCATATTAAATATTCGCTCTGGATTGTTTAAAATGGTAGTATCAGTCCCCAGGAACTCCTTTACGTGACTAAACCAACGTCTGATAGATTCTTTAGAAACTGCAGCACTTGTTTATAAATTCAGCCTTTTTCATGCCTACTTCCAGATGTCTCTTCATAAAAGAATCGAACCATTTTCATACTGGCACATTTTTCAACAATTTTCTGTGAATATCACACTTATATTTTGTGTACAGAGTATAGGAGACCTTCTTTATTTATAGGAAAGCCTCTCGAAAAACAGTCCGGGGTGCAGGGAACCAATTTTTGTTTTTTTTCGGACCAAGAGCACATTTTGGACCCACTCTTTGCCAATTTTATTGCATGGCACTTTATGTATATTGGAATAATTTTCGGGGTTAAACAAATAAATAATTTTAGGTCGTTACTCCTTTTCTACTATATTAGCGTTACATTTTGCCATGTCTTTCTATTACGTGACCACAACTGGTTTTCATGTCTTTCTATTACGTGACCACAACTGGTTTCCATGTCTTATTTGTGTCCACAACTGGCGCAGAAGGCATGTTTAATGCTCCAGTTGTAGCCACTATTATTTTAATTATTTATTAAATATCGAGTTTAAAGAAGGAATTTATGAATCAAATACCAATTACCTTAAACACCAATACATATTTCTATTTCTACACAGAATGATGAATTAACTAACCTCGTGTTCCTTAACAGAATATCTAAGAAAAGCACAATATAATACGAAGGTATTTTTAATAATATAAAATATTATTAAAAATCTGGTGTGAAGAACGCAAATACAGGTTCACTATTAATATATATTGTGAACGTGTCCGAACATATCCCTCACCAGAGACGTAGATATGTATTTCGCCTTTCTACAGGCTTGTCGGTAAGCCGCTGCTGGAGAAAGGATACTCTCAGACACATTCACAAAAAAGAACCACATCACCACATCATCGAAATTATCCAGACCAGGCGTAGAAGTAAATTCAGCGCTGCCTGTTGTCAGACAGCCGAAGTACCTCGCCCCGTCCACATAATAACCAATGTGAAGTAACGACGCCCTTCCAAAGGTGGCACAGCCAATCTCTCTAGAAACTGCATTTTGTTTGTGTCTTCACTCATACTACGGACTAACCGCATGTGTTATGTATCAGAATAATTGAAACATACATGAGTAGGTAAACCCCACCTGTTTTGTATAATACAAATGTATTTTTAATAATATAAAATATTATTAAAAATGTGGTGTGAAGAACACAAATACAGGTTCACTATTAATATTTTTTGTGAACGTGTCCGAACATATCCCTCCCCAGAGACGTAGATACGTATTTCGCCTATCTACAGGCTCGTCGGTACGCCCCTGCTGGAGAAAGGATACTCTCAGACACATTCACAAAAAAGAACCACATCACCACATCACCGAAATTATCCAGACCGGGCTTAGAAGTAAATTCAGCGCTGTCTGTTGTCAGACAGCCGAAGTACCTCGCCCCGTCCACATAACCAATGTGAAGTAACGACGCCCTTCCACTTGTATTGTGTATATTCTATTTCGTTCAAGGTCGAATGAGTAAAAGTAATTTCGACCTTGAACTAAATAGAATATACACAATAGCATTAAACAATGGTTACTCTATAAATATTGTCAATAACATCCTAAATAGCCAACAAAAATCTAAAACCCTTTCCTTAGTTTATCCAAAATTAAAATACAAGATAATTAATTCCTATAATTCAATCACTTACTTAGGAAAAATTTCGGAAAAAATTGGTACTTTCATAAAAAAACTTAATAACGAACATATATCATTTAAAACAGACAATACTATACAGAACATTATTAAAAACAACAAAGATAAAATAAACAAAGAATCAAACTCTGGTGTATATAAGTTAACATGCGAAGATTGTAATAAAGTATACATAGGACAAACGGGGAGGACATTCAAAATTAGGATGAAAGAACACAAGAGAAGCCATAAAGAAAAGAAAACAGATTCAACTTTCGCAAGTCATTGTATAGATATCAATCATAGATTTAATATAGATTTCAAAATTTTACACATTCAAGAAAAAAAGTAAAAAACTTAACCTGTTAGAAAACTTAGAAATTAATAGATACAATAGTTTAGGATTAGCTTTAAATGACCAACTAGATTTAAACAACTCCCCTCTATTAAATTTAAGACTAAAAATTTTTCCACCACCATTTCCCCAATAATTTTCTCATAAATATTCAAACTTGTTTTGTACATATTCAGTATTTCATCCACCTGATGAAGCCATTGTATGGCGAAACAATATTGTAGTGGTATTTACAATAAAATAATTTTTGAAACTAGAAGTTTAATTACTTATTTCTTAGCGTGCCAAATATAGATTTAATTTTCTTGAGAAACGTTCATATACAGCAAAACAATTTGTAAAGTAAGCGTTTATTATTGAATAGCATGTATACTGTAAAGTATTTGTCTTTTCGCGAGTTCTAAATAAAACCAACGGTAACTTAGACACACACTATATTAATAATAAAAACGAATAACAATATAAAAGCTAATTACTAACAATAAGCACATTTCTGTATTTATATTTATGTAAGTTCACTCGGCGATAATTCGGTATCGAATGAATTCAAATCCCTTCCTCGACGGCTTATATATAGGCCAACGAGCCTCTCGTGTTTTCTTTAGTCTTGAGCTATCCGTTTCTAGATCTGTGAAGAAGGCGCCAGGGGCGTGACGTATGGACGTTGGATGAGTTACTTATCACAATACTATAATAAATATTACAATAAAATATTACATTAGAATTGTAATGTATTTCATTTCATTTCATTATGTTATGTATCAATATTAGATAAGAACATAAAAAGAATCTAACTAAACTATTCTTAATTTTTATTTGCTAATTCGTCGATAATGTCATCTAAATTAACTTCATCCAGCATATCTTTTTCGATTGCAATTAAACTTAAATTCGTTAATCTTTTTTGACACATGGACGATCTTAAATATGATTTGATTAATTTTAATTTGGAAAAACTTCTTTCACATGTTGCAATAGTAACTTAAATTTGTAATGTTATAGAAAACGTTGGAAGCGATGAGATTAAATGATTTGCTTCAATAAATTCCTAATTCTTTAAAGGATCAGTAATATCATCATTAGGTACTGATTTTGTACATCATTAATTCATTATACAAGTCATTACCATCAACATTTCTGTTCCTAGATATTGAATCACCATTGGAAACTTGTAAGGAAATATCAAAATCAGCACAAGAAATTCTTAAGTCATCTTCGGACACGTTGCTAAAGTGAATTAGAAATTTAAATAATGAGTTGTATTCGTTTAAGGAGTTAAATTTTGGTGGAATTCAAAGCAGTATTCACAATTGTTACATAAAATTAAACTGTTAAGAATAATTTTGGATCATCGATCTACTCATTGGTGCATTCGTAATCAAAGAGATGAACTTTTTTTCTGCTCCTTATAACGGGAAACTCTATTTTTGGAGATTGTAATAGTTTACTAACGACATTAATATTTGTAAGGATATCATCTCATAACAAAATTGAATAAATAACTTAAAAGTGTACACTTTGCTCTGCATACCGTTTGCTGCAACTTTAGTTTTTTCATCTTCTATTAGCCTATTTAATTTTTTATTAGCTCTTGTAATTGTAGTTTCAGAGATATTATTGCTTCTTCTACTTTTCAAGCTAGTCCCGATAATCTGTAAAGTTAGTTTACTTACATTAGTTTTTAAGATGCTCCATCTGTAAGGAGATCCAGAAAGAAACGTATAAAATATTTGGACAATATTGAAGAAGCCAACAATCTCAAATGTTGTCTTGGCCGCATCATTCACCACCATATTGAATGAATGAGATGTAGAAATATATATATATATATATATATATATATATTTTATATCTATATATATATATATATATATATATATATATATATATATATATATATATATTTATAATAATAATTTTATTTTTCTTTCTTATTTTATTGGCCGTGTCTTAATATTAAAAATAATAGATTTTTTTATTGGTTTTAGCGACCTTATATTGAATTTTGATGTTTTTACGACGTTTCGACTTTTATTAATTCAGTCTTTTTCAAGTAACTGGAAACAAGAATTATTACAATGAAAACATGAGAAACTGTGTTGGTTTCGTGTGATAGATATAACGATTAAATTAACAATTTTAAATTTAAAATTAGATTAAAAAATGAATTAACAAATTAAGTTAACATTTAACGTTGAAAATTGAATAAATTAAAAATAGCTTAAATGAATAGGTAGGGAGACATTAAAGTGATTAACATCTGTATGAATGAATTGGAGACTTAACAATTAAATTAACAATTTTAAATTTAAAATTAGATTAAAAAATGAATTACAAATTAAGTTAACATTTAACGTTGAAAATTAAATAAAATTAAAATAAAAAATAGCTTAAATGAATAGGTAGGGAGACATTAAAGTGATTAAAATCTGTATGAATAAATTGGGAAGTTGAATTACACTACAAATACAGTAAAGAGAACAAAGAAAAGACAAATAAACTCACAGTTGTTGTTCGTTTGGTTTTACAAGGGTACGCATTCTGTGTAACACATGTGTTTTTTTTTAATGGACATCCGAGACCCTATTTTCTTAAGGAACGACCGTGCTTGTGCGGATATTGTAAGTGAACTAAGTTTTTAGTTTGCGGGGTTTTAATTTCTGTTCTTTGGAATTAGTAAGGTGGTCAGGACCGTATTTAGGGGTATATAGTTAACGTTGTTTTTTCTAGTAGGAGCTATTTTTTCCTGTTGTGTCTTGTGCGTGCAGGGGTTTTTTTTTAAATTTTTTCTATTGTTTTATGAGTGGGTAATAGAGTTTTGAAAGACCATAAATTTCGTTTCTGTCGTTGATTGTTTTGCTATTTTTGAAAATGTGTATCATTTCTAAGACTTCTCTAGCTTTTGTGTTCTTTTTTTGTGTTATTGTGTTATGTTTTCATTGTAATAATTCTTGTTTCCAGTTACTTGAAAAAGACTGAATTAATAAAAGTCGAAACGTCGTAAAAACATCAAAATTCAATAGAAGGTCGCTAAAACCATTAAAAAATCTATTATTTATATATATATATATATATATATATATATATATATATATATACATATACAAGTGTCCCGTATCGTTATGCTCAAATTTTAGGAGTGTAAAGTAGACTTCATTCAAGTAACAAAAGCGCAAAACTTGTATATCCATTTTTATTTGTTTCAAAGTTACAGATCTATGAATGTGATTATCAGGTCATGAAAAAAAATGTAATCCTAAAGTTAATACAAACTGATTTTATTTAAAAAAAGTTATACGATTCAATAACAGGCCTGTGATTGTTAACGTCGCATAATAAAATGTTATCCTAAAATAAATAAATACGTGTCGTAGTACATACAGTAATTTCTTGGAGATCTACAAAAAAGAGTACTGGAAATTAATTCATGATAAAGAAGGTTCTTACTTATTTCGTAAGTGCTGAACCATAAATATCATACAATAAACAAATGTTCAGATGACTGTTAACTTTGCATTTTTTAATAAAGGATTACATTACGTTTCAGTTCATACAACAGCTTATTAGTGAGTGGACACGTTTTCTTTATTCAAAATGCCTTACCGATTTTCTTCTCAAGAGTATGTGGACATGCATTTTGTGTATGGCTACTGTAACGGCAGTGCACGTCAAGCAGTTATTGAATACCGACATCGGTTTCTCGATAGGCGCATGCCTCATTACAGAACGATTCTGGAAGTACACAGACAATTTCGGAAATGCGGACTGCGTGATTATCTTTTCGATCGAGGAGTAAATTTGCCAGCAGACTTAGAGGAAGAAGCAGTAGTTATTGTTACAAGGTATCCGACTCCCAGTGTACGTCGAATCGCTAGACAACTAGGAGTGCCACGAACGACAGTTTGGAGAATTTTAAAACGTGAGGGCTTATATCCATATCACTATCGCAGGGGACACGGTTTGCTTGAGGCAGACCACTATGCTTGTCTAGTTTATTCTACCTGGATATTAAGACAGTCACGGCTTCATTTTAATTTCTGCAGAACAGTCCTCTGGACAGATGAATCTACGTTCACGAAAAGTGGTGTTACAAATCTGAGAAACCTGCACAGGTGGACATCAGAAAATCGCAAAGCTATACTCCCATCTAAATTTCAACATGAATTTTCTATTAACGTTTGAGCGGCCCTAATCAATGACTTGTTGATTGGCCCTGCCGTTCTTTCTGGGAGGTTAAATGCGGACAATTACCTTCAGTTTCTTATTGACGAACTGCCAGGTCTTTTAGAGGATGTCCCACTGAATGTTCGACGAGACATGTGGTTTCACATGGATGGGGCACCACCACATTTCGGAATTGCTGTCCGAAATTGGGTTGACGTCAATTATCCAAGATGGATTGGTCGAGGTGGTCCTGTTGCATTGCCACCCGGATCACCCAATCTCATTCCCATTGACTTTTATTTATGGGGGTACATGAAAAATTTAGTTTACGCGCAAGAGTCGAACACAAGAGAAGAGTTTTTGCAAATCCGACAAAACAAGTATGAAATTGGGATAAGTACTTCTTATGTTGGCTTACGGGCACAGGCCTGCATTCAACAAGGAGGTGGACATTTCGAAAATATTATTAATTGAACTTTTTAAAATAAAATCAGTTTTTATTGACTACATTTTTTTTCATGATCTGACAATCACATTCATAGATTTCTAACTTTGAAACAAATAAAAATCGATATACAAGTTTTGCCTTTTTGTTACTTGAAATGAAGTCTACTTTACACTCCTAAAATAAAATTTGAACATAACGATACGGAACAGCTTGTATGTGTATATATATATAACTTGTGCATCTCAAGGACATAATAATTAAAATGTATCTAATTAAGAAAATGTAGTTACTTAATAGCCGAATTTGGCAGCCATGTAATGTATGTAACGAGAAAATTTTGAAATGTTTATTTTGCTTACTCATAATATCTAAATTCACTCAAAAATTCTATAAAAATTCGTTATTTATATTTTTGGAATAAAACAAACAATTACAACTGTTCGACATTTAAAGTTAAAAAATTTTTGAAAAATATGCTATATATTTTATGTACACACGTGTATTTTTTGAAAACATTATATTGGCGCATAGGTTCACGTCGATGTCTTTGGGGTCCTTTACTTTCAATGCAATTAACACAATTTCGGCACCACTCTTTCACATCTCGTGAACAATTTACCAAGTAAAATCTCTGAAGCACATTCTCCATTGTTTTATGAAGGCCAAAATGTTCTCCAGAAGCACCATTATGGAGTTCTCTGGTATCCTTTCTTGGGAACCACCACTTGAATTTTCCGCTCAATTTCATCATGATTTTCCACATCACGTCTCAAAAGATCGTCTTCCATGATCAAGGAATCCCATTGTGCTCAGTATGGACTTTAATTTTCGTAAGCAAGGAGCGATTTCTTGCCAGGTTGTTCTCTATCCATTTCTCTTCCAAGCCCTTAAGTCTGTAAGATCAGGACCAGCTTCTTTATCTGCGCGTAAATTATTAGGTTGCCATTGGTCATCAATAGAGACCGGACGCATCAGGCTGAAAATACGATGGACCATATAAATAGTCTATAACATCGCTAAGTATAACACGCAGCCATTGAAAAGCACTGTTCATTTGGTTAACCGCACATCTGGTTTTTGTCGTTGAATTGTGACGCAATTATTACAATATTACTGTTAAATTCCTTTCTTCATGGGCGTAGATAGAAGAGTGAAGAGCTTTTAAAAATTATTTTATTTATTAGTCTATACTTCCTAAGATAAATAAAGTACGGTGAGTTAGTTTCTTTTTTCATTGTCTTAACTGTTAATTACATACTCCGTAATTTTTGTAATAGATTCTGTTTAATATCGTTTCATCGAATCTACTTCTCCCAATTATGTTGATGTAAGTGTCCAGCGAATTACGTTAAGTTTCAATAACTTACGGATACATTTTTAATTTTTCATTTATTTAGATCTAGAACATTGTTTAAGTTACTTTTTCGGATATGATATGAAACAACGTGAAGAATGGCATCGTGAAACCACGGCTAGTTGGATTAAGGGTCAAACTGATTGTATGTCCATTGTCAGTGATTCCGAAATTTATTGCAACGTCTGTAAAATATCGTTAAGAAATTCCAAGAAATCGCACGTAAAACGTCACTTAGTATCGCAAATACATACACAGAAATTAGACCCGTTAGAATCTAACAATTTTAGAGAAGAACTTTGTGAAACTTTAATGGCGGCAAATATTCCGTTAAATAAACTTAACAATCTCACCTTCAAAACATTTCTCTAAAAATATACTGGTCCAAATGTTCCCGATGAATGTACTTTCCGCAAATATTTTGTTTCAAAGTGCTACACGAAAGCAGTAAAACACATTAGAAGCCATGTTTCAAATCAGTACCTATGAAAAAATGCCAACGAAACTGTCGATATATTAGGACGCTGTGTGGTAAATGTTGTAGGTGGTGTACTACATCCAACTATTACATATATAACGCATATGTAAAACAAAAGTTATAAATACAGTTGATGTGGAAACAGTAGCAAAAACCATTTACGAGAATATGCATCAAATGCTTCAGTCGGACGACAGATACAAAGAAAAATAGCGATTTATGTAACCAGTTATGAAATGGGTTATTTTGTGTAACGAAATGGAATGTTTGCAGGACGAGCGAGCGTAGCGAGCGATATCCTGCAAAATGACATGAGTTACACAAAATAACATTTCATAACGTGTTTCATACAAGATTTTGTCTAATTTTGACCAAAACATAGATTTATAATTTTCCAGTTGATCTGACATTAAACGTCATAAGTCGTATTAAATAATTAGTGACAGTTTTCATGCTATTGATAATCATTCGTTTGACTTGACAGGTGTTTGTTAATTTAAGTATAAGTATTTACTTTTATTAGCTAAATATTTCGGTGCATTGTACGAGTAAAAATGTCGGATTCAGATTCAGGTGGACTACCAAGCGATATAGAAGAGGCTGCACAAAGTGCATTATCGACTGTGATTCCACAAAAGTCGAAAGCCCAGTACGATTTGGCTTATGAAAAATTTGGGAAGTGGCTTAAAGACAAAAAAATTAAATGTGTTAATGAGAAGGTTTTATTAGCCTATTTCGATGGAAGAAAGAATCAAAAAGCTTCAACACTCTGGACTCTTTATTCCATGTTACGAAGTGAATTGTCTTTGAAGAAGAATATTGATATTGCAAAATATGCCAGTTTACATGCATTTCTAAAGAGGCAGTCAGAGGGATACCATGCAAAAAAGTCTAATATTTTGTCAAAGGAAAACGTCTCCCGGTTTATGACATAAGCTGAGGATAAAACATATTTAATGACAAAGGTCGCATTGATCGTTGGAATAGCTGGTGCTTGTCGAAAAAGTGAGCTAACTTTTCTACGTGTGGGGGATATTTTAGACGAGTTTTCTCATTTTGTAATAAAAATCCCTAATACAAAGACAAAAGTAACGCGCGAGTTTGTGATCACAGAAGGAAATATTGAAGGGCAAAATTTTCTTGATCTTATTAGAAAATATATTTCTTTGCGTCCACAAAACGTTAATCACGATAGGTTTTTCGTCAAATATAATAATGGTAAATGCGGGGCACAGCCAGTTGGCATTAATACAATCGGTAATCTACCGAAAAGAATTGCTCAGTTTTTGAAACTGCCAAATCCCTGCTTATTTACCGGACACTGCTTCAGAAGATCATCGGCTACCTTTTTGGCAGATTCTGGTGCGGATATTTTTAAGGTTAAACGACATGGAGGCTGGAAGTCCAATACTGTAGCTGAGGGCTATGTAGAGAATTCTATAGAAAATAAGAAAAGGATTGCCAATGATATTCTTGGTGAATCAAGCTCAAATGCACATTCCGTATTGCATCATAACATCAGAGTACCTGCCATGAATTCTACGTGTGCAGGAATTAACCTCACCAATTGTTCACATTGTGTCATAAATGTTTATAATGCATAAAATAAAAATTTAACCAGTTTGTGTCATTTAATGTTCCCCTTTATTAACTTGAGATAAAATGATTTTTTCAAAATATTTCGTAACTAGTGATGAAATGAACTTTTTCTATTTTGCGTTCGAAATGAACTCATTATGAAACCGAAAACAGTATCGAAATGAGCTTCATTTCGATACACTTTTTTTCATTTTTCAATGTTGGCGTTGTTCGAATACAGAAATAAATATCATTGCTGTCATTTGATTTTAAGAATTTATGTACATTTGACAGATATGATATATGTCCGTATTTTACACAAACAACGTATGTTGTATACAATTGACAACAACATATATATGTTTCTATGTCACTCATGTTTATATTTTTAAATGAAATATCAAGTAATGTTAACGAAAATTAATAAATAATATGTAATATAATATACTTCGCGGATAGCAAGGTTTAAATTTGAAAATGTCAAGTATCAATGTGACCAACTGCACGCTTTATATAAAAATTAAACTCTGAACCTTCAAATTAAATAATTCCAATTTAAGCAATTTATTAATGTAAAAACGCAAAATAGAAAAAATAGTATAAAAAACTCGTTTCATAAGGCCTTTGCCGCACTCGCTCTTTAGAAAACTCGCCGCTATCGCGGCTCGTTTTCTAAACTGATCTCGTGCGGCAAAATGGTGCCTTATGAAACTTGTTTTTTAATATACTATTTCAACACTAGTTACAATAGTTATTTATGTACCTAGGTTCGTAAGTACAGTTTTATGGTCGAGAATACGATTGCAAACCGAGACCCGTAGGGTCGAGGTTTGCATGTATTCGAGACCATGAAAGTGTACTGTACGAACCGTGGTGCATATGAGATTTTTCGTCATACCTACGTTTTTTTAAATAGACGAATTTGAATGATTTTCCACTTTACTTTTACTATATGTATACACATTAGTAACATCAAGTCAGGAATATTTGTCGTATCTATGGTAACCATTTTTGTGTCGATATAAATTTATATTTTTGATAAATGTCAAAGTATATGCAATAGATTTTCAAAAGTTTTTCTTTCTAAATAAAATTTATAAACATGAATCAAATAGAGATGGATGCTATTATAGCTTGTACTGAGATTTTGCCGGAGAAATCTAAAAACAGATACAATGAAACCTATAAAATGTTCAAAGATTGGTGTCACCAGAGGTATGTGGAGAGTATTTCAGAAAGTGTAATGCTGGCATATTTTCGTGATAGATCTATGAAGTTAAAATCAACAGTTTATGGTGTGAATACTCCATGTTAAAAAACACCATATTTATTAACGAAAATGAAGATATTTCAAAATATCCTAAATTGAAAGGATTTTTGAAGCGTAAAAATGATGGTTTTAAGACTAAAAAGTCTAGTATCTTTACAAGAGAGGAAATGAATAAATTTCTTATTGAAGCTTCCGACGATACATATTTGTTGATGAAGGTAAGTTTACAGAATGATTCTTTTTAATTCGTGTTCATTCTATACTAATTTTTTGCAGGTTGTTATGATTATGGGAATTGCTGGGGCTTGTAGGAAAGATGAACTAGTTAAAATGAAAATTCAAGATGTGGAAAATAAAAATGATGTAATAATAATTAAAATACCGGATACTAAAAATGGATTAAAACGTTCTTTTACAATTATTGCGAAGGAAGAATATCCAATTAATAATTTTAAGACATTCCTTTCGAAGGACCTCGGCAACATTATTAGCCGATTTAGGAATTGATGTTCTTGGTCTGAAAAGACACGGCGGATGGAAATCTTCTACCGTGGCAGAAAGCTATGTTTCCGATTCAATGATAAATAAAGTACAGATAGCTGACCGAATTTTATATAAACAAAATATTACAGAGGCTGTTTGCTTAACTGTGATACAGAAAAATGAGAAGAAAGTTAATGATTCCATTAGGAATCCAACCATTAATAATGTTGACATTATTGAAAATATAAACTTGCCTAGTAAGAAAGAAGACTCTATTGTTCAGATAGCTAATTGTTCTAATTGTTCGTTTACATTTAATATTACAAAATCATAAGTTTTTGTACAAGATTCTATTTTTCCTAGTTATGTTAATTAATCATGTTTGAAATAAATTTGTCATAAATTTTCTAATATTGCTATTATGTCCCTAGGGTCGTAATAAATATTACAGCCCGCTACCATAGCAACTGTCAATACGGTATGTAAAGTGTCACTTACGTTTCAAAAAAAGGTGTCATAATTGTTTACTTACGCAGTAGGTGTGACGAAAAATATTTTACTTTTCGTAACTAGTTACGAAAAGTAAACCGTTTCCTAACGTCATACAGTTTTGAAAATTGTCACTTTATGTGTCAAAATTAGATAAATATTTTTATTTGCTATTGACAGTGCTGCATGTATGTTAAAAACAGGCAGACTATTAAAGGAAACATATCCTAATATGCTGCATATTAGTGTAGCACATGCTATCCACATAATCTGTGAATATATCAGAGACACCTTTCCGGAAGTTGATATACTTGTATTCGCTTTTAAAGAAGTTTTCAGGAAAGCATCATTTCCCTTTACAGGGAAAAACTTCCATCTTTGCCACTGCCTCCCTCTCCAGTAATAACTAGATGGGGAACATTGTTGGAAGTTACTAGTTTTTATACAGAGAATTTCGATTGTTTACAAAATTTCGTTACATGTTTAAATGACAATGCTGGAAATATGTCTGAGTGCAAGAAACTAATACAAAATCCAAATTTAAAAAATCACTTGTACTTTCTTCAGGAACACTCAAAATCTCAAATTAAATGATAGCTTAACCACATTAGATGTGGCTATTAATAATTTGAAATATATTCCCAGTGACTTCGCATGTGGCCTTCGGCAAGAGTTAGACGCAGTTTTTAGTAGAAATCCAGATTTAATAATATTACGGAAATTGTGTATGGGGACAATGCCTCAGAATCTAACTGCTAAATGCGCTGAAATAAAAGAATATTTCCAGTATGCATCTATAGACAGTTGTGATGTAGAAAGGACGTTTTCTATCTACAAGGATGGGAGAACAAATTTTACAGAAGAGATACTCGAGAAAGTATTGCTAGTTAATATTAATACTCTTTTGCTCAACTTGAACTACAAATTGAACAAATAAAAATCTATTTCGTATTTCATATATCACCAGTCGTTGTTTTAGAACTTTCTCCACTTGTTACAAACTTTTTTCAAAGCTTTTAGAATTTTTCAGCAAATTTTTTGCAAATTTTTCTCTAGAGTCAGCTCCATTTGTTTCATTTGAGTTTGTAAATTCTCTATTAATCGCTGTTCCGTATTTTTCGCACTGCCCAGATTCTTCTGCTCCATTTGTTCTATTCTTATTAACAACAAATCCACTTTAGCATCCCCACTTGGAACTTGGAAGAAATAATTCTCTGGATCCGCGCCTTCTTTGATCAACCCATCTCAAAGTCGTAGCTGGAGCGTTGTCTTTTTACCGGATGTATTCTCGTCCCTCTCCCCCAATTCTCGTTTCAGATCTGCCACTTTTAAATCGGAGAGTTTAACTTTAACCGCCATCGTGTATTGTATATTTATTTAAATGAGCATGTATTTAATTAACACTTAATTGTCCACTTAGTCCGTTATTTATTAAACTATACACCAGGGCACCACTGTAAAATACTTGTCCCTGGGTTCGTTTAAATAAAACAAATGGTAATTTAAAACACACTATATTAATAAAAAAAAAACACATAAATAACATATAATAATTAATAACTAATAACAGTATTTATTTGACATTTATATAACTTTTTATTTCACATTTAGCTCGGCCGTGACTTTAGCTAGAATGCATTCCTCCTCTCTGTCGATCGCCATTTACAGTACATCAGTTTTCTCGAATTCTCTGTTCGGGAAAGTTCTCGGATGTACGCGTCTAGTGACATCATCCATTACGGCATCGGAGCTTTTCTAGAAGGTTCTAGGCCGTGTTTACTTCACGGCGGCTAAAGTCATTGCATGA
This sequence comes from Melolontha melolontha, assembly GCA_935421215.2. NCBI lineage: Eukaryota > Metazoa > Arthropoda > Insecta > Coleoptera > Scarabaeidae > Melolontha > Melolontha melolontha. The sequence continues at coordinate 166,573,137 of OW285235.1, forward strand.
CTCACATCACAATATTTATTGAAATAATTATTTAAATCTAGTAAATTTATTTAAATAAGAAAAGTATTGTGATATAGGAAAATATAAATTCTCTTTCAAGTAGTATTTAATAAACTACTCGTATATTATTACTTACCTACATAAATATTCCAGTTATTATTATTATTATTATTGAAAGAATTATTCAGATAATGTTAAAAAATTGTAAACTATGCATAAGTCATAATAAATATATGTATCTAAAACAATAAAACATCATTATTACAAAAATTTAAAATTATATAAGAAAGAATAATAAAAGAAAAACATATATAGCAAGCGCCCATTAAGTTGGCGCGAGGAGGGGGTGCGTAGAATCCGCTTTTAAAAACGTCCACCCCCACTATTCAAGTAATTGTCAGAATACATTTGTCATTGGCGTTTGACGGAACATAATATCATTGCTAGGGGATCATAAAGTGATACACGCTCAGAGGTTAGAATTATCTAACATTTGATATAAAACCAAATACAAATCTTAATTGGCGTTTGCCAAGGATTGTATAAGAACATAGGATAGCCAGATCCGGGACGTCGTTGTGCGGTAGTTGGCTGTAATAACAGTCGTATTTCTACGAAAATTACCAATAGAGAAATCGTTTATCACAACTTTCCAAAGGCGACAAACTTCGTATCCGATACTGTCCGTAAAGAATGGATAAGGCGTTGCAAACGAGCAGATAAGTGGAATCCAAATACTAGCCAAATTTGCTCAATCCACTTTAATGCAAACGATTATGAACGTGATATGCGGAACGAATTATTAGGTAATAAATGTATTTATACGTTATGAGATAAATTATTCTAATACATAGTAATTATTGCTAGGGTTAGGTACCTGTACGAAAACAGCTTAAATACACTGCTGTGCCTAGTGTAAATCTTCCACAAATGTCCAAAGATATAAAGAAAGTTGCGACAAGAGGGGAAGCATATTTAAAAAGAAAAAAGGAAAATGAAAGGAAAGAAGAAGTAAATAGATTGATTGCCGAACAATCGATAGCTTCATGTTTAGCGGCAAGTGAGCTATCAACAGCGTCTTCAACAGCAGAATTTAAAACCGATAAGCCTTTAACTGTCCCAGCAGAAAATATATTATCTAAACAATATGCGGAGCTTCGTGAAAGTCACACTGAATTATCTGCAGAGATGGAAATTATGAAACGCAAATTGAATTTGCAGAGAAAACAACTTTTATACTATAGAAGAAAGAACAAGCAAGATAAACCTGCACAAAAACAGGAAACGGTAAAAATACTCAGAAAATTCTTAACAGAAAATCAAATTTATATTCTTCTAAACAAAAAGAAACGCGTTAATTGGACTACTGAAGAGATTGCAGTTGCTTTTACTATTCGTTACCTCAGCAAGAAATGCTATATATTTTTGCGAACTAAACTTAATTTTCCGTTGCCAGCGTTGTCATCTTTGAGAAAGTGGGCATCAAAAATCAGAATAACGCCGGGAGTTTTAGAAGATGTACTAACTTTTCTAAAGGTAGCAGGAGAAAATATATCTGCAAGAGAGAAAACTGTAGTCATTTCTTTTGATGAAGTCAAAGTTAAAACCACTTTAGAGTATTGTGTTGGTGAAGATCAGGTGCTAGGTCCTTACAATTTAATGCAAGTCTGTATGGTTAGAAGCTTATTTTCTATTTGAAAACAGCCTATCTATCTAGACTTTGACAAAAAGATGACAAAGGATGTGTTAATGGATCTGATCACCCAATTGCATAAAATATCATATAACTGTGTTGCAAATGTAAGTGATTGCGGAAGCAGTAATGTTGGTCTCTGGAAAGCGTTATCCGTTGACATAAATAAGACCTATTTCGAGCATCCGCAAACCAAGAAAAATGTTTATGTTTTCCGTAATTGGTTTTTGGACACAGGATTTATATTGAGAAGTGCTGGAAACAAAGAGATAAGAAAAAAACCTTTAGAAAGTTTGATAGAATTAACCAATGTAGAAGTAAATTCCTGTTATAAAATTTCTGAAAAGCATATTACAGTTGAAAGGAGTAAAAGACAAAATGTAAGACTAGCGGCTGAATTGTTATCACATAAGACCGCCCAGGCATTATTACGATACAAACCAGGCCCTGATAAGAAACTTGCTGAAGATGTCGGAATGTTCATAGACAATATTAATTCTTGGTTTGATATTTTTAATAGCCATGTGAATAGATCTCCTGGCCCTGACCCGATGAAAGCCCCTTTTGGAATTTATTTACAGGACCAAGAACAACACTTAAATAAAGTTAGAGATTTAATATTTCACATGAGAGCTGAAGGAAAAAACACTTTGCAAATTTTTCAGAAAGGAATAATAATTTCTATAGAATCGTTGAAACTACTTTTACGAGATATGAAGACCGAATTTGAAGATGTACATTATATATGTACTCATAAACTTAATCAGGATTGTTTGGAGAATTTTTTCTTCCAGCTTAGATGTCGAGGGCCGAATGAACATCCATCTCCATTGGAAGCCATCAAAAGAATAAGAATGATTATTCTTGGGAAGAATCCTGGTATTTTAGAAGCACAGGTACATAAAATGTGTTTATTAATTCTTTACATATTCCTAGTATTATATAGGCACCTATCTACATAGCTATACTTTTTTTAAAGGTGAACACACAAGAAGCTGTTCCTGAAGAATATATAGTGGCCACAGTTTTGGAACAAGCGAAAGTTTCACTTGAATTACCGGAAGAGAAGTTTGACAGCAATGCAACTTAAAGTAGCAATGGAAGCTCGTTTTCATCATCAGGGATTTCAGAAATATCTGATGCAAAATCACCAGAAACAACAGACGATGCAGTTGAGTACATTGCTGGTTTTATAGCGAAGAAATTTAAAAAAAGTCATCCCCAACTCGGCGATTATACTTATAAAATTAAAGCCGATCACGCCTACAATTTACCCTCATGGGTACAACAGCTCCCTTTTGGTGGTCTTATTAAGCCCTCAACAGATTTCTTAAGTACCATTAAACAGTGGAACAAATATTTTGAGATATATCATGGCGATAATAAACTGCGGAAAGAAACACTGGTTGTTAAAAGACTACCTTTAAAAATTAAAAAACGAGAAAATTTGTGCTTTGTTATTATAAAATTATTTTGTAAATTAAGAACTGTTATCCGTATGAATTATTTAAATGCAAAAAGAACCCTTGACAATGCTAAAAAATCGAGTAAACGTAAGCTTTCTACTAGTACACCGTCAGACACTCATGCACTCAACGAACACTAGCTAAAAAAATGCGAAAAACCACTACTTGATTCGTTTTTATTTAATTACTGCGTAATAAAACATTGCTATATACCGACTCTTTTAATTGAAAAATATATATTTTTTGCTTTGTATAGAGAATACATGCTCATCGGCTTTCTTTATTTATGTTTATGTAAAAAAAAAGTTTTTTTTTAAATTATAAACCAAAGTATAACCTTATGGCAATAAAAACGTGGATTATATTTATAACAGTACACTGACAGATATGTTATTATCAAATGAAATATTCGAGCAATCCTATGTTCTTATACAATCCTTGAGCGTTTGCTATTGAATAAACATTGATATAAAGTTAAACAAAAGTAATTTCTTGATTGAATAAATTTTGATTTTAAATACAACTTACCTCTAGTTAAAGTATTTATGTGAACCTTACCTTCGAGATAAGAAAATTAGTTTTCTTTTCGACTAGTTAAGCGCGCGGCATCCATCTTTATGTTTCTCGATATTACATCGATAATAATATAGATCTACCATTGAATTGTGGGTATTACAGTATACGCCATATCATTTAATATATAAATCTGGCGCGAAGTTTAAATAATTAAAGTGTCCTTGAAATAAAGAGACACCGTACGAAAAATGGAAAGATGTAATTATATAAAATATGAAGTCAATTACGACGCCAACTCCAAAATTAAACCCCACCTGAAAATTCCGCCTATTGTTAAATAGTACTTACAAAGTTAAATGTTCCACCTATGAATTCAGAATGTGTATAAATAATAAATATGTACCTTTACTGAAGTTATACACGCCCATATGTTTACATACGTAACAGTTATAAAGTCGATGTTATAAAAACTATAACATCATGTATGTTAAGTGAATGATTAAAAATTCAGATGTATGATACATTAATATACAAACTCATTTTAAACATCATACTAAAAGTAATTTGTGGACTTTTGGGACTGACATCAATTCATGTGTATTATGTGAATGTTTTTTTTTGTTAGGAGAAGTAAGAAATAGAATGCCGCTAACGAATTTAAAGGCGGCAGTGTTTATGTTTATAAAAACGCTAGAAAATAACATTGTGTCTAAGTTTTGTTATGGTATGGGTTCGATAACTTTGTACGAAAATCAGCTGTTAAAACTTTATACTTTCTTGTGAATTTTTAAAGATGATATATTAAGAGAGCATGTAAGATGTGCGCTCTACGGGCATACAATGTCCTCTTTGGTAACAATCTTAAATCTATCTTTAATTGAAAAATTGTTTCGAACGAACGTAACGATCGGCAACTGAACGAAACTTAAAGCGAGATGGACAATAAGCAAACTATTTTTTTTTGTTATTGGCGTTCAACTTTAAGGTAATATCTTTGCCACTACTTTATAGAATCTCAGTTTGGTTTATACCGAAATATTGCGTATCTAGTAGACGCTAAGTTAGTAATAGTGGATCTATCAAGCACAAAACCATGTTGATTAGACAATAGGAAAGATCGGATTTTGTAATGTGGAAATTTGTATATTATTTGTTTCAAAACCTTTAGTGATATTATTTAAAATAGAAATAGGTCTGCAATCCTTAAGAAATTGCTAATTATCACTTTTAGACACAGGGATTATACGAACTCTCTTCTAGCAGATTGGAAAGCATTTAAAACCAATAACAAAGTTCACAAGAATTATAAGCGGTTTGGCAAATATACATCAAGCATCACGAACCAGGAATCTGGATTTTCGGTTCTCACCAGCAGTAAATGTATTACGTAAACGTGCCATAGCGGCAATAGGTTCATTTTCACGTATCGTAGGAAGATCAAAAGCAGCATTTGAAATTGAATTCAAAGATATCCAATTGATTGTGCAAATGTTCCGATTCAAGTCCACGAAATTTCTCCATTGAAAATTGTAAATATGTCAATCGCATAGAAAAAAATACACGTGTTCTGGATCAATTCAGCATTTATAAAAAAGATATACGGTGTGGTGATAAATAGACTCGGCAAAGAGGGTCAATTTACAGTGCAGTGCCGAGAGCAACGTAGAGGGGAGAAGCGCGCGGAAACTTAAGCATCCGTATCAAAGTACACTTCTTCAATATGATTCCACTGGTCGTTGTGAGCGCATGTCAGTACACGCATACCTACTTAGAAAATTTCGCATTTAGGTACGTTTCGGAAACGGCTTATTTGGAAGAAACTAGAATACGTAATAGCGAGTATGTCGGATTTAGAATACGAAGGCGATAGAATGAAATGTGTAAGGTGTGACGACTATTTGACGTGTACCAGCAGGTGGAAGTGTGAACGCCACCTAAAAAGTATAAAACCCTGTTCTGCAAACGATTAACATTTGATATAGGTGTTTGTTTTATTCAATGTAATCTACCGTTTATATTACTAGACCAAAAAGCATTTGTTGCCTTCTGGAGGAAGCATTCGGATTATATATTACCAAGTCGGACATCGATAGGAAACGTTATGCCATCTGCTCGTGACTATGTTGAAAGAAGAATTAAAGCAGAATTGAAAGATGAAAAATTGTGGACGAAACAACCTATCGGCAAAAAAATTCTGTGGCGAATTTGATTGTACGTACAATGGAAGAATTTGAGCCGTCATCCTCTATCTTACTTGCTTCCAAAAGAGTTGCAAAATGTACAAGCGATGAAATTTTAAAAGTAGTGTTGAGGGCATCGAACAAATTTCAAGTTTCAACAAACCAACTTTTAATATTTGTAAGTAACGGTGTCGCTAACATGGTTTCCTTAGGTCGATCTCTTAAAGAAGAGAGTGGTAATCTGTTATATGTAACATGTGAAATCCATGCTTTAAACCTTGTGGCGCAATTGATACCTAAGTGTTATCCACGAGTAAATGCTTTAATAGCTCATATGAAGGCAGTGTTTCTAAAGTTCCCAAAACATACAAAAAAATTTCACGAAGTGTGTCCCAAAATGCCTAAACCACCACAGCCGATTACTACGCGTTGGGAAACATGGTTAGAGGCTGCGTATTACTACTGCGAACATTTTGATGATGTAAAGAAGGTAGTTTTACAAATCGGTCCGAAACACGCCGAAGCTATCGAGAAAAGCCAGAAAATGTTTCAAGATAGTCAGGTAAAAATTTTTTTTTTGAATGACATCGATGGTTTTCACACAGTAACGTCATCATCATTTTTTTTAAATGAACACCTTCACTTTTTTTCTATTTTTATTTTTATTGTCTTACTGTTTAAACGGTAATACGGTTTTAGCAGTAAACGGGATGTAAAAGAATTGGTACTTCACATCACAATTTTTTTGAATAAATGACACATTTACTAAGTAAAAAATAATTAAAAAAAAATCTTAATTCAAATCAATTCAGCTGGGAAAAGTTTGACAGTTATCTAAATTGTAAAAAAAGCAATCTAAATTTTAAAGTTAACATAAAAAAATGGCGCATTTAACTGAACGGGAAAGAATAGAGATTTTAGTATTGGTTGGATACGGCGATAGGCTAGGAACTCATGCGGAAGCTTGTGAGTTATTCAATCAAGCATATCCTCCAGGCCTCCAATGGCGAGATCTACAGTAAGTAAATTTGTCGCCAAATTTACGGAAACTGGAAGTGTAAAAGATTTATCTCGAGAAGGTCGACCACGAATAAGCGATGAAACAAAATTAAAATTGTGTTCTTGAAGCAGAGGAACATCATCTACAAGGCAACTTGCCTAGATAACAACGTAGACACGGCCTTGATAAAATTATTTAAAAAAGAAACGTATCATCCGTTCAAAGTGCACCTAATTCACGAGTTAAACGAAGATGATCCAGACCGCCGATTGCAACTTTGAGAAGAATTAATGTTACGATGTGTTCAAAATCCCAATTTTTTAAAAACATTATTTTTTCTGATGAAGCCATTTTTTACATCAACGGATCAGTACATAGTCATAACTAGAGTGGACCAATCCGGAGCGCTATTGGTAAATATTTCATATAAAAGACGAAAAACTTCAATAATTTATCAATTAATATATATATATATATATATATATATATATATATATATATATATATATATATAACAATTCATAAATTATTGGAGTTTTTCGGCTTTTATATGAAATATTTACCAATATCGCTCCGGATTGGTCCACTCTAGTCATAACTGTAGCTATTGGTCACGGGACAATGCTCACTGGATACAGGAATCACACAGTCAACGTCAAGACAAATTGAATGTATGGATGGGAATTATAGGACGGCGATTTTCAGTACCTTACTTTTTTGAAGGAAAGTTGACTGCTGCCAAATATTTAAATTTTTTGCAATTTGATTTAGTGGCAGCAGTGGCAGCTCTTTCCTAATAATGAAGATTGCGACACACTTCATCAGAATATTTGGTTTCAACAAAATGAGGCGCCTCCTTATTTTGGCATAAATGTCCGTCAATACCTTGATGCTACATTTACAGAAAGATGGAAAGGGCGGTGGAGACCAATTGAGTGGCCAGCGCGTTCTCCTGACCTAACGCCCTTAGATTTTGATCTATGGGGTTACTTAAAATCAAAAGTTTATTTCAGTAGACCTAACAACTTGGAATATTTACAACAGAGAATTCGTGATGCAATGTAACGAATTAGGCCAGATATTATTGAGCGCAGTATAGAAAGTGTTTATTATCATGTTTGTCAATGCCGAATGGTTGGAGGAGGCCATTTTGAACATTTAATTTAAGTTTTGTTGATTAATTTGTTTAATATTTTTTGTATGTTTTTGATTATTTTTTTACTAAATTGTAACCATTGAAGTTTTGAAGTAAACGTGTCATTTATTAAAAAAAATTATGTAAAGTACCAATTCACAAAAATAGAAAAAAATGAATGTTGTCATTAAAAAAAAAGATGAAGATGATGTGCAAAAACTAATGTCATTCAAAAAATAAATTCCCCAAAAGACGGCATTTTAAAAACAAAAATTGACTTGTCCGAGCGATTTTCTTAAAAACATTATAGAACGCTTTTATGAATTTTGTTCTATACCTTATCACCACACTGTATAGATAAAGGTACCCAAATCAACTAATAGCGGTAGCAAAAACATTAGTGTCGTCAATGTTATCAGACTTATCAGTTATCATTAAAGATCCTTGAGTGTCACTACTTATAGGGTCATCTTGTTTAATTTGTTACATACCAACAGTTTTACAGTTGTAGAGTAACTTTTGTGTTTATATATACGTAGCTTTTGAATTAATAGAAATCATATTGCAGAAAAAATATGTAGTTTCATTGAAAGTGTATGGAATGAAAACTTCTATATTTAGCAAATTCACTAATACATGTAATTCCTATGCAAGTATTATTATTTAAATATAAATGTGGTATGCACTATATAATCAGCGTATATGTACATAATTCGATCATTTTAAAAATAACTCTTTTACATTTTTTTACCTATTTAAAATAACAAATATAATCTTCTTTTTCCAGTATTAATTTGCATGTATCGAATATTTTACCGAGCTAATGATGATAATCGCGTTGTATCTATAACTACGACGAGGATGGCCGTACGTAAAATCCTTTTGGACTCGTTAATGTATGTACAGGTCTGGGCTTTATAAGTTAGTATGAAGTTAGTTATTATAATTAAAGTTGTTGACATATGTTTACTCTATCCGCAAATACATACAGTGTTCGCAAAAAAGCCTAATCCATATAGGAAACTTTTTGATTAATTGATTTAATGAAAAATTGTTTTTGGCATTAACCTCTGCTTCACCTCTAACCACTAAAAATCAAAAAATAATTTTCATGGCACTCTTGTTCTACCATTAAAACGACGCTTGAAATTTTAAAATGGCCTTATTCATTAAAATGAGAGAAAATGAGGAAAACTAAAAATAATTTAGTATATTTTGCTGTTTAATTGACCTATTAAGCGGGAAGAAATAACATTTAAAAGCTATTTATAAGTTAAATAAATAAAAAATTTTCCATATTGTGCTAACAATATGACGATATATGAATAAATTTATTGTCAACACAAATGTTGATTTTATCTTTCACAAGCTTTTTGCAACATTCAATTTGTTTAAATTTTAATACGAGTATATGTTATCGTTAAATGAACAACAGTGTCCAGATATTTATTTTTTGTTGTAAAAAGAACAGACCTAATATTTTAGCCCCTACACCAAAAATAAATTTTAATCCAACATCGATATACTTTGATATAGATATGGAAGTGTTCCTTCATTGAGGATTCTATAGAAGAAAATATATTAATTGGGATATGGAACTTATTTTAATTTTTTAGAGTGTGTACAATAGATGGGAGTAAGTTAATTAAATATTCAATAAAAGTCATTGTCTTGTGTTCGAAATCAACTTCTCGCTATCCGAGGTTTTCGTGGACTGCCGATGTTCTTAGAAATTGGAAATAAACTGTTAGAGAATGTAAAGGCACTGGATTATTATTATTATTTGGACATGTTATTACGCTAGATTAGAAGACATATGTGCAAAAGCATTTAAATTCGTAGAAAGGTTACTGAAAAAAAGGGTCTGTGACAAGTTTTTAGCGATTTATTGGTCGCCCCTGGTATATTACGCTTTAATATAACGTATAGCTACGTCATCAGCTTTTTGGAGAAGATTTTAGAGAAGGAGATGCGCACGATGTTCTACGGTCACATCCGTTGTAGAGATTAGTGGTATTACCTGGGTGCATACACGACATTGTTTTAGCAGCCTGAATATGCTTCATTGAATTAGATGGATTACTAGAGTCTGCGAAGTATGTTTTATGGCAATTCTAAATGTGGGTGCGACGTGTCTGATTAGGCTGTATATTAACTGTACCCTTAGACCATTGAAGGGTTTTATTTTTGTACTGAGGGTATCTCCAGATGCAGTGGCGGCTCTTGATGACGTACGATGTGCGCTGCTGCACGGATGAGACTGCTTCGTTTAAGCTTTCATATATACAGAGAAGCAAGTAACCGTACCGAAATCTTCCGAAATAGTTCGAAGTAGTCTCATCCGTGCAGCAGCGCACATCGTACGTCATCAAGAGCCGCCACTGTCAGATGTCTGTTGCGTCTCGCTGTTGAGGCGTCGTAACAGCAGAAGGGTTGAGATCGTGTGGAAATCTTTCCAATCCACGTGTTCCAGATTCGACTCCATTTTACAGAAGGGACCCTTTGCGCAGCAGGGAAACAACATCGGTCAGTATTAGTTGAGAGCAGCTAAGTAAAATTAAGCAGTTTGATTACTTCGAAACGGGTGTTTGGTTATTGCTCTAATAACAAAAACTTACGTCGGACCATAAATCGAATATTTTTATTAAATTAGTTGGCATTACTTCAAATTATCAGATTAATTTTTCATAAATATTACTGAAGACTTTGCACGTAATTAGAAAATTTCTTTTGTTTTAAAAGTTTCGGCATGAGAATGTAAATCCTTTGTTATTGCAATAATTTATTTACGTTACCAATTATGTATTAAGAACGTATTTCTTATAATTAAATTATTTTCCATGCAGAAATATTGCAGAAACGTTGCTATATTGACTATAAATTTATAAAGGGCGCCATTTCGATTTAAGAGCTACGTTTATGTAATTAAGCGAAAAGAAATTATTTTGTGGACGATTTACGTAGAATCTTATGTACACGTATTCCGCTACTTGTAATTTTTTAGTACCTGTTTTTTCCCCTTTTTTTTTGTTGGAGGTTTAATGCTTATATAAAAAATTTGTATATACACTATCATTCAAGAATTTTGGAGGCTAGAATTTTGCACTTGTTTTCTGTTTATTTAAAGAATTCATTTAAATTTAGTATTAATTAATTTAATAAGTATATACAGGACCTCACACGTTAATAATTTTGTGGGACATCTTTACATGTTCCTTTCTGTTCGTATAGCTGGAAGCTGGTATAGTGTTCAGTTACCACGTTCTTCCAATAAACTTGCATCTTTTTCTTTCATGTAGAATATTTCCTTTTATTTGTTATTATCTCCTGATTTCTTTTTCTTTTCGCAGTTACTTAAGACCCTCTGTGGTGGGTTCGTTAGCACGAGTACGAACTCCGCGTGTCGTATAATCTCGACGACAAGCAGCTCTTAAATCGAAATGGCGCCCTTTATAAATTTATAGTCAATATAGCAACGTTTCTGCAATATTTCTGCATTGAAAATAATTTAATTATAAGAAATACGTTCTTCACACACAAAGATAGACACAAGTATACAGGAGAAATCAAAACAAGAAATGAAAAATCCATTATCGATTATGTACTTAAATAAAACCATTTAGAACAGAAGTACTGAATGTCAGAGTTAAGAGAGGACCAGAAATTTACAGTGACCATTACCTGGTAGAGGCAAAAATTAGAACACATGCAGAAAGAACAACATCCAAAGCGCGGAAAGCACAAACAAAATGTAAAGAGGTAATTAAAACATATAAGTTACAAGAAGAAGAAAGAACAACCAGATATAGGGAACTAACAGATAGAAGAATAGAAGAAATAAGAAATACATGGGAAACAAAGGATTTAGAACAAATATGGAGCAGTTTTAAAAATATAATCTTAACTACAGCCAAGGAAGCATGCGGGATAACAACCACAAATAAAAGCAAAAAGCGAACAAGTTGGTGGAATGACAGTATTAAGGAAGAAGTTAATTTTCACATGCTTACGTCCATATACAGTTGTGTTCTCATTTACCTTTCCCTTTATGTTCAACTAATTTCTACATTTCTCATTCCTAGGAACCATCTGTACATGTGTATCTAGAACTATAACAATATATATATATATACAAGTGTCCCGTATCGTTATGTTCAAATTTTACGAGTGTAAAGTAGACTTCATTTCAAGTAACAAAAACGCAAAACTTGTATATCTATTTTTATTTGTTTCAAAGTTACAGATCTATTAATGTGATTGTCTGATCATGAAAAAAAATGTAATCCTAAAGTCAATAAAAACTGATTTTATTTAAAAAAGTTCAATTAATAATATTTTCGAAATGTCCACCTACTTGTTGAATGCAGGCTTGTGCCCGTAAGCCAATAGAAGAAGTACTTATCCAAATTTCATACTTGTTTTGTCGGATTTGTTCAGCAGCCAGGTGAATATGATCCAACAACTCTTCTCTTATATTCGAAACTTGCGCGCAGACAAATTTTTCATGTACCCCCATAAATAAAAGTCAAGGGGATTGAGATTGGGTGATCTGGGTGGCCATGCAACTGGACCACCTCGACCAATCCATCTTGGATAATTGACGTCAACCCAATTTCGGACAGCAATTCCGAAATGTGGTGGTGACCCATCCATGTGAAACTACATGTCTCGTCGAACATTCAGTGGGACATCCTCTAAAAGACCTGGCAGTTCGTCAATAATAAACTGAAGGTAATTGTCCGCATTTAACCTCCCAGAAAGAACGGCAGGACCAATCAATCAACAAGTCATTGATTAGGGCCGCTCAAACGTATATAGAAAATTCATGTTGAAATTTAGATGGGAGTATAGCTTTGCGATTTTCTGATGTCCACCTGTGCAGGTTTCTCAGATTTGTAATACCACTTTTCGTGAACGTAGATTCATCTGTCCAGAGGACTGTTCTGCAGAAATTAAAATAAACCTTCTTTATCATAAATTAATTTCCAGTACTCTTTTTTGTAGATCTCCAAGAAATTACTGTATGTACTACGACACGTGTTTATTTATTTTAGGATAACATGTTATTATGCGACGTTAACAATCACAGGCCTGTTATTGAATCGTATAACTTTTTTTTAAATAAAATAAATCAGTTTGTATTGACTTTAGGATTACATTTTTTTCACGATCTGACAATCACATTCATAAATCTGTAACTTTGAACAAATAAAAATGGATATACAAGTTTTGCGTTTTTGTTACTTGAAATAAGTTCTACTTTACACTTCTAAAATTTGAACATAACGATACGGGACATCTTGTATATTAAATGAACACAATTGAAAGATTGATATCAATTATTGTATTAATCAAAAGTAGATATTTACATATTACGTAACTTCACCAAAGTTAACCTTCTCTTTATAAAAGTAAGAATGAAAATAAATCCAATTGTCTTACTTCTACACATGCGCGGCAGCATTTCTTATCTCGAGAACTTGAATGTGAGACGTATTGTCTCGTGGTGCTATATACATTTAAAGTATTGCAACTATTGATATTATATTATTATGACCCTAACTTTTTTTTTACTGATCAGATTGAGGATAATCGCTTTAAACCTCCGGACAACGTGCATCATTTTGCAAACAACCGCGCTTAAATCGGTCCAGTAATTTTTTAGTTTATAACGGACACACATACGAACATTGCCTTTTATATAGATGTAAATAGATTAATGTAAGTATCATAAAGGTGAACATTTACGTGTTCGTTACGTTGACAACACTGAACATGATAACGTGCCTTCAAAAACTTTCCTCATTAGAGACGACCATGCTCATTCAAAATTATACGCTTACGACATATTACGTGCACTGTCACCAACCATTATCAAAAAGCATGGCCGTCTCCAATGAGGAAAGTTTTGGAAGGCACATTATAATAGGAACATTAATATTTGCTAAATATTAAAATATATTGAACCGTTCTCTTTCTGTTCAACCTAGTAAAGTAATACACCATTTTTTGACAAAACCCATTGATTTATCATTTTTCAAAGTATTCATTACCGCAGTCACTGCATTTGTAAATTTGCGAAAACAAATCTTTGAAACATTTTTTGCAATATTTCCGGACTAGGTTGTTTATTTCACTTTTGAAATGCGTCAATCGCTTCTTCGGTTGATATATAACGGTAAACATCGCAACTTATATTTTACACGTGGAAGGAAATCAATAGCTGGCAGGTGTGCCAGCTTGGCGAATACTGGCGAGTCTTATCGTTGTCCAAGGTGACCATTCCTCTTAGACAATATTTGCGGCAATGAATTAAAAACTGCCTATAATACTGAGCATTAAGTCTCGGTGGTAAAGACACTGGTCCCAACAGATAGTTGTCAACTATGCCGGCCCAAACGTTGTTAGAAAATCTTTGTTGAGTATTCCATCTCTTGAAAAACTGCACTCATCGGTAGAAAGAACACTATTATGAAAATTAGGGTCATTGTATTGTTCTAAAAACCAACGGCAAAATTGCAATCGTGGAAGAAAATCGTCATCTGAATGAGCTTGCACTGTCTGTATATGAAACGGGTACAATAATTGGACATGAAGTACATTCCAAACAGTCTTCGATGAAATACCAACATCAGCAGCAATTCGTTTAGTACTTGTACTTGGGTAAGCATTAACTATCTCAAGAATATCTTTCCCACACATATCTAGCCCCACTCTCAAAAGAAACCATCGCGCAAGATCCTGTCTCTCCAAGACGACGGTGAATAGCCGCAAAAGTACTTTTAGCTGGACAATATCGCGCTGGATATGTTTCACGATACAGCCGGACAGCTTCTTGGGAATTTCCTTTCGCCCGTCCGTAAGTAAAATGGATATCTGTCATTTCTGCATTTGTGTATTTATACATTATGAGAAACTTAAAAGTGGCTACACTTCAGTATGACAAGTATGTATGAAACTTAATGTCAATATTGACAATGTTTATCATTGCCTTTTGTCTTTTTGAGGACGAGATTTCGGGAGGTGGACCATCCTTCGAATCCCAAGGCACCGATTGCTATAATCAAATGGATGAACTTTATTTGAGCAATCATTAAAATAATAAAATGTTATAAGTACTACAATAATAAAGTTATATTCCATAATTTGCGAAATTATTAACAATAGTGAAAAACCATTATAACTATTTGAAAGAGTGTTTTCCGTAAATTTTTATATGGACTTTTATGATTATTTTGGTGAGTAGAATACACCCCTAGAGTTTGGCCAAGTTAATCGTAAACAGCCTGTATATGTATATTCATATTGAAATATGTTGATTAATTACAAAAAATGTGGAGACCATTTTTTCTTTCGGCACTTTTGCGAACAACTTTCCCTGCACCAAACTCATTTTCAAAGATCCAAATTGCCGATTCTAGTTTATTTCCGAACATAACATATCTTGAAAATGATTTTCGAATACGTTGTGCAGTACTTACGCTTATCGCGGTTAGTTTAGAATGCCTGATCCAAGTTTTCCAGGGCTTGTTTGCGTTTTCTAAAGACTTTATATGAATCTAGCCTAAAAAATTAACTGCGATCCTAAATTAATCAATAAATACTAAACATTCACAAAAATGTCAAACTGAGCCACACATGGTTTAGAAAAACATTACTAATAGTGTAGTAGGCCATTTGAAAAACGTTTTATAATATATTACTTACTTTTATAACAATCAATAATTTTAGGTTTATAGAGAGATCTAAACAAGTGCATTGTATTAAGTGAGCCACAAAAAAGTTTTCTGAGTATGCCATGGATTAAATTAGTTATGTCTTAGATTGAATAAGTGATTTAACCTTCATGTCATACTATTAGTAATAGGCTAAATTGTTAAATAAGAGTTGTCAAGTGACATTTATTAAGCTAACATAATATTTAAGTCTACGGAAAAATTGAATTTCAGGGAAAAGACGGTTATTTGAAAGTTTTGGTTATTGAAATGTGTAAATTACAATGATTTATTATAAAAAATATAGTTTTTTTGGAGTGCTGTCTGTTTTAAAATGAAAAAAATATCGAAAAATAAAATTTGAAAACTAACATCAGAAACAAAATCAGATTAAATAATATTATGTATGTGAAATCTCATAATATTCAGAATAAAAATGAATTAAAGTAATTAAAGTAAGCACAGCAATTTATTAAAGCAGTATACAAAACAAGCAAGTATGACGTTAAAGCAATTATTAATTTTTTCTTTTAATGTATTGGTTCTGAAAAAAAACATTTTTTTATTGGAGAAATTCATCTTTGTCATCTGTGAAGTTATCCATTGGAGTTTGTCTTGGGGGTTTTGATGATCCGCTTATTCTATTGGTTAAATCAAAAGAATAACAAAGCACAATCTATTAAATGTGTCGGTGGTGTGGTTTTATTAACCACATGACCATAATCCCAAGAAATTATTAACATATATACATTCATATATATATATATATATATATATATATATATACAGGCTGATTCATTTTCGGCCCTCACCATGGGGATCTCGCTTATTATTAGAGATAGAGTATAGGTTTAAATATGGCAAAGTTGTTAAATTTTGTATTTGTTATAAATCCGTAAAGAAAATAGACCTGTGACAAATGACCTTCGTTATTTAAAAAAAAACGCGAAAACCCCATTTTCTTCTTTTACCTGTAGCACCGACATTTGGACTTGTAGAGATAAAATAAAAACACATCCTTGTGGCCATTTCTAAACCTCTATCCAGTGGTGTACTCTAAATTTTTATACGACGTTTCGTTTCTTTCTGGCCATCATCAACTATCTAATTTCTTATAGGTGCCATATTGGATTTAGATATCTTCAAAAAGGGTTTTTTTTTCTGATTTCAACCATGTACCACATGCTGACTAAAGTTTTTGACATTAGGTTTTATTTGAAAGAATAAATTATAAGATTAAATAAGGCAGCCATGGAATTTCAATGTGTCAAACATTTCATTTATTGTTCATTAATAATACAAAAATGTCATACACTAACGAAGAGAAACGAGATATGATAAGTATTTTATATTGTTCGAACCGAAATTCAACAGTAGCGAGTACAAGATATCTACAATTATATCCAGAACGACAACAGCCTCATCGTACCATTTTTCTAGATCTCGACAGAAATTTGGTCGAGAATGGATCGTTTACTAAGCCGCGTAATGGTAAAGACAACAGGAATTTAAATGAAAATCGACAAGATATTTTACAAATGGTAAAGTAAAAGCGTGTTTTAAAATTTCATGTTAATCTTGTATTTTTATAGATAAATAATAATCCATCAATTTCTACACGCGAAGTAGCGTCAGAATTAAATTTGTGCCAGTCCAGAGTTTGGAGAACTTTACATAAAAGTAGGTTTAAACCATACAGGATCCATGTTAGTCACTCTTTACTGCCTGGAGATAATTTGAGAAGGCTAGAATATTGGAATTGGTTCATGGGAAGGATAGAAAATGACGAAAATTTTTTAAGCAAAATCATCTGGTCAGATGAAACAAAATTTACAAATTCTGGAATGTTCAACAGAAATACGGAGCCCTATTGGGCAGTACAAAATCCCCGACAAAACAGGTCTAGAAGACCACAACATCGTTTTGGAATAAACGTTTGGATGGGTATTTTGGCAAATCGTCTCTTAGGACCAGTTATGTATGAAGAAGATTTAAATGAAGAAAGATATTTAAACATTTTACGTACATACGTATCTGACTATCTTGACGACAATATCCCATTAAATCAATTACAATATTTATGGTGGCAACAAGATGGCGCACCAGCACACAATGCAGCTGTTGTTAGAAATTTCTTAAATCAAGAGTTTGCAAACCGTTGGATTGGAAATAGGGGAGTTGTTGAATGGCCTGCGAGATCACCTGATTTAAGTCCGCTAGATTTTTTTATGGGGATATGTGAAAAATAATATTTATAAAGTAGATGCGCCACAAAACATTGAAGAATTACGAGACAGACTTCAGACTGCCTTCGATGCAGTTCCTAGAAGAACTATACAAAGGGCAGTACAAAATGCCAGAAGGCGTGCCCAATTGTGCATTACCGAAGATGGCCAGATAATTGAACATTTACTGTAATTGTTTATTGTTTACTTTTCTATGTTTTTTATTAATGTTTTTGTTATCTAGTACTCGCTACTGTTGAATTTCGTTTCGAAGAATAAAAAATACTTATCATATCTCGTTTCTCTTCGTTAGTGTATGACATTTTTGTATTATTAATGAACAATAAATGAAATGTTTGACAGATTGAAATTCCAAAGGCTATCTTATTTAATCTTATAATTTATTCTTTCAAATAAAACCTAATGTCGAAACGTCGTATAAAAATTTAGAGTACACCACTGGATATAGGTTTAGAAATGGCCACAAGGATGTGTTTTTATTTTTTCTCTACAAGGCCAAATGTCGGTGCTAAAGGTAAAAGAAGAAAATGGGGTTTTCGCGTTTTTTTTTTAAATAACGAAGATCATTTGTCACAGGTCTATTTTCTTTACGGATTTATAACAAACACAAAATTTAACAACTTTGCCAAATTTAAGCCTATACTCTATCTCCAATAATAAGCGAGATCCCCATCTTGAGGGCCGAAAATGAATCAGGCTGTATATAGATAATTATTTCGTGACCTTAGTATGATATGGTAAATTCAAATTGTAGGTGTTTTAAGCTCTGGTTTTACTTCAAAAACTATATATTTAAAACAATCCTACATGTACATCTTTCGGCTAATGATGCCTTTCTCAAGGAATACAAAATATAAATGAGAGTATATTAATGTCATACATTTGTAGAACTACAAATGTATTGTTTTGTTTTAGCTTATGGACTATGTCCGATTTTGAGAAATAATAATAAATAATCACTTTCCAGGATCGAATACTTTTTAAAAAACAGGTTATGTACTTTATCTTTACTTTTATGATAGTTTTTCAATTTATTTGAAGCTATTTTACGCTTTTTAATAAATTTTGAATTTGCTAATTTTGAGACACGTGTTTTATCTAACAACAGTGAAAAATTTCTCTTCTAAAAACTTTGCTTTCTCTCCATGGCAACGATAGAAAGTTCGTAAAAATTAGTTTTTCGTTTACGTTTTCTGAATATATTAGTTATAAATTACATATTTTTCTTCATTGAATATTTTTTTCTCAATTTTCTTTACATTACCATTTCCTTTGTCTTAGTATTTATATGATAAATACTGGATTAATTCATATAATTCTCAATAAGTATAGGTCACGTAGTTTTGCCTTATTTACATTTGACATTAACAAGGGCCAATCAAAAGTCTTTATACACGTAGATACAAAATATTTGAACATTATTTAATTAATCATAATTAGTTTTTAAATTCTTAATATAACGCGATAAGTAAATGTAATGAAAGCTTAAATGACAAAATAGAGTAAATTTGAAAATTAGAATACAGTTAAACTCGGTATCAAAATAAGAAAACTAATTAAGATTTTACAATGCAGTTACATAAAATTCTCTTATGATCTATAGTTACATTATATACGTATATATATATGTTGTAACTGGATTCCGGGTTTTCTTCCGCGTTTCCACTGTTTGGTCTTTGTAAAGACCGGTGCTGGTTTCTAGACGACGTTTCGGCAAATTCACATTTGCCATATTCAGGTCTGCGATAACTGTCTGCTTCTGCTTCTGGTTACTCGTAAACTGACGTGGTCGAGTTTAGGATGGTGGCTTTATAGCCGCTTAGCGTTCTGGTTGGTTACACTTGGTTGAGTGTGTGCGCGGCTCCCTGCCGTTGGGCCTGTACCTGGAGTGTACTGGCTGGGTTGCGGTGTAGCTGTTTTTGTTTATTGTTGACAACTTCTTTGCTTATTACTGGTTTCCATGTTGTTGGTAGCTTCTGGGTATCATCTCGCGAATTCAAATTGTCCGGACGTTTCTCAATTTCGATAGATTCCCTGATAATTCTGGTTTTCATATGTTCTATGTTCGCCAATAATTTGGTATTGCTGAAGTCTATCATGTGGGACGTTTCCTTTACATGCTGAGCCAAAGATGTAGTTTACTCGTCTTTTCTGTCGGAGTTTTGGCGTTCGCCTCTTCTTACGTTTATCCTTCTGTTTGTTTGGCCGATGTACGTCTTTTCACAATTAAGGCATGGAATTTCATATACTCCCTGGCTTTCTAAAAGTATTTTTGTTTTTGGATTCCGAAGGAGTGTGCTGATTTTTCTCTGTCTTGAATGTGGTTTCAATGTTGTGTCATCGTAGGACTCTGGATATTCTGTCGGTGGTACCTTTGACATAGGGTAAGTAGGTTTAGGCTATTGATTCCTCTTGGGGTGTGGCTTGTTAGGTTTTAATGCTTTGTTGATTGCCCGCTTGCTAAAGCCATTCCTGCTGGAGTGCATTGTGGAGTTTAACAATTTCTTGATTGACGTTGTCTTCATTTGCTAATCTCTGTGATCTTGTTACTAGACTCTTCACTACTGCTTGCAACTGAGCTGGGTGGTGGTGAGACTGTGCGTTGAGGTACCGATCTGTATGTGTGGATTTTCGGTACACTGTATGGCTTAATTCTCCATTTTCTTTCTTCTTAACCAAAACGTCGAGGAATGGTAGTTGGTTGTTTGATTCTACTTCCATTGTGAATTTTATTTTTGGATGGATACTACTCAGATATTCCAGGAAGCTCTTAAGGTAATCTTCTCCATGTGTCCAAATCATGAACGTGTCGTCAACAAATCGTAGCCAAAGTTTGGGTTTATGGGTGGCCGTCCTTAGTGCTTCATCTTTGGCTCAGCATGTAAAGGAAACGTCCCACACGATAGACTTCAGCAATACCAAATTACTGGCGTATGAAAACCAGAATTCAGGGAAGTTATCGAAATTGAGAAACGTCCGGACAATTAGAGGCTACCAACAGCATGCAAACCAGTATTAAGCAATAAAGTTGTCAACGAGAAACAACAAACAAAAACACCTACACCGTAACCCAGCCAGTACACTCCAGCTAGAGGCCCAACGACACGAAGCCGCGCACACACTCAACCAAGTGTAACCAACAAGAACGCTAAGCGGGTATATAACCACCATCCTAAACTCGACTACGTCAGTTTACGAGTAACCAGAAGCAGAAGCAGATGAAGATGGCAAATATGATTTTGCCGAAACGTCGTCCAGAAACCAGCACCGGTCTTTACAAAGACCAAACAGTGGAAACGCGGAAGAAAACACGGAATCCAGTTACAACACATACTACTGCCCGGGGAAACCTGAAAGAAAACACATATATATATGTATAAAAATTAATGTCAGCTATTTAGATAATATTAAGAAGAACAATTGCCTTTAATTGTTTTTAAACAATTTAAATTTACTTACTTACCATTTTCTACTTGGCAGTAATAATTTCGAAAAGTATTCTTATAGGTATCTGTATTTTATTACAGTATATCACAATGGAATATATTTTGCATAAACCTATGCAACTTGCTGAAAAAATATTAGATATTATTCTTGTATTTATATAATTTGTAGTAAAATTTATTGTTACTTTATGTTCAGTTGAAATAAACGTAATATTATTTTTGAATCAATTTTCTACCCGGAACGGCTAACCATATTCGCAACCTCTTTGAAAAAAATATGTTTTATCTATCTAAAGGTGAGAAATTTATTACTGGTTGTAACATGAGAAGTACACCTGAGGTACGTATTCTTCTTAGAATCACCGCCTTCGGATAGCAAATGTGGACCTGCATCGAATGTCCATTGTTAATCTGATAACGAAGGGTTGCCGTGGGTGACAAAGGTAATTATTAAAATAATTTCGTATGTCGCGTTCATTGTTAGTTAAGTTTTCCCTGTTTTGTTTTATTTTATTTTTAATGTCTTGTTATATTACAAAAACTATATAATCGATAAAATTAGATAGATGGGAATTATCTTATTTTTTATAGTTTCTCTAATTCATAAGAACCTTGTATAAATGTTTAAGATTTTATTTTCGCAAAAGTTTATTTAATATAAAACTTATATTAGAATATAGTATAATATGTATTTGTTTAAACTAAATTAAGAATTAATACTGTTAAAAGGAGGAAATTTGTAAGACCAAAATAATAAAAGACGCATTAATTTCTTTTTAAGTATAATGTTCCAAATTGAAAAAATAATACACACTATCAAATTATCACATTTTGTTGAAATTGGTGAATTGAAAGTTGGCAGAATATTATTAAGGCAAGCACATATAAGGGTTATAATTTTAATAGTGGAAACTATTAAAATTAAAACAAATACTAGAGATCAGAAATTGCTGAGTAAGTTGGCAATTCGGAAATAGGTATTTTAAATTTACAAGTTTACATCTCCGACTGTCAGAATTTTATGTCTGTCATTTGGTTAGCATTGGCTTGCGGCATTTTACACTTGAATTATTTATCAGCATATACTACGTGATATCGCCGAGGAAGACATTTTTGTGGTTATGGCGGTTTTTCGCAGTGGCATAGGTTCTTGGATATACTCCAATGAATCTTATTACGAGCAATATATTGCAATGTATCCAAATAATTCTGTTCCATTTACTGTTTTTGTACAACATCAACAACGTGTCGTTGACCGCTTTTTAGAAAGTGGAAGTGTTAGTCAGCGTAAGTCACCTGGTAGACCAAAATCTTATCTCCAAAAGTTACAACCGACGTGCAGCAACGGATGCAACAAAGTCCAAATAAATCTCTTCAAGACTCTCAGCAAACATGTATTTGTTGCATAAATAACATTTTTTTCTTTAAATGAATATGTTTACTGTTTCTAGGATTGTCACATGGAAGCTATCATAAAGTTGTACGAAAACAATTATACATGCATCCTTCTAAAATGTGATTCAAGAACAGCTTCTTCAAGATTTTAATGCAGGAATGCAATACTGCCAGTTATTTCTCAATACTATTAATAATAATGATATATTGGACATTACATTCTTTACAGGCGAGGCTTGGTTCCACTTATCTGGTTATATGAACTCGTAGAATTATCGTACTTGATCCATTAAAGATCCTCATGCGCTTGTAAAAACAAGTTTACATCCTATGAAAATTGGTGTGTGGGTAGCAATGTGTCGCAGACGTATTATTGACCCGATTGTATTCAACGAAACAATTAATGCAGAACGATACAGGGAACTGATTTTAAATCCTTTCTTAAATCAATTACAAAACAATGAGACATTGCATGGATACTTCCAATAGGATAGGGCCACTGCGAATACATCAGGCATCACACTGTGATATTTTGAACGATTCCTTCCCCAAACATTGATATAGTAGAATATTATGGCCAGCCCGGTCATCTGATCTATCTCCATTATATTTTTATTTGTTTGGATACTTAAACAATAAAATATATCACAATAGGCTACGTAATATCTAAGAACTGCTAAACTATCAAACTCAACGAGACCATGAGAATAATTAGCGGTTGTTTAAAAAGTACACCTCTACCCTGGCTCCCGGTTCTAAGCCATATTTCACCTCCGACCATCCGGAGACAGGAAAGCTTGGTAAGAGAATATAATAAAATAATATCGAATCCCCATCTTCCAGTACACAGTAATTTGCCTGATGCTGGCCTGTCGAGACTGAAATCGAGATCTCCTCAACTACTGCTAGCAGAACGACTTATAGCAGAAGATTTCAACTTAAATGATATATGAAGAGACTATTGGGCAGCCTTGAAATCCGCAGAAGCGGCCCATATCATTGATCCTGCGGTATCCTTACCAGGAATGGAGCTGCCTCGCCATGAGTGGAAGACACTCAATAGAATAAGAACGTCCCACGAATTTGTCGTGACTCATTCTATAAATGGGGACTGATTGATACACCAACTTGCGAATGCGGAGAACCTCGCCAGACTATTCACCATATTGCAGCCGAGTGCCCCCTTACAGCATATGGAGGTGAAATGAGTGACTTCTTTGAAGCAACTGACTCCGCGTTAGACTGGACCAATGGCCTCGATTTTAAAAGTTATCTTTTAGATGTATAATCTATGTTAGCCATACGCTAAATAATAATAAATAATAATCTAAGAACTGCCAGCATCAATTGAATATTAAATTAACAACGTTAATAATAATAATGTTGAAACTTTACACAATGTTTTTGAAATCTTAAACAGAATAGTACAAGCTTGCCTCCATAGTATTAAACATATAAACCCATCTTATTAGAAGCGAACTAGAGTTACTCCAGTATTTAAGAGTGGAGACATTACTGCTGCGCATAGTTATAGGCCAATATCAATACTTTGTAATTTTGCTAAGGTTTTCGAGCATATTGTGTACAATGTAGTCTATAACAAATTCAAATCAAAACTTTCACCTGTCCAGCATGGCTTTGTCCCAGGAAGATCGACTGTAACTAATTTAGCATGGATTTCTCATGATATATGCATTGCCATTGACGATTTAAGACAAGTAGATGTCATTTACTCAGATATATCAAAAGCCTTTGATACTATTGATCATAGCATCCTTCGATGGAAATTCCGTGAAATCGGTTTTAGTGAAAACTTCATGTCGTTCATTGGCTCATACTTATCGGGTAGAGTTAATTGCGTACACTACAATGGTTATCAATCGTTCGAATTTATCAGGAGTACCTCAAGGATCCAGTTTGGGTCCTCTGTTATTTTTAATTTTTATTAATGACCTATTTGAATTATTTTAATGTTCTGCACTCGCTTACCCGGATGATCTCAAAGTGTACTAAACTAGAAACAACTTGGAAGATGCAATGAACCTACAGCATAATCTCGAAATTGTCAAGGAATGGTGCCTGGATAATAAACTATCCCTTAATATTGGAAAGTGCTGTGTTACTAGGTACTCCAGGCGAAGGAATTGTGATATCTTATGATTACAACATAAAATCTATTCAATAGTTCGTTTAGCTTTGATGAACACGTTGCTAGTATATGTAAATCGGCTTCGAAAACTCTTGGATAACTTCAAACTTTCGACCAATCTCGAAATTATTAAGTGCATTTACGTGTCATTGGTATGCAGTAAATTAGAATACGCTTCGATAATATGGCATCCACTTTACGTCTCTCACCAAATTAGAGCTCAGAGGCGATTTTTAAAGTACCTCTCCTACAGAAGAGACGGTTCATACCCAGAGAGGAATACAAGTTATACAAATCAACTACATGAACACAAGTTAGATTCTCTACTAACACGTAGGGCGACAACTTTCGCAATATTTGTATGCAAACTTCTGCACAACCAGGTAGACTGTATGCAACTTCTGTCAAAAATTGGCTTCTGTGTTCCGAGGATGACCGTGGGACATGCGCGATACATTTCACACGGCTCGCCATCGTACGGGAATTATGCTGAGGAGCCCCATATTTCAAATGTGCAAGTTTAGCAAGACTTCAGTGATGTTTTTCTTTTGTCAGTTTTTTCTCTTTTTTTTTTATGGTTTTTGAACCGAAATGAACTCAATATTTAACCCTTATTTTAAAATTTATTATACACATTTAGAGTTATGTTGTTATAACCCGTCTTGATTTTTACTCTTGGATCTTAAGTAAAAAACTTATTTTTTATTTTCAGTAACCCCAATATTGTGGATATATCCATTCTACACTGATATAATGCGATTAACGGTATAAGAAAATTACATATTTTGCATAAAATTAAGCTTTAGTACATATTTTTAGTATGAGTGTGTAAAGTGAATATTTTTTACATTTTCAACATAATATCGC
The DNA here is from genome assembly GCA_935421215.2 of Melolontha melolontha. Taxonomy (NCBI): domain Eukaryota; kingdom Metazoa; phylum Arthropoda; class Insecta; order Coleoptera; family Scarabaeidae; genus Melolontha; species Melolontha melolontha. The sequence goes on from OW285235.1 coordinate 166,598,945, forward strand.
ATATTTTTGATCCAATTATAAAATCCAAAAGCTTATTCGAAAAACGCGAGATTCTAGATCAGTTAACTTATATTAAAGCCAATTATAGTTTTTCTAGTGGTTTAATTAAAAAATTAGAGACTGTACCAAATATCTTTATTAGAGTCAATTTCTATTGTAGAACATTGTGAAAATTTATTGAAAAATGTTCCAGGTTGAACTGGTAAAGTTATACTAGTTAAATTTTATAGTTTTACAACAAAGAATGATGGATTTCAAAAGTTAATAGAAACATCAAATATTTTATCATGATTATTAAGTACATTTAGACTCCGAACATCTGGAGTCATTAAAATATGCACTTATCACTTCAGTTGAAGTCTAAAGGACGTTTACAACCTATAAAAATATTTTAAGCGATAGAAGACAAAATTTTAGTGGCGAAAATCTAGAAAAGCACTTAATTATTAATTGGTACAAAAATAAGTAGGGATCGGATCCGAGAGGCCAATGAATCATCGCCCACGAGAGTACTATTGAAAATTTGTATTTTTAAAGGGTTTTTAATTTTATTTATTTAATTGGAAAACATGTGATCTGTAAAATACGAAATACTTTTTTATTTGTTCATTTTGTAGTTCAAGTTGGGTAAAGCAGTATTAATATTAACTAGCAATACTTTGTCACGGTTTTCTTCTGTAAAATTTGTTCTCTTTGAATGAAATACATCCTTGTAGATAGAAAACGTCCTTTCTACATCGCAATTGGTTATAGGTGCATTCTGGAAATATTATTTTATTTCAGCGTATTTAGCAGTTTGATTTTGAAGCATTGTTCCCATACACAATTGCCGCAATGTTATTAAATCTGGATTTCTATTAAAACTGCGTCTAACTTTTGCCGAAGGCCACATCCGAAGTCACTTGGAATATTTTTCAAATTATTAATCCATCATTTTATTTTAGATTTAGATTTTCAAAATATGTGATTAGTTTTGGCAAATTTCCAAAGTGTTCCTGAAGAATGTACAACTGATTTTTTTTTATTTGGAATTTTTAACGAGCCATCGAAAAAATTCATAATTGAAGTAGACTGTGAAATTGGGTTGGTCCTTAAGCCAATTCCACATAATGATACATTACTTGATGCTTGACAGTTTCATTTGGTTTCATTGTAAACAAAGGTTATGGCATTGAAATGATACTACAACAAAAAAGAAAACAAATAATTTATTTAATATCGAAATCATAATCAAAATTTACATATAGCTACAGAAGTTGTTGAAAATGTTGTCCATTTACATCTAAACACAAACCAACTCTTCTCCGCCTACAAAATTCCACTCGTCTTAAATAATCCACTGGATAAAGTTCATGAAAACATTGCAGCTTGTATGGATGACAATGTAAGACTTTTTTAAGAATGAATTGGCACATACCATAAGATAAATTTGTTTGTTGGGTCACTACTGAAATGGATGTTTTTGGATTCTCACCAATAATATGCTGAAGGGCTTCAATATTATCAGCTGTACGTTTAGATGGCCGTCCACTTCCAGTTTTTCGACAGACGCTACTAGTCTCTCTGAATAACTTTACACAATTTGTCAAAACATTGTAAAAATCATTGTAGTCAAACACTAATTCAGAATGTTCTTCACTAAAATCAGCCATGCATTCCGTAATTGAATACTGCCACTCGCCATTTAGTTTCACACCTGTACGGAAGTAACATTCGATAATTTTTGCTTTTTGTTCTATGTTGAATTCCATTTTTTAAATAAATTTAATTTTCTTAATAAGAGTTTGAAAAATTTGACACAAATTTGTAGTTTCAATGTCAAATAATAAATGTGATTATGTGGAAGTGGCTAAAGTACCAACCCAATTTCACAGTCTACTCCAATTATGATTTTTTTCGATGGCTCGTTATAAATATACAGTATAACAATATAAAACGCATTTTTTAAAATACTGAACGTTCTAATCAAATAGAAACGAAACCAGAAACAATCCCTTATAGAAGAGAATAGAAAATATACTATCTCAAGAACAATAAATACATATATGTATAACAGGATCTAAACACGAGAAATAGCGGATATAATTTTTTAAGGGATTATTTCAAGAAGTCTAACGAAATAATATATAAATATATATTCCGTCTTACACGCCACTGTTGAATTGAATTTATGAAAGAATAGACATAATGTACTATTCATAACGATGGAAATAACAACACCTGCTCGAGGAATGCAATCGAGCAAGCAAATAGTGGGGCTGTTATAACATGCATACTATACTTGGGACCGCCAGAAAGTTTTATCGGCGCAATTGGCCATTCAATCGCTTCAGTCCGCTCTCTGCTAATTATGTACCCCGCGATGCATTTTTAAAACTAAATTCCGCTGTTAACTGGTTAGAAGTGATTAATTTACGAATCTGTAACTATTACAATTCCAGTTTAATTAATCCAATACCTGGTTCGGAAAGATTACGTTGACCAAATCTGTACGTCCTTCTTCTACATGTAGAACCTAAACCCATTTCTTTCGTTTGCATCATTTTATTTTGCGCTAAATAGTTTTTTCAGCAGGGATGCTTTGAAATTAACATAGCAGTTATATCCAAAATGTCAAAATTATATGTCGTTGTAAGGTGTGCTTAGTAAAGTCTGCAATTTCATCATGGAAAGATATATGATGCTTCAGAAACGTTTTGTAATTATTTAACTTTTTTTATTGCAATGCATTGTGCACTTCTTACAATTTATGGTCGTCCTAATTGACCTAATGTGTTTGCTATTCGTCGAACTGTTAAAAATTTCGAGCGTAATTTTACGTTACATAATGCTCGCGTTCCAATAAGACAAAGAAATGTTCGAAAGGATGAGAATATTGCCGCAATTCAAGCGCTAATGAAAACCACAATTTATCAATTTCAAGATGTTCACAACAATTGCGGCTTTCTGGAACATCTACTAGCGTATTTAGTATGGAGATATGGCCTTACATCCTTACATAATTGTTCTGATGCAAGAACTGAAGCTTTTGGACTACAACGCGCGTTTGCTGATTTTGCCTTAAATTAACTTGAAAATGATGGTGATTTTGGTATAAAAATCATATTCTCAGATGCAGCTCATGTTCACTTCTCTGGAACGGTAAACAAGCAAAATTGTCATTAGTGAAAGGAAAATAATCCATACGTCATTCACGACAGGCTTTTACATTCTACAAAAGTGACCGTTTGGTGTTGTTTATGGCACGGTAGCATTTATTAGTCCTTATCTCTTCCAAAATGAGAATAGAGATTCCATTACCGTCAATGGTGAACGGTACAGATCGATAGTAACTAACTTTTCATGACTTGAATTAAATTATATTAATTTAGCTAACAACTAGTTCTAATAAGAAAGCGCTACGTGCCACAGGGCCCGTGAAACAATTGGTTTATTGAGTCAAAAGTTTGATTAGTTTCCAGAAATATTTCCAGAAATAGACCTGTCATATGACCTTCAAGAAGCTCTGATTTAACACCTTTAGACTTCTTCTTGTGGGGATATTTAAAGTCTCTTATTTATGGGAACAGATCAGAGGTAATTGGTGCAGTAAAATTGAATATTCAATATTCAACGTCTAATTTATTGAAAAGAGATCTTGAAAATTGAGTTCATAACATTTGGTCTTGCAAGAAAAGTAGAAGTGCTCATTTAAATGATGTTATTTTCAGAACTGAATTGCATCGATGATCAAAATTAAATGAGAATTTTTGGTCTGCCTCTATTTGTTGTTTCATTTCAATTTAAAAATTGCTCTTTTGGAATAACCTTGTATTATAAAATAAAAAATATTTGATGAAATAAAAATGAAAATAATAATAGGTATCAGTTAATTTCCACTTTATTGGTAAAATACCATAACAATTGTTTCGACACACGGTGTCTTGCTCAAATGGAGTTGTATTACAAACTAAACCTAAGAAATTTAAACTTAAACGAAGTACTATAATTAATAATTAATTAAGAATTAAACAACGAATCAATGATGATATTTTATTATAATCAATCCAATGCCTTTGGATACAAAATATTCTTCGTTATTCCATCTGATGCATAAACAAACAGAGCGATGGTTTCCCATTTTGCGATATTGTCCTGCTATACTGAAATTTCAAAAAAATAATTTAAATATCGGAATACAAAAGTACTTCATTTTGATAATAGATTTTTTTAATTCTGAGAACCTAGAAAAGGGGTGGACTTTGGATTTGTCAAATGTAACATTGTCACCAAAATTACGGATGAAAATTTGATTTACACACACTATAAAATTTTAAATTTTTGACATTCACATTAAAATCGAGTGTCTGAATTTTCAAGGGCCGCAACCGTACGAGATTTTCTTTATTTGGCGATTTAAGGTCTGTTATAATTGAATATTTATTTATTTAAATACTTTTATCCAACACCTCCTAATAATAGACCTATAACTATGGCGATTTTAAATCAATTATGTAGCTTATAACTCACTAGTGAGTTAAAAACATAATTTATCTCACTAGTGAGTTAAAACAAGGTGAAATTTAGATTGCATAGAGACATTCAAACTGCTATAGTATTAACACATTTATATTAATTCTAAAGGGTAAACAATAGCAACTAATTAACATTTGCATTAATATTAAAGTTGAAGGAAATCCTCTCTGTATCTGACTCTGCATTCAGGTTATTCGAATTTAGAGTTATACTAGAAGACGTATTTGAAGCATCCTGAACAGAAATTTGATGACCAACGAGGACGTTTCTTAACTTCTAGCGGAATGAAAACAGCCTCTTGCAACTCTTCCATTACCATCAACTTTTAACTGCAGTATTATTAATCAATCACTAATTTTGTTTGCTTTTTGATATGTGCTTTTGATACTGTATATGAACTTTCTGCATTAGTCGTTTATAATTTAAATTTGACATGGAACGTCAAATTTATAATTTAAATTTGACATGGAACTTCAAATTATTATGTTATAAAACATTATGTTATTAAATTATGTTATTAAACATATGTTATAAACATATTAAATTATGTTATTAAACATTAGAAGCCATTTTGAACGGATCTTAAGAGGTGTTGGATAAAGTTTTGTATTGCACACGTGTGTTAATTACAAATAAGTCATTTGAGAAAAGTAGCTCACTCGTCCTAGCGGACTCGTGAGCTAAACATTTTCTCGCGCGACTTATTTGTAACATAATACACTTGTACAATAAATAACTATAACTCTTACATGTTTCGGCCATTATGCATTTTTCAATAAGTTTTTTTTTTATATATGAACATTCAATTACAGTTCATAAAATATGTTTTCTGTTCGTACTGCCCAAGTGTGAACCGCAAATTGTACTTTACCTCTTTCTAACACACATGAATACGCACTGTAATAACGAGTGATCATTAAAATTTTCACTCGTAGCAGGCCGTATACATGAAAAGTATGTCGTAACTTAAGTCGGTAAGATGTTAACTGAACGTCTATCAATGTCAATTATATATCATATAGTTTAATCAAAAGAAAAAAAGAATGGCTTTTAACGATATACATTAAGATTTTATGGTACAATGTTACTTCCTCACATCTTTTATACAAATTATAAATATAAATAATATAAACTCCAACATTCTAATTTATTTTATGACAATCATGACGTTTGAAAACATATTGACCGATCTCCTATAGTAACTTAAATTACGACATGCTTTTTCTATACAGTGGAAATTTTAATGATCACTCGTTACTACACACGTTTGTCATTTTAAGTTAAGACCTACGTCTTTGAAATATATTAAATAAAAAGAATAAATTGTCCAGGAGATAGTCTTATGATATTCGGCTTGCTGTAAAATTATTTCAATACTGTTGTTTATTGACTTTGTTTCCGGTATTCTGAGTTCTAGGTTAAGCATTCTTCTATTTTCAATATTTAGTTTGTCATCAAAAATTACAAAATCTGTTCTTTCGAGAACAATACTGATAATAAATAGTAATATAAATTAGTGGCAATAAGTATGAAATTGTTTGATTATCACTTTGACATTTCTATTTATTTTACAGAATATTTCTTATATGCCTGGTAAACCTCTTGGTTCTTAAGCTCAACAGCTTGTATTGAATCTTACAACCTATTTTGAACGGGAAAAGAGAATGGTGGACCATTTATATCTATCGATCGTGTTCATGAGGTAATTCACATAATCAGTTTGATAAGGCTGTGTTATAAAATAAGTTTTATTTTCGAGTGTAGCAGAAGCCTTTAATATTTCTAGTGGACGGTATACGCTATTAAACATGGTAGTTTATGACATGTATAAAGAAAATATGTTTTGAATATATTGTAAACATCTATTACATGTTCAAATTTTTCAGAAAAACATCTTACCTTAAGAACTCTAAGCAATGTTTTGGCTGTCAAAGAATTTGTTCATACAAGTACAAATTCTTTAGCAATGATGCTTAAAGATATTGGTTTTATATATATAATATAAGAAAGAGTGTAACAGGAGAGCGCTCACACGGAAATTAAGTATAGTCTGCATGAGAAATGTGTTTTTAAGCGAATATATGAATAACTTAAATTCAACTTTGCGTCAGGTTGTCAGGGAATAGAATGAATCATGGCAAGATGATAATGTAAAAAGTGTTAGGAAACCCGAAGGCTATGATGGTAAACGATTTATTATCAAACATCCTGGCACAGAAAATAGCTTCATTAAAGGAGCTAGTCTGATTTTTCCATCAAAAACAGTCACTGGTGATTACCATGGAGAAATAAATGGTGACTCCTTTAAGCAATGGATAAATTACCAGCTTATACCAAATCTTGAGGTACCATCACAAAAAATTCCAAGAAATCGCACGTAAATCGTCACTTAGCATCCCAAACACATATACAGAAATTAGACCCGTTGGAGTCTAACAATTTTAAACTTCTAATAATGGCTAATACTCCGTATCATAGTGTTATTGAAAATAAACAACCAAATACCTCTTCAAAAAAAAAAGCAGAAATTATTGAATGGTCGAGGAAAAAATATATAAGCTATTCACCTGCAATGACTAAGAATGAATTAATACAATTAGTAAAATATAAAGAAGATAAGATAATTATTATAGATAAAATAATAAGAGAAAGTGGACATGAAGTTTTAAGATCACCGCCCTACCATTGTGACTTCAACACAATTGAAATGATTTGGGCTTAGATTAAAAATTATTATAATTCAAATATTGGAAGAAATGGTTATTCAGATGAAAGAAAGAAATGTGGAATGAAGCTTTGCAACAGTGTGATGAAATTACTTGGTATAATTGTGTTAGGCAGACAGAAAATTTAATTAAAAAATGGCATGAGCGAGAGCAATTTCTTGATACGGCCGAAATTGCTCCAATAATGATTAATGTAAACGACTCAAGTTCTGAGTCAGAATCAGAAACTGACTAGTTTTCATTTATTTTTGTAATATATACTCTATTCACATTAAAAATAACATATTGCCATTAATACAAGTAATATCTTTGAGGTGTTACTTGGTTGAAACAGGTAAGTTTACTTCTCTAAAAGTTCACTAAACATTAATAACCTTATTTTGACAAATATTTTGTATTTATATTTTGTAGAAGTTTAATATGTTAACATTAATACTGCCATAAAAATCATCAATGTGCGTCATTTGCGTGCACATAATACGAAGCAGCGAAGAAGTTACTGCCACTGGTTCAAAGAAACATTACATGATAAAGATCTCGAGGCAACGTTTTATTAGAATGAAGTTTGTTTGTCTTATTGAGGTGCACTAACTTGCAAAATTATCAAATGTGGTTATCAGAAAATCCTCATATGTTTGTTAAATATGATCATCATCTAATAAAGGATAATATGGATCTGGATTGGCGAATTATTATACCATTGTTTTCTTAAGAAACAATAAAATATTAAATGTAGACTATTTAAGTGTTTTCTTTTATGTATAATTTTAAATGCAATTTGGACATATACTGAAAACTCTCAAAAGGTTTTAATTCTTTTTCAAGGAGTTACAAACATAACTTTTACATTCTTTTCCAATATATTAAAACTTATTTAAAACATAAGCAATATATAAATTTAGTAGAAATCTAAATTATACGTCGAATTCATACATTTCCCATCTTCTTAGCCCAGATATAGTGCAGGAAAATTATTTCGGTAGGTATGTCATTCTTAATAATGCAAACATTTTTTGATACTAAAGATCGTTTTCAATATCTACGCATTTCACTATTGATATCTGACTTGAAATTTTTCTTTTTAAATAAATTTTTGATCGAATATTCTCGTGAGTTTATAATTATCAATAACATTTCATAGTTTTCTTGGATAGAATATACTTATATAAAACTAAAAAAGGAACAATACTTTTGAACTATTCATGTTCCCACATTACTCATTATTATTATTTTGACATGTAGGTTGACATGTATGTATATGCTTTCTTTGGTTATATTGCAAGTAACATACTAAAATTTTGACAATATTGCAAAACATGACGTTTATATTTTATAATGACAAACGGTTATTTCCGCGATTGAATATTGATTTCATTTGACTCTGATTTGAACCACATGCTTTAAATTTGGCCTTGAACTGAAAACTTATACTTTATGAACTATACATATAATTATAAAAAGTGACATATATTTTGTACTGTTATATTTTATATGTGACGTCATGGTTTTTATGTAATGAGTAATGATTTAAAATGGCATTACGATATAGAAATTCATGTTTCACATATTGCTAATTCTTTAATATTTGCCGATAAAATTTGGAAAAAATTTTATCAAAATCGGTTATGTAGTTTGTGAGTCCATAGAGAACAAATGAAATGTTTTTGATTTTTATATGTATAGATAACTTTACCAGTTCGACCTGGAACATTTTTCAAAAAATTTTCACTATGTACTTACTACCTCTAATAAAGATATTTGGTCAGTCTCTAATTTTTTAATTAATCCACTTAAAAACTACAATGGCCTTTAATATACGTCAATTGATCTAGAATCTCGTGTTTTTCGAATAAACTTTTGGATTTTATAATTGATTCATCTGAATCAGAAAAATCTAATACAATGTTTTTTATATGATTATAGTTATTCGCGTGGAATCTTGCCGCGTGTAACCACGTTCCCCATCGGGTATTTACCAGTTCAGGAGGTAGAGGAACATTCGGAAATTTTTGTTTATATACTTCACTCATAGAGGTGCTTTCTTAAATATTTTTTTACGTTCGAAATTAAAGAATTAACTAAACTAATTTCTTCGCAAACTCTATTTATTCCATGTGCTAGACAAGTCACGTGGGTTAAATTTTTGTTAAAAAATTTAAAATTTGCCCCTGTTTTAGTCATATACGCTGCCGCATCCATGACGAAAAGAGAATTTTGTCAGACAGAATATCTGAAGTAAAAAAAGTCATCAAACTCTCATTAACAAAGCCAACAATTTCTACGCTATTGGTTTTCTCTAACTCTTTTGTACCGATTAAAAAAGATTTTGGCAAAATATTTTGGTTAAGAACACCAACTAATAAATTTTCAATATAGCGACCACACACATCGGTCTTTTAATCAAAAATATGCGCTTTTATGTTGAAAATTTAAAAAAATAATCACTTCATGCACACAACTAAAAATACGAACTTTTATGCAAAATATGTATCTTTTTAATATCGTTCACGGCATTATTATAGTGTAGAATGGATATATCCACAATATTTGGGTGATATTCCTAATAATAAAAAATATGCATTTTACATAAAATCCGAACACTACTTATTAGTAATAAGTAGAAATGTCCCTTTGTGTAATAAGTTATTAGTAATAACTTATTACACAAAGGGACATAATTTTCCGAGTACAAACATAAAAACGTGAGAACGAAAATAAAGTAAAAGATTCAGATGTGAAATAGACCTAATAAATGAGAATTGCCGAATTCCGTTTGGTTATTATTAATAACCGAATAACTTATTAAGTAAAAGGTTCGTATTATTATTCTTCAATATTTTCATTGCTTCATATACATTTCTAAGCTCCCGATCTATTATATCGTTTATTTTTTGTTTATTGTTTTCAATAATTGAACCTAAAGAGTTGTTGGTTTTGAAAACTATGTTATAGTTATTTCTCGTTAAGAATTTAGAAATTTTGTGTGTAAGATTACCAGTATAAGCAAGTGTTTTATATTTATTATTCTTATCAAAACTGTCTGTATGGAATACTAATTTAATAGCTTTCTTGTAACTTTGTTTATTAACAATACTATAACTAATATGTGGTCTATATCCATAGTTATAGGCTACTTGTTTGATGTAGTTAAGTTCTTTACTATAGTTTTCTTTCGATAAGGGAATACTAAATACTTAATTTTAGAAATTTGTTTAGGTATAAATATGTTAACACCTTTTAGGTTTAGTTTGTAATACAACTCCAGCTGAGAATGATACTGTGTGTCGAAATGATATAGTATTTCACCAATATAGTGGATATTAAGGGATACCTATTGTTTCTTTCATTTTTATCTTATCAATTACGAATTTCCATAAAGTAAAGGTTATTTCGATTCAAAATAATAGTTATTTATGTATCAAGTCAGTAAAGTGATACTTTATTGAACGAGTCTGAGATTATGAGTCTAGCGAGCGAGGCGAGTAACAGGTGAGTTCAATAAAGTTACTTTACTGGCGTGCTGCATATAAAATTTTATCGCCAACCGTAAAAATGTATATTTAAAAAAAATGAACATATTATAACTTATCATATTTTATTATGGCAAAGTAAGCACAGAAAAATAACAGTGATGAAAAACAAATCTACTTATTACTTGAACCTGACGCATTATAAAAATTAATTGCGGCAGTGGAAGGAGTTTCAATTGAACATGCTTGAGGATTATTATCTATGTTAATACCTTGTAAACCATTAATAGAATTGTCATTGGTAACCATGCTGTTAGTTTGACTTTCACCTAAAATCATCTTTGCAATTTTTATTTTATTGAGCACAGATTCCTCTACATAGGATCCTGCAATCGTGTCGCTTTTCCATCCTCCGTGGCATTTTAAATTTTCCTTACTGCCGCCTGCGTTGGCAAAGAGAGTGGCGGACGTTCGACGAAATCAATGTCCCGTATAAAGTGATGGCTCTGGCAAATGTAGATAGTCGGCAATTTTGCTTGGTCCACTTCCAAAAGTATGGATTCCAATTGACTGGACTGTGCATTTTTCATTTCTTTAAGTTAAGAAAAGTCGGTCGTGGGGCATCTGCTTAGGACGCAGAGCTTTGTTAAATAATTCTATGGATTTTATTTTTCCTTCAAACTCTGTAGTGATCACAAACAATTGAGGCCTATTGGTCTTTTTTTTAGTTATCTGAACAACCAAAATTGTTTCTTTATGCTCTATGTCACTTACTTTAAATTCAAAAGTTCTTTATTACGAAAGCTCCAGCAATGCCAAACACAATGCAAATCTAAAATAATTACTACATTCGTAACAAATTGGTTTTGAAAGGTTTGTGTTAAAACGTCAATATCTATTTTTCACATTGTATATTTTATTATTTTGTGACTCGTTATTTAATTTATATTGTGTACATTTCATTAGCCGTTTTAAGGCGCTTATGAAGATTCTGGGCAGTTAGGTCCGATTCCCAGTAACAGTTTACAGGTCATGCAAATTAGAACAATAACCCGGTAAATATAATTTCTTAAATAATATCATTTCCAAAGGCATAGAGCAAGCCTAATTGCATTTACCAAGTAACCCTGCCATTTAGGTAATTAGTTTTATGACGGTCAAGACAAATTCATGAATTATTTTAAGTATAAACCTTCCCGAAGGGATTTAACGGTATACAACAAAGTGATCGTAAAAGGTATTAGATCAGGTTCCAGTAGATGAATTGTATGCCCGTCATTGTACACTGGTTTACCATACCTTAAATGTTGGGAAAGTTTATATTACTTGCTATACGTCATGAATCTAAAATAACCTTTTATAATTACCACCACTTGTATAAACAGTGGGGATGTGGGTGAGGTTTACTTCAGGACATCAGTCAAAAAGATATATCAGTTTAACTTCGATAGTTTTCTCCTAGGGAAGAGTTCCTATAGCTCTTACTAGCGAAACTCAATACATCAACACAACAGTTTAACTTCGATAGTTTTCTCCTAGGGAAGAGTTCCTATAGCTCTTACTAGCGAATAATACAAAACTTAATATATCAACAAAACAGTTTAACTTCGATAGTTTACTCCTAGGGAAGAGTTCCTATAGCTCTTACTAGCGAAACTCAATACATCAACATAATAATTTAGTATATAAGTCAACAAACAAGGTACTAGTGTACAACCAATCGTATTAAAATAAATGTATATATGTATGTGTAAATAAACAGATTGTACCATATTGCAATTTATTAGTTTACTTACTAATCAACGAGTGAACGAAAAAAGTGTATACGGTCTTACACCCGTGCACAAGTGTATTCTACGATAACACCCGTTTGAAGAATACATCAAAGGTTCCTTCAAACTAGGAGGAGTCAACATTTAATGGTCCTTCGAAGTCGGATTTAATAGTCCAGCTGCATTCAAAAAATCACACATCTTCGTGGTAGAAGAAATAGCATCATCCTGCACACACCAATTGGTAATCACAAGTGACGGAACAAGAAAACCAGCGTTTCCTGGAGTAGTTAAAGGTTAGTCTTCCATTCAGTTTACTTATATCTATCCATATTTCCGCCGTTCCTTTGCATCCAAGCCTACTATTTATTGTATTATGACGGCCAATATGTTAAATACATTAAAGAACAAGCGCAAGGGTGTAAAAGCCGCAATAACAAGATTCGAGAATTTCCTGAATAATCTAAATGATGAAACGACCACAAATCAAATTAATGACCGTAGTGAGAAATTCATACTTACATATGACGAATTTGACAAAATTCAAGCTCAAATTGAAGAATTAGATGTTCAAGAATACGAATCATCAGAACGCGAAATATTTGAAAATAAATATTTTGAAGTAAAGGATAAAGCCTATCAATTAATTAACAATCGCGATGAACAATATGTAGAGGCAGATAATAAATCACAAGTAAATGAGGCATTAATCTTAAATAATTCAGTCAAACTACCTACTATCAATTTACCCAGTTTTTCAGGGGTATATGAAGACTGGTTTCCTTTTTTTGACACATTTAATTCACTGATACATGTAAACGAATCAATTTCGAATATTCAGAAATTTCACTACTTAAAATCTTGCTTAAAGGGTGAAGCAGCAAACGTTCTCCACTCTTTGGAAGTATCATCTAATAATTATGTAACCGCATGGGAAATGCTCGAAAATCGCTACAACAACAAAAGATTAATTATTCAAAAGCACATACAGGCAATCTTCGATCTTCCGACGGCTACTAAAGAAAACCACGTTATTGTACGGCAAATAATTGATGGTATATCAAAGCACCTTAGGGCACTAGCATCTTTAAATCGTCCTACTCATGAATGGGATGATTTACTAGTGCATATTTTAGCAAATAAAATAGATCCGACAACATTGAAAGAATGGGAAACGAACTTAACAAACGATGAGTTTCCTACATTCGACCAAATTTCAAAGTTTTTAACGCGCAAATGTCAGACATTAGAGGCCATAGCGAGGGCGTCTAAAAAAGACATTGGCACTGCAAAAAACGTTTCCACAAATTTTGTAATGAACAGGACGTTTTCCTGTATAGTTTGCAACCAAAATCACTACATATACAAATGTTCGAAATTTCTTAGTTTATCGGTAGATCAGAGAATTTGCGAAGCAAAATCAAAGAAATTATGCATTAATTGCCTTAAACCAAATCACACGGCATTTAAATGTACTGCAAGTAACTGTAAAAACTGTGGCAAGAAACATAATACGCTTTTACACAAGCCCAATGTGCCAAACACAAACACACAACCTATTGTAACCCAAGGTATGAACACAACAATGTCAAATCACACCTTCAATTTAAACACGCATTCGCAAATATTATTGTCAACTGCTTTAGTTAATATTTTAGATTCTAAGGGCAACAAACATACCTGCCGAGTCTTGTTAGATTCAGGTTCGCAATCAAATCTAATCACAAAATCTCTGGCAGACAAACTAAAGTTAACGAAAAAACCCACACAAGTTTCAATCGCCGGAATCAATCAATCCTCTATAAGGGCTTTTTATAATGTAGAAGCAATTATACAGTCAAGGCAAACTAATTTCAATGCAAAAATAGATTGTTTAATATTAGATAAAATATCAGAACGTATTCCGCTAGTTTCGATATCAAGAGAGCATATTAATATTCCAGAAAATATAAGGTTAGCCGATCCAGAATTTCATGTATCTAGTGAAATAGACATGCTGATTGGCGCGGAATTATTTTATAAATTATTATGTATAGGGCAAATTAGTCTGGGATCCAATCAGCCTCGTCTGCAAAAAACATTGCTTGGTTGGTTAGTTTCCGGCAAAATTACAGCTAATTCAGCACAAATTTCAACTTCAATTTGCAATTTAATTAACCTTCAAACATTAGATGAGAACTTAACAAAATTTTGGGAATTAGAAAATTTAGAAAGGGGTCGAACACTGTCAATTGAAGGTGCAAATTGCGAATCGCATTTTATTAAAACAACACAACGCAGCAATGATGGCCGTTTTATCGTATCATTACCATTTAAAAACAATGACTTAGTTTTAGGAAATTCACGCGATCACGCTCTTAAGAGATTATATTCAATGGAACGAAAATTAAATAAAACGCCTGAATTGAAAGCGGACTATTCAGCATTCATGAAAGAATACTTAGAATTGGGGCACATGAAACGCGTTGACAATCCTCAATTAAGCGATTCAAAAATCAAGCATTTTTATCTGCCGCATCATGCCGTCATAAAAGAGAACAGCCTAACTACAAAATTGAGAGTGGTATTTGATGCATCAGCGAAATCGGCTACCGGGGTATCCTTAAACGATTTACTTATGACAGGGCCTAAGCTGCAAGAAGATTTGTTTGATATCGTTTCTAGATTTCGGTCGTACAAGTACGTTCTAACAGCGGACATCGCGAAAATGTACCGACAGGTTTCCGTAAAAGAAGAATGTATGCCTTACCAGCGAATATTATGGCGTGAATGTGACAATGATCCTATACAAACATTCGAATTAACGACAGTCACATACGGTACGACTTCGGCAGCGTATTTAGCGATCAAGTCAATGCAAAGTTTAGCGCGCGAAGAATCTAAAAATTATAGTGACGGGGCAACGGTCATATTGCGCGATTTCTATGTGGATGATTTATTAACAGGAGCAAATAACTTACACGATGCTTTAAAAATTAGAAACGAAGTAATGAACATTTTAAATAAAGGGAAGTTTGAACTAAGAAAATGGTCATCAAATTCCGCGACATTATTAAATGAAATGCCAGGTTCTTACAATGATAACGCAATTCTTGATTTAGATAAAAGTGAAGGGAAAAATACATTAGGTTTACTGTGGAATGCTAACACGGACACGTTACAATATTCATTTCAAGGCGCCCTTCCTAAGGTTTTTACTAAAAGATCCATATTGTCACACATTTCCAAGATCTTCGACCCACTAGGGCTCATTAATCCATTTATAGTTAGGGCGAAAATACTAATGCAAGAAATTTGGAAATTAAAATTAAACTGGGACGAATCACTTCCTTTATATCTACAGAATCTTTGGCTAGACTACATAGAAGAAATAAAAGACCTTAAACACGTAAAAATACCGCGGCACGTTATTCAAATAGATAATGCTACAACTTTGGAAATTCACGGGTTCTGTGATTCAAGTGAAAAGGCTTACGGAGCCTGCGTTTATATAAGGGCAGTAGATAAATATAATTCAATGTCATGTCATCTCTTGTGTTCCAAATCAAAAGTAGCCCCTCTCAAAGCAACAACATTGCCGAGGTTAGAATTATGTGGGGCGTTATTGTTAGCGCAAATGATACACAAACTAAAGCAAACATTGTGTATCGATTTTAAGGCAATCTATTATTGGACGGACTCCACTACAGTTTTGTCATGGTTAAAAGCTCCCAGCAAAACGTGGAAAACGTTTGTGGCCAATAGAATAGGCGAAATTCATGAATTGTCGAATTGTTCAAATTGGTATCACATTAACACGAAAGAAAATCCCGCGGATGTGGTATCAAGGGGATCTTCCATATCAGCATTAATAAATAACGACTTATGGTGGAACGGTCCTCAATTTCTAACACGCGAAAAAATACATTGGCCCGAAGTTAAGTCATGCGAAAGCATTGAAGAACCTCCAGAAATTAGAAGAGTAGTTAACATTCTAAACGACACTCAAGAAGACTTTAAGATTTTTACACAATTCTCTGATCTAATTAAATTACAGCGCACTATTGCCTATTGTTTACGTTTCAAAAACAATGTTATTGCACGTATTAACAACGATTTCTCTAGTATTAGGAATGATTTATTAACTTCCGATGAATTATCGGAATCAATGTCCACCTTGCTAAAGCTTTGCCAAAGGGGGGAATTTAATAAAGAATACCATCAATTACGCACCTCAGGTAGAGTAAATAACAATAGTAACCTATTATGCCTGAATCTATTTATAGATGAATCGGGTCTTATAAGAGTTGGCGGACGTTTGGAACATTCTAATATTCCATACAGTCATAAGCATCAAGTTTTGATACCATCAAGGCATCCTTTAACTGAATTGATTGTAAACAATGAGCATAAGAAACAGTTACACGCCGGAGTACAGGGCACGACAGCAGCGATTAAAAGCAAATATTGGCCTTTGTCAGCAAAAAGCACCGTGAAAGGCATACTAAATCGCTGTGTAACTTGTTTTAAAGCAAAACCGAAGGCAGGTAATTACATTATGGGAAATCTTCCGGCCAATCGGGTTACTCCAGCGCGTCCTTTCGAGAACGTCGGCATAGATTACTTTGGTCCGATATGCATACGCGAGGGTAGTCGGCGGAAGGCGAAATTCGTGAAGTCATACGGAGTAATATTTGTATGTTTCGTGGTCAAGGCGGTTCACATAGAATTAGTTAGCGATTTAACAACTGAAGCATTTCTCGCTGCATTGAAAAGGTTTCTTTCACGTCGGGGTAAACCATCTAACATATATTCAGATAATGGTACGCAATTCATCGGCGCAAACAGAGAATTAATCAAACTCATGAAACAAGCGCATTCTCAAAAAAACAAAAAACATATTTTAGATTATATAGCTTCTGAGGGAATCAGTTGGCATTTTATTCCACCTAGGTCACCACATTTTGGTGGATTGTGGGAAGCCGCGGTAAAGTCGGTCAAAACACACCTTGCACGAGTTGCAGGAAAAACATCCTTGAATTATGAAGAGATGTATACACTTCTAATACAAATAGAAGGCATCCTCAATTCTCGTCCTATAACTCCCATTTCTAGTGATCCTAACGACCTTTCATTTCTGACGCCCGCACATTTTCTGGTTGGAAGCTCCATAACTCCAATAACAGAACCAACGTTGGAGCATTTAAAGTTGAATACTTTATCGCGATGGCAGTATATTCAGCTACTTCGCAATCATTTTTGGAAAAGATGGAGGAAAGAATATTTAAATGAAGTACAACAGAGGCACAAATGGAAACGCAATGAGAAACGGGCCCTGACGAATGGCGACTTAGTGATCATTCGAGAAGACAACGTCCTCGCGGGCAATTGGCCGCTAGGAAGAATAGTTCGAGTGTTTACAGGAAAGGACGGAATTGTTCGTACAGCTGAAGTGCAAACCGCGAGTGGTGTTTATCACAGACCAGCAACTAAATTGTGTGTGTTACCCATCAATGACTAATCAATTGTTGTATTAATATTAAGCAACACATTGTAGTTATGTATATATGTATATTTGTTGAAAGCTTGTGCTTTCAAAGCGGGCGGAATGTTAAAACGTCAATATCTATTTTTCACATTGTATATTTTATTATTTTGTGACTCGTTATTTAATTTATATTGTGTACATTTCATTAGCCGTTTTAAGGCGCTTATGAAGATTCTGGGCAGTTAGGTCCGATTCCCAGTAACAGTTTACAGGTCATGCAAATTAGAACAATAACCCGGTAAATATAATTTCTTAAATAATATCATTTCCAAAGGCATAGAGCAAGCCTAATTGCATTTACCAAGTAACCCTGCCATTTAGGTAATTAGTTTTATGACGGTCAAGACAAATTCATGAATTATTTTAAGTATAAACCTTCCCGAAGGGATTTAACGGTATACAACAAAGTGATCGTAAAAGGTATTAGATCAGGTTCCAGTAGATGAATTGTATGCCCGTCATTGTACACTGGTTTACCATACCTTAAATGTTGGGAAAGTTTATATTACTTGCTATACGTCATGAATCTAAAATAACCTTTTATAATTACCACCACTTGTATAAACAGTGGGGATGTGGGTGAGGTTTACTTCAGGACATCAGTCAAAAAGATATATCAGTTTAACTTCGATAGTTTTCTCCTAGGGAAGAGTTCCTATAGCTCTTACTAGCGAAACTCAATACATCAACACAACAGTTTAACTTCGATAGTTTTCTCCTAGGGAAGAGTTCCTATAGCTCTTACTAGCGAATAATACAAAACTTAATATATCAACAAAACAGTTTAACTTCGATAGTTTACTCCTAGGGAAGAGTTCCTATAGCTCTTACTAGCGAAACTCAATACATCAACATAATAATTTAGTATATAAGTCAA
The DNA here is from genome assembly GCA_935421215.2 of Melolontha melolontha. Taxonomy (NCBI): domain Eukaryota; kingdom Metazoa; phylum Arthropoda; class Insecta; order Coleoptera; family Scarabaeidae; genus Melolontha; species Melolontha melolontha. The sequence continues at coordinate 166,617,832 of OW285235.1, forward strand.
CAAACAAGGTACTAGTGTACAACCAATCGTATTAAAATAAATGTATATATGTATGTGTAAATAAACAGATTGTACCATATTGCAATTTATTAGTTTACTTACTAATCAACGAGTGAACGAAAAAAGTGTATACGGTCTTACACCCGTGCACAAGTGTATTCTACGATAACACCCGTTTGAAGAATACATCAAAGGTTCCTTCAAACTAGGAGGAGTCAACAGTTTGCATGAATTACATTCTTCATCAAGTAGATTTCATCCGGTGCATTTATTAAAAATGTAAGTATTTCTTCTTGTGAAAGAGTTTTGGACTTTTTTTGAATAAGATTTCTACCTTTTTGATTTAAAAAAGCCCTAAGTTTTTTTTTATATCAACGTCATTTTTTGCTAAAAGAGTTGCTTTCACCATGGAATAATAGGACCATACCGAAGAAGGAGAAAACTACTCTTTCGATAAATCGGAAAAATAAGCCAGTAAAATGTTTTCACCGAACTTTTTAATTCCGTATTTGTTGCACCACACCATAAATATGTCATACTGGCGATTGTATTTTTTGACTGATTTTAGTGGTAGAATTTTCTAACGACTTTTTCAGAATTTCAGGCGGCGTGCACTGAATGTTTTCTTCGATTATTTTCTATAAATAATTGGCGATAAAACTTTTACTGTTGGAGCCGTGACAGCGACAAACGATTTCTGTCTAATGCCATTACAGTCATGGGTATGCTGCTAGATATTAGCGGCAGCTAAAGTGTTTGATTTTTACAGTAAGATAAAGTGTTAGTTTACTGCCGCAAATCACTATGGTAATGCATGCATCTATTAACGGTTCGCAATAATATACTATTTTCCACTCATAACATGACTTTCTAAGTGTGAAATTTAACCTCCAAAAAGAAAAGACGTTTATTATTTTCGACCCATCCATCTATATAAAACAATCACTTTGAAGAACGAAATAATTAAGACTTTAAATCTAATAAAACTCTATATAACAGTTTAATTTTAGAAGGAGTGTGCATTGGATACATTCGTATGAATAATTATACGTATTAGTTCTCATTAACGGTACTGTGATTGACTGGTCTCTAATTGTCTTGTGATTTATTCTATTTACACGTTAAATTAGTTGGTAATATGTTCATATAAGGGAAACAATTAATTACATGGCTGCATTCTATATAATACGTTTTCTTACTGACCACTGTTTATGTAATCATATTACCGGCAAGGGGTTGTCAAATACAGAAGAGTAACATGCGCGCGATATCCGATTTAAATGATTTACTCCCGCTTCAGCAGTTCATATATACTATAAGTAGGAAAGAAATTAACCACTCCTGAGTGACACCTGTAACGGTACAAACATACTAGTTAAGCGCAATTCTACCGGTCGCGAGATAACGCTTGATTTTTGACATAAATTGCATCAAAATTTTTCAAATGGTGGCCCGCAATTTTCCCATACAAGACCTTACTTATTCTCGACTTCTGCAAGTTCCCGACGAAGAACAGGACTTCATCACACTCCAAGAACTCAAACCCTCCAGCGTGCAAAACTATTCACCCCAACAATATCAACCGACTTATTTTGAATTACATAATGTGGTCGAGTGAGTGTTTTAAATTAGTATTGACATTATAAGCACATATACTTTACATTATATTTATACGTTTTTCATGTAATTCACATTTAGAAGTCCATGCTCTTCCTCGATCCAATTCCATACACAGACATCAACGAGTTCCGGCAATGGCATCGAGATGCAACATGTGGATAGTTCGAATAATAGCTGTAGTAAGAAAAGAAAAGCATCCTTCAAGTAAGTAAATATTAACCTTGGCATTTTAGCATTCGCGATTTTTTTATCGGGTAAGTTATGGAGATTTTTTCTCATTGTTAATGACTGAAAATAATACGTATTTTGTATTCAATTACTTCCAGACGCATCATTATCTATTTATATAAATATAAATATACATATAATACTATTAACTTTCAATGTTTTTACATATTACTGAATAAAAAGATTTTGATTTAATCAAAAATTAAATTCTCAATTATAATATTTACTTAAAAATATGAAAACTCAATTTAATTACAAATAAATAAATCTATTTAATTAATTTTGTAAACACATTATTCCCCAGTTTAGGGTAAAAAATTGGTACATAACAAATGTAACCTGTTAAGTGACAGTATATGTAAAATCGTCAATAATCATTTTAAAAGACTTTAAAATTAAGTAATTAAATAACTTTAAAAGTATATAAAAATAAAATATATAATTTCTTACAATATTTTAGATAGGAGCATTAACACCTCCAATAAAAAATCTAAAACGTACAATTTTTTAAAGCTATAAATATTTGTTTTATTAAAAATGTTGTTATATCAACTTGAATCACTTGAATTTGTTTGCTCATGCATGTACGAGGGATGTTCTAAAGTTATGGGAATTGTGCTTTAATTAAATTACGCGGAACTTGTAGGCAATGCTATTGGTGATAGACAAGTCTTGACATGTTTATGCAGCTATCCAGTGCAATATCGTTCAGTCTGTAAATGAAAGAGACATTACTGCCGTGGAGAACCTACTGAAAGAGGACAGATAAATGACTATTTCTGAAATTAGTGTACGTCTAGGAATAGGTACACAACAAGTTCATGAGACCTTACATGTAAGCAAGGTTTCAGCCCGCTGGGTGCCAAGGGTATTGGGACTGAAACAGAAACTTAATAGGTGTGACCCTTGTCGTCAACTTAAAGAGCTGTTATCCCGTTACGGTGATGAATTTTGGCAAAGAATAATAACCACTGACGAAACATGGATTTCTTATTTTAATCCTGAGACCAAAAGTCAATGCAAAGTATGGCGTAAACACGAAGAAGGGCCTCCAGTGAAGGCGCGTGCAGTTACGTCGGTTGAAGAGGTAATGCTTACTATATTTTGGGATTGCGAAGGAATTATTTGTATGAATTATCTGGCGAAAGGTACTACAATTAATCCGGACCACTGCGGCAGGCACATCAGAAAACAGTGTGGGAAGTTGCATAAGCGTCCGTTATTGCAACAGAATAATGGAAGACCGCACACTGCAAGAGAAACGAAGGATGTTTTGAACGATTTATGATGGGAATAGCTTCCGCATTCACCTTATTCACTGGATCTCGCACCGAGTGATTTTCATGTGTTCCCAGATTTGAAAAAACCTTTCGTTGTTCGGTGTTCGTTTTGAAAGTTTAACAGGCGTAAATAGGTGGATTAAGGAGACACCGAAAAAGCTCTTTGAGGAAGGCTTAAAAAAATTATTTATCGTTGGGATAAACATATTCAATTAAATGGCGATTATGTTGAAAAACTACATTGTAATATTGATAAAAATTGACAAAATAGAAAAAAAATAGAAAATATATTTTAAAGTCGCTCTAGTTTCTATGATTCTTATTCAGTGTAGTCTTTAATTGATTTAGTGTTACTTCTGCGATTTTCCCAATACTTCATTAATTCTTACTTGTACATAATTTTTTAATTAAATTTTCTGCGGAATTGTTTTGCTTTCTAAATATTTAATTTTTCTTTTTAGTTTTATTAGCCTTCTTTAATTTTGTCTAATCTCTACTAATCTTCATATTGAACACACTCTTTAAATATTATTTGTATACACTTTTGTATTAAATTTTCATCAGTAATACACTGAAAACCCCATTTAGTTTACTCAACCAAATTTTAGTTGTAGTGACCAAAATCTTTGTTTAAATATGGGCAAACAAATATATTGTCGAGCGAATCAATTTTGTTTTAACAATAGCTTTAATGAAATTAATCAAATAGAATGTTTTGTTTAAATGAAAAGTTTTATGGGATCAAATATATGTAATACTTAAAATGACTAATCATTTCATTGAAATAATAAAGATATATATGTTTAGTTCAAATAAAATTTTCTAAAATTGATCAAATGGAATATTTACTTCAAACAATAAATTTTATTGGCACAAACAGAAATAACACTCGGAATTTATTGGAACAATTAGATATATTTGTTTATTTTAAATATATATTTTGTTATAGTAACAATATTTTTATTTTAATTAAAATAAATATATATTGTGCCTAACTTTACTAAATATTTAGTTCAGGCTTCTGTATTCCTTTTTTATTTCAAACAATAATTTTGTCAGAATTGCTTACCTTATATTTGTTACTACAGTTCTTTTTTTTATCTCTTAATCAGATTTAATATAAACTCACCACAAAACTTGACTTGTTCAGACTTCTATAGTAAGACGTTTTTGAAGTGTTTAGTGTTAGTACCACAGATTTTGAGTATTTGTGTTAAATTTAATATACGTAATATACTACAACTACTTGTAATCAGTGATGTAAACTAAATTTAATAAACAAGAAAACGAAATTTGCAAGTATCTTGTTATAAAATAGGGTACAAATATAGATGCTAGAAAACAAATGAGCGTGCATAGTATTTCTACTACTAAATCTGTAATATAAGTGTGGTGATAAATTTAAAAAATTCATTTGAGAGACGTAAATTTTGGGAAATAATAAAAGTTGTTTACTCAAATGGTTTCTATGTGGAATCAACCGTATCATAGACAGAATGTTTAAATGCTGCGTCTTATGTATTCTAACAACATATAAGTATTATGAATACAATTACGCTGAACACTAAATAGTATTTTATGGACTAATACATTAGCATAGTATTTATTAGGTGAATATATGGAACAAAATATTCAACATTTATTCTATTAAATTTATTACAAAAAGAAAATATTTACAAATCTCACTATCTTACTACATAGGAACTAAAAATCAACAATAGTGTTAGTTTATTATCAATAATAATGTATTTAGATAAATATTTAGTTTCTAATTTATAGTGTATTAATGCTAAATAAAACTATAGTCTAGAAATAAGTAAATAAGAATAAAGTAAGTGTAAGTGTAATATTAATTCGCGTTCCAAATAACCAATGAGTTCTATGGTAGTATTGTCTGATACAAAATATTTTTTTAACTCCAATATTTTATTAAGGAAGTCATGTCATCCATCCAGGAGTTTAAAGGATGCATCACTAAACATCAATTCGGAATCTATATCGACCTAAAAGAAACATTAAATGAACATTGTACACAGATATTTTTTCTTCAAATATATATTACCAAAGTATATCCTTGCGCCAGAGTTCAACTACTCCAGTCAACTAAAAATTCTTGAATCGTGCGTTTTGTTATTGGATAGGGTAGCCTTTCAATAGTAGAAGACATGATCCCATGGTTCATTTCTTGTTTTAAACCATAACATACTATCACTTGAACCTAAAATATGATATAGCAATTAATCACATGATATTTCTGGAGTCAAAAGAATTCCCATGAATATTCTATCCCTTGGTTTCTGTCATCAATATCCTCAGGCGGAACATCAATGCCTATTAATCGCAATTCTCTTATTCTATTCCAATATTTATCCACTAGCTTCTCCTTGAATATGGTGGATTTTTCAGCTGGAGAGATAGCTTTTGATACAGAGGGTGTGAAGTACAAATCCTTTGGTTCGTTGGAAAATAGGTTTACTATTTTGGTGGAAACCAATTCTAAATCAGCGTTTTTCAAACGGCTAGAATGTTGACATAACTTAGTTCATAATTTGGAAGAACACATAGGACAATTTTTTTAGGTTTCGTATGATACGCAACGAATAGATGAATATCTTAAAAGTTTAGATTACGACGTGGTGTTAAAATTGTATAAAATTCAATATTTTTTCACAATATTAGATAAAAACTAACAATATTGGCTTCATACAAAGAAAATAGTCGATTTGTATTTATATATGTTATCTCTAAACAAAGAAAGAGTTTATATTTTATATAAACTAGGATACAGTGTGTAATAGATATGTCTATGCTATTATTTCTTTATAGAAATTACAGTACTCGTAGATATATAACACTTGAGGTCATTAACAATAAGTAAAATTTAAATGCGTTTAATTGTTTTAAAAACTTTATTCTCTTTCGAGTTTGAGGAATTACTTCTTTAATGTGATGTTCATTTATGTCCATCAAGTACTGTATATCAATTTAATTTTCTATACTAAAAAAAAATGGGGCGTTGGTAATATAAAAAATCAAACAAAACTATTCACTAAAAATGTAACAATTTGAGTTAGTGTACGTTTTTTCTTTAAGAAAAAAAATGTTACCAACAAAATAAAATAATTGACGTTTAGGCGACCTTTCTAAATTTAATAAAATGTGAGATACCATGCAGACACACCTTGATAAAAAATAGGGCTATAATGGGGCTATGATTCACTGGTAATATGGAAGCAATTTTAATTTTTTAATCGGTTACAAATTGCCTTACAAACATACTTACCTCCAAAAATAGTTATTAAATCGCCAAAATCTCAGCTGTTTAATAATTCGGATATGTTAGCCATCACGAACTCAACAAAAGGCTGAACCACATTAAACATAACAATATAACACCATGCTTACGAGAATAAAGTATAAAGATACCAGATGCTAAGAAGCAGGTGGCTAATCGCCATTTCATTAGCTAGAAATAAATTTTGGCGCCCAACTAACTTTATATTTCCTCCCAAATATATAGTTATTCCCCAGTAAGTAAATTTATTTGAGTTAACAAAATTCCGATTTTATCTCAACAATGTGAAAATAATTGAAGTAATCTAACGTTTTGACACTGTTGAACTACATTATTGTGTTAAAACCATACTGAACTGAATAATTTGTTTGAATATACTAATATTTCTAACCAAATATTTTGTTTCGATCAATATCGTCTATTTTTTACATATACTTGAAACAACAAAGGGCATGCTTGTTGCGAAGAAAATATGCTTAACAAAATATATTTGATTGGTTTAAATATATCGGTTTTTCAGTGTACCACAAGTGATTGAATTTTCGCGATAAGTCTGTTGATTGGTTTTTAAACGAAACTAAATTGCTTGAAAGTAAACATAAGTAACTCAGTTGAGTTTAGAAATTAGAGACAGACTTATCTCGTAAGAATATAATCACAAGTTGAATTTTGTTAGACCATTCCACGAATAATAAACATTTATTATAACTAGGAAGTATTTATTATAACTATTAAATATTTATTATAAGTAACAATGAACAATTTATTAACATAAGCGACAAAATTTAACATTATCTTTAAGTAATATTATAAATGGTGCAATTATAGAAATTTGGATAGTACCATCGTTATTCGGACATAATTTATTGTTGGTCTAGACATTATTGTATTTCAAAGAGTAGGCTCAGAGTATTTCTGAAGGTATATTTCTGAAGGTATTCATTATGTTCTGATAATGTTCTCAATTAAGATGTAATACAGTTTCGTAGAACTGGAATTCCCATGTACAGCAATTTTCATAGCTTGTTGTTCTCCAACACCAGATTGTAGTAATTGACTCATCACAGTGGAGCGATTGGAATGATTTGTAATTTTTTTTCTTTTGGTATTTAACCCTATTTTTTCAGACAGTGTTATCCATTTCGCTAGAGTATTAATACCTACTTGAATCAACTATTATTAATATTTTTATTCCACTTGCCATTTATAGTTATAAAAGTCTATTATTTGTGTAATATTTCTCCTTTATGAAATTTTGAATTAACTATTTAGTATCTGCACAACTTTTATTGCCGCCTTGCCGAGTTTTGGAGAATATCGGGTTGTATGCAATTCTGTTCGTTAAATAACCTTTGTTGTCTAACAGCCCAGTTTGGCTAAGGTACAGCATACATCTGCCACCGATTTTCGCAAAAATAATTATTGGAGAGTAAAATAATTAAGGGGGAAGGGGCGTTTAGCGGACCTTTAGGGAAGCAATTTATCCCAATAAAGTTTACAAAGTTTTAGGAGAAAAGGCACCGTTAAGCTACAAAAAAAATAAATACGCTCAAATGTCCTTTTTACAGTGGAATTTCCCATAGCGTTTATTTACAAAATATACGCTAATCATAGTTAATATACAGAAAATATAAACGCTAATGGCCTTAGTATAAATGAAGGATACTATATAATGCCAAAAAAATTATATGTGTGTATTTGGATGTAAACGTATCCTTCTAGGTTAGTTCTCATTTTGAACGTTTTTGATTTTTTGATAGCTTAGCCTTAGATAGCCTTTTCTCTTAAAACGTTGTAAACTTCATTAAGATAAATCACTTCCAAAAAGGTCCTCTAAACGCCCCCCTTAATTATTTTACTCCCCAATAATTATTTTTGCGAAAATCGGTGGCAGATGCATGCTTTACTCTTCTGGAGTTCTTCTGGTGTATCCTCGTCCTATTATAAGCACATTCGAAGTCATAACGACAGAACATATTTTTCATTGTTCGGGAATAACTTGTAATAGTTTTTTTTTACTGTCACGAGCTGCCTTTGCCTCTTTGAAAATTATATCTTTAAATGGATCGATATGTGTTCCATACTCCCAAAAATATTTTTTTTGCACTAATTTTACAGTAGTGTTCCATATAGTTTTAACACTTTCCTAATCAGTAGAGTGCACCCATCCGGAGCGATATTGGTAAATATTTCATATAAAAGCCGAAAAACTCCAATAATTTATCAATTTATATATATATATATATATATATATATATATATATATATATAATAACTTCGTGACCTTGGTATGATATGGTAAACCTAATCAGTAGGCGATTCATATTTTGTATTCTCTTGAAAAAGGCGTATACAGCCGAAACATGTAGAGTTTTTTAAATACATATATTTTGAAGTAATATACAGACCTTTAATCGCCTACTGATTAGGTTTACCATATATATATATATATATATATATATATATATATATATATATATACCGCCTAATTCTGAGCAAACGCAACGATGCGAATGTATGAATATTTCTCCCGCTCCAAATAGAATTCCCCTGAATGCTGTAGGCGTGTGAACATCGATGTCATATGTCATACATACTTACATATTATGGAGCCGCGTAAGAAAAATTATCTGATTACCAATTTACTATTAAAGGACTATAAATTGTTGTTGTTGTTGTCCTGTGCTATTGTAATGATTTTATAATAAATAAATTGCAATACGTTATACTGACGATGGTCACACAAGGCGTAATAAAATTATTAATAAGCGGCTAAGAAAATTGCAAATAAGGCATCAAGTGATTTAATAAATTAAATTTTAATAATAAAGGTAACAAAAACTATTCATAGTAAACTAAATAAACTTCAGAAATAAATAAAAACTAAATTAAATTCTAGTAATGTAAAGAAAAATTAACTCTTACAGATAATAAAATAAATTGTTCATAATGAGAAATTAATTATATAATAACGGAAATTCATCCGTTTAAACTCATCACCGTAAAATAATTGATGATGTTTGGAATATTTATAATTACGAAAACCATTTAATTTTAGTATGCGGTTAACGGAAGAGCAGCACATGCCTAAATCGTTGGAAATATCGCTATGTGTCAAATTTGAATTTAGTTCTATTGCAGCGCATACTAAAATGAACGTATCATTAGGAACTCCGGCAAATAAGTCACATATTCTTTGATAAGAATTATCAGCGTGGTACCATTTGATCATTTCGGCTTTCTCTTCTAGTGTATAACGCGGCATTATCACTATTCAAACGCTTAAGAGGCTCCGTATAGGGTGACAGTGGTGACACTAATTTGTGACATTAATTGCAAATCGTTGCGCGACAGACTGTTTTGTGATTGGCTAAACGCGTTCAGGGGATTTGTATTCGAAGCGGGAGAAATATTCATACATTCGCATCGTTGCGCTTGCTCAGAATTAGGCGGTATATATATATATATAAGGTAAACTTAATAAGTCGGCGATTAAAGGTCTGGTTTACTTCAAAGTATATATATTTAAAACAACCCTACATGTTTCGGCAATGATGCCTTTGTCAAGGGAAAAAGGCATCATTGCCGAAACATGTAGGGTTGTTTTAAATATATATACTTTGAAGTAAACCAGACCTTTAATCGCCGACTTATTAAGTTTACCTTATCATACCAAGGTCACGAAAATATTATATTTATATATATATACCACATGATCAAATAAATTTATCCTCTAGTTAGCCATGAAATTATTTATTCAAGGTATCATGTTGGTAGTGACAAATAAAATACATTTGTCATTATGTGTACTGTATTGGTTTATTGACATTAATCTATCAACGGTATAATCTAACCTGCACGACTTACACTTAAAACACAGTTTTAAATTTATATTGCCATCTTAAGTTTAAAGAAGAAGAATTTCATGGCCTTCTAGAGGGTAGAAATATTTGATCATATTGTATTAATTGATAAATTATTGGAGTTTTTCGGCTTTTATATGAATTATTTACCAATATCGCTCCGGATTGGTCCACTCTACTAATCAGTTTCATCAATTTTTTACATATTGAATGCCCAGTCTTTTAAAATGAATGCCAATCTTTCAGTACTATTTTCTTTGTATAATTTGTAGTTGCGTTCTGCACAAAACATCATAAATTGTCGCCATATATAAGATTTAGATTTTTTTGTATTTATTGATACATTCTCGTTAATTTTCTGGTTGATAATTTCATTTAAATTTACACCGAAGCGATTCATTTTGACGTATATAAATACAATTTAATTGTCAAACTGTCAAATTGTACGTTGCTATGGTTACGTCGTTGGAAACACTGAAGCTAATACTCCAATCACATTTCAAAGACAGCTAGTGTTTTCGCGATAATACAAGTTGTCTTTGGGTTATGATTGGTCAGAATAAGTGAGGGTTTTAGAATGAATGGAATAGACTGCAAAATAACATTATTTTTCAAATGTCATTTATAAATTTACTTTAGTTGACATTCATACTTTATACATTCATTCTTAACATACTTTTCCGTCGACCGTGTATTTACATCCGTTATTAACGTTCTCAAAATCATACATTAATGACACTTATTAATGCATGATTTTCTGTTAATGAACGATTTTGATGGTTTCCATGGTAACCAAGGAAACCAACAAAATCAAACAACAAGTTAATACAGCTAAAAAAATTCTTTGTGAAACTACAACACAGGCTTGTCATACCACTCCTTCTACCGACGCTGAAATAAATTCTGTGACAAGTATCCAAAGTAGTGAGGTAAACTTACATTCACAAAACCATACAAATTCTAATGCGTGTCCAATTACTTTTAATAATTGTAATATTTCGACTATGGACATATATAATTATAATAATGATCATTAATAAATAAAAAAAAAGTTGTAAACTGTTTTTCTCCACTTTAGAAAAATATACTGTCGACGGAAAAGTATTGTAACTAACTCTTACATTAAAATGCGATTAATGATCTCGAACATTAACGCGCTCGCTGCGCTCACGCGTTAAAATATCTCGATCATTAATCGCCTTCATTAATGTACTTGTTGGTTAAATAACTATTCCCATCTTCATAACCCTTAGGAGTAATTTTTAATTGAATTATCTTTACTGGTTTCTTTTCCGAATTTTGGCAGATTGGAAGGATTGTGCCTATGCATAAAGGCGTCGATCGTAGTGACATTTGAAATTAAAGATCAGATACCTTATTAAGTAATTATGCAAGTTTTATAGCGTTTAATATATCAACAAATAATATCGGAAATACGTCATCTGTTGTCTCCTTACCAACGTGGATTTGTTACTAGCGTTCTACTACCACTAACTTAGCAGTAATTATATAATTTATTAGCAAAACTATCGATGATAGTTTTCAAGTTGACGTTTCACCAAAGCTTTCGATATCATCGATCTTTCAGTTCTACTAGCTAAATTGGATGTCTTTGGATTCTCTTTCTTGTTATTGAATCTCGTTTCGTCTTAATTAAGTTGTCGCTTATGTTATGTTTGTTTTAACGATTTCCATTTTCGAGGTACCTATCTAACGTCCGGTGTACTCCAAGGTACTAATTTGGGGACTTTACTTTTTAATATATTTCTTAATGAAGTATGTTGTTTGCTGGATTGTGGAAGTTTAGTTTACGTGGACGACCTGAAAATCTATATGAAAATTACGAATGTAGAAAATCATTACGAGCTGGATAACATCTCTTTAAATATATCTTTAAATATGCGGTATTGTGACATACGAGGGCGGGTTGACTTATTCGAGCAATCAACTAGAGTAGGTCGTCAAATAAAAAATACACATCACATTTTGACAATCGATGCCTTGTCAGTTTACTGTTAGTATTCGATAAAGTTCGTGGGCAATTTTGTTCATTTTGCACTGGTACTAATTAAGTAAATAAATAATTTCGAACATCGTGTAGTGATTAAGTATCTTTTAAAGAAAGGCATGTCCTTTACCGAAATTCATAATGATATGCGAAATAAACTGGGTGAGGGTTGTCCTTCGTATACAACCGTCAGAAAATGAAGAAACTAATTTAAACGTGGTAGGAGCAGCTTAGAAGATAATCCCGCAATGGGAGGGCCAAATGGTTACAAGTTCAGAAATTGCGGATAAAGTTCTTGATTTGTTTCTAAATAGACGACGATTGAAAGCGTTAGAAGTAGCAGAGGCTGTGAACTTTTCAAAGGAATGTGTGCTTTATATTTTGTACGATGAACTTGATATGAGAAAGCTTCAGAAATTTTCAAACGCAACACGACTGATTTTTTGCGCCGATTTGTTACTTATGACGAAATATGGGTTCATTATTATACAACCGAATCTAAACAACAGTCGAAAATGTGGGCCAAACTTAGAGAACCAATTCCAAAGAAGACCAAGACAGTTATATCGGCGGGAAAGGTGATGGCATCGGTATTTTGGGATGCAAAAGGAATATTGTTGATAATCTATCTATAAAAGGATAAGACCGTAAATGGCGAATATTACAAAGATCTTCTAGATCGTTTGAAGAAAGCTGTCGCTGTCTAAGAAGGAATGACTAAGAAGAAAGTGCTGTTTTACCGTGATAATGCGCCTGTGCATTTCAGTACACTTGCTGCAAAAAAAATATTGAAGGATTAAAGTTCGAATTAGTACCGCACCCCTCATATTCGCCAGACCTAGCACTAATTGACTTTTGTCTATCCCATAGAAATTGCTTTCGAGGAGAAATAAAGTAGCTTGAGCACAGATGAACAAATGTATCGAATTAAGAGGATATTATGTAGATTATATAACTCATTTGAAATTTAGCCAATAGCAATTACAAATTTTACATAGTTACCATGTATTGATAAGAAGTGAATATACTCTTAACGACGTGATATAACCGTTTTGGTGTTTCGCTTCCTCCAACAATATGAATTTTGTCATGGTAACAAGTGTTTTGAAGTTTGTTGATAAACGTCAAAAATATATTCAGCAATTTTCAAAAGGTTTTTTAAATTTTTTCGACATGGAACGCTTTGGTATAAGCTCGGGGACCGAAATAGATAAAGAAATTGAAGATTTGACACCGCAAAATATCGTTAAAACACATAAATATGTTTGGAAACAATTCACCGAATTTTGTGAACAGCGAAATTATAAACTTTGTGCTCAAACTTCTGACGAACAATTAGCAAGTATTTTGAAAGATTGGGCATTCAACATGAAACGTGCAGACGGCACCGAATACAAAGAAGGTACCGTGAAAACAATTTGGAATATTTCCGCTAAACTTGTCCAGAAAAAGTTTTATGAAGAATTTAATCGAGAAACAAATCCATTCAGAGGCGTAATTTTTGAAGATGCAAGAAAGGCGCAGCGGGCAGCTAAAAGGAAGAAGTTACAAGCAATTCCTGAAAAAAGAAAAACAAGTTCTGTCGCCCTTAAAGCGGAAGAAATTAGCAAAATTGTGTCATTTTTTTACGAAAATACGCCAGACGGTTTACAAAAAAAATTCTATCAAATTTGTTCTGTGGAACTGGCGTGGCATGGAAATGAAGCAGTCTTATGCTTAATTGACTATTTCAAAGCAGAATCCGACAATTATGGTCAACCCACAGGACGTATTGAGTACAATACCATATTTTCAAAGACAGCACAAGGTGGCGAAAAACATACAGCTGAATCTAAGTAGTTGACACCGAATAAAAATTGTGAAGATCAGTGTCCAGTACGTCTGTTGAAGAAAATGTTAAGCAAAAGAACACCAAACATTAAAACCAATCGTCTATTTTAACACCTAATCCTGATTGGCAGAAAACTAAAATATGGTATAAAAACTGCCCTGTAGGCCTTAATCAACTAAGTAAATGGACACGTTCAGCGGCAGAAAGTATAGGACTTGATACAAAGAAGCAAAAAATATCTAATCATTCCAATCGCTCTTCCGCTGTTAACATCTTGACACAATCTGGAGCAAACTTACAAGAAATTATTAAGATAACAGGCCACTCATCATCTGAATCTCTGAAGCCGTATCTAAAGCTTACTAATGAACACCATAGCAAGATACTTGAGAAAATGAGAAATAAACAAGATTCTGCCAACTCTACCATCACCAGCACCTCAAATTCAACTTCTAAAGATAATACAACAAATATTTATTATAATAATTGTACTTTTAATTTCAACCAATAAAAAAATTTCGTTAGTTAATTCTTTATATAATCGTAACGAATACCACTCGAGCAAACGAAAACAATCCATTATATAACCTCTTCACTCGACGTATATCCTTAAAACAGAATACGTCTCGCAGAATACGTCTCGTGACTCCGAAATATAATCGATTATTTTCTATGCTCTTGTGATATTATAACTGATTATTTTACACATACAAATATAAACCAATCAGATTCGCGTATTACTGAAGCAACTCGAAATTACAGCGGTAATTTATCGATAATTTTCATAGTAGAATAATTAGGCGTTGTTATGGAAGTGCGGTTAATAAGGATAGGCATTTCTAAAGTTCTGTCAAAAAACTGGTTTCATTGTCACAAAACAATGCTGAAATTTGGGGAAGAATCAGTTGTAAACATTGATCAAATAGTAAAACAAGCTGAACCGGCTAATACGAAAAAGAGTAAAGCGTCAATTTGGCGACAATTTTGTGAGTTTTGTGATGCGAGAAACTACAGCATCGAACAAAATGTTACAGAAGAGGAACTTGCAGATATTCTGAAAGACTGGGCCTTCAATATGAGGAAGGTGAATGGGGAAGAATATAAAGAAGGTGTTGTTAGAACGATGTGGAATGTCACGGCAAAATTGCTACAAGAGAAGTTTAATAACGAATATAACAGAAAAATTGAACCTTTTCAGAGCATCGCATTTAAAGCAGCCCGCGACGCAAGGAACTCCAAAAGGAGAATTCTTCAAGCGATACCTGGTAAACGGAAAATGCGTTCTGCAGCTTTACAGAAAAACGAATATGAAAAAATGATAAATGTTTGGGATGAAGAAAATCCAGATAGACTACAAAAGAAATTTTACCTGATAGTGTCGATTGAATTGGCATGGCGAGGAGGAGAAGGCGCGGCATGTTTGAGTCACTACTTCCGAGAAGAAATGAACGTATACAATACACCGACTGGAAGAATAGAGTACAATCCCATATTCACGAAAACTACCCAAGGTGGAGCACGAAAATGTGCTGACAGTGAATGGTTGATTCCCAACAAAGTAAAACAAAGTAAAACCAAGTAAAATCATAGGACCTAGAAGTACAGCGGTACAAATTGAATCAGTCGCATACGCACCAAAACCATAATACACACTTTCAGAACATGGATTACTTTTCGAAAACTGTAATAATTGTAAAAATTTAAGTAATTAATTTCTGATTTAACAAATAATTAGCGGCAACAATTCTCAATCGAGAATGTATTACTTTTCGCTCTTAATACACAAATAACTATTGATATTCTGCCACCATTCAGCGACAGTTTGATTGCGCTACTGTAATATACCTATTGATTTCTGTTTATTTTTAATTAAAATACCATTTGATTTTATTAAAAGTATTTCAACACGTTAATTTTAAATCAAAATTAACAAATAATCTTTCACGTTGACGAAATCTTTTCTACAAGAAGCCTGGATAAGTATCGCTTGAAAATGCTGATATTACATTTATTCAAATTAATTATTTATTCAATACTCTCTTGTTTTAAGGAAACATTAATTTATTTTTAGTATTATAATTTATAATCTAATATCTAATCAAGTTCAATATTGCTTCTTGTTTCTCTGGGATCGAGATTGGGGAACGAGGTTCAAGACGAATTCTTCGTTTTAGCTCATCCCATACATGTTCCATCGGATTAAGGTCGGGACTGCATGCTGGCCAATCCATAACCTGAAACCAATTTCTAATACAATCTTGCACGATTTTTGCGATTTCGTCTTGCATAAAAATGGTAGTCGACGTAGGGTACCACATGAACTGCTAAAATCTTCTCGATGTACCTAGCACCCGTTAAACCCCTTCTCTCATGGCCAAGATCGTCCCTACGGATGAGAACTGGGTCGGTCCGTTCCCATAGAAATTGCACCCCAGATCATGCAAGAACTACCTACATAAGCATTCCGCTCTACAACGTAGCATTCTGAAAATCGCTCTCCTGGTCTCCGATACACTTTTATTCTTCGGTCGCTGCCATAGAGGCATATCCTGATCTCATCTGAGAATAGATTCAGATGCTCCCGTGCAAAACGCAGTCTCCTCATAATGTTGGTACATTTTTCGAACAGCTGCGAGTGTCATATGCAGTTATCGAGCAACAGCTCGCTGACTCCATTTTCGATTAAAGCAATTACTTGAGCGGGTTTTTCTGGTGTAGTATGCATTAAACTAATACATTTAAAAACTAACCAAATTATGAAAAAGGAGTAATTGCAAATTTAAATTGGTAAGGCAAAAATTTGATCCTGTCACAAGTTTGTTATTCTCGCTTGATTAATTTAAACTCATATCAAAGAATATTAAATTGTCTTTCAAACAGCATATATTTTTTTCTTAATCTGATAAATTGAATCGAAATAAAATATAGTGAAAGCCGAAAGTTTACAGTGGGTCGACTTTTATGCACGCAATATATTTGCACTGTATCATAATTTTCAAGAGATTTAACAAAACAAAATAATATTCACAAAAAAATTTTGTATACTAAAATTATCAATTTTGGTATATTTCAATTTCCTCAGTCAAGAACTCTTCTGTACACTAAATAAACATGAATTATTTTTAATATTTCGCAAAAAATTCTCCTAATTAAATTACATGAAATATTATGTATTTCTGTACGTTAGAATAGAACTAGCAGGTTAGAACGCAGAGGGTTACCCAAAATTTAACATGGAAAGAAGATTTTTTTAATGTTCGTACACTTTGCCATAGTGCGCATTTTACTTATTTATTATTACGTTAGTTCTTAGTATCGTTAAAAATATCGACAAGAGAAGCGAAAACGCACTGTAAATTTTTATGAAAAAAATAAAAATCGTGGGAAAATGTATTGTATTGATCACTTTTAGTTAAAAGGTGTTGCTAGAAGCACAATAAACTCTATTCTTCGATAAAGCAGAATAGAAAGAAAAATTGGAACTGAACGAAAAAGATG
The DNA here is from genome assembly GCA_935421215.2 of Melolontha melolontha. Classification (NCBI taxonomy): domain Eukaryota; kingdom Metazoa; phylum Arthropoda; class Insecta; order Coleoptera; family Scarabaeidae; genus Melolontha; species Melolontha melolontha. The sequence goes on from OW285235.1 coordinate 166,635,455, forward strand.
AAATTAGTTAGAACAATGCAGCTAAAATTTTTGGATGCAGTCAGCATCTGAAAGTAATTAGGGAACATTGGTATTATAATTAAAAGTAAACAGAAATCAATATATTACAGTAGTGTAATCGAACTGTCGTTGAATAGTGGAAGCTGTCAATAGTTGTTTGGCAAAGTGATACATTGTCGATTGAGAGATTGTTGCCGCTGTGATAATTCGTTTAAATCAGAAATTAATTATTTACAATCTTAAACAATTATTACTGTTTTTGAAAGATAATCCATGTTGAAGTGTGTATTATGGTTGACATTCTCTATTGCTTATCTACCAAATTCTACTTCTATTAATATGAATAGCAATATAGTTTTCCCTTAATATATTGTTGATGTGGGATACATATCTGAGAGTGATGTAGTCAACAGTTTATTGAAAATAAACAAAACAGGCACGGCTATTGATGTCGGGTACCTGCGCATTCGTGATAAGGGATTGCAAAATGATGCTAGCATTTCGTCTTCATATAATATTTAGTTTATCGATTAGAAAGAATACCTTCCCATCATATTGGAAGGGAATTAGAGTCACTCGAGTATTTAAGAGAGAAGACATTACTGATGTGAGTAATTACAGGCCAATATCAATACTTTGTATTTTTTAAGGTGTTCGAATATATTCTGTACAATGTAGTATATATCAAATTCAAACATTCTTCTTTACAGGATGACTTTGATCCAGGAATATATAAGTCAGCACAATTTAAGTCAAGTACATTGTCATTTATATAGATATATCGAAAACATTGATACTATAGACCATAACTTCCTGCGATGGAAATTGGGTGAAATTGGTTTTAGTGACAACTTCATGCCGTTTATTTGCTCATATCTAAAGACGGCAGCCTATGTGCCCACACTGTAAAATTTAATATAATATAATAAAATTTAATATATATATATATATATATATATGTTTATATACTGAAAAGGATTGTTCGACGTTGAGAAATGTTATATTTGCATAGTTAAAGCGCTCTTTGTATCTGTACAATGGATCTTCAGTATTGGTAAAAAGGATGTTATATTTGCATAGTTAAAGCGCTCTTTGTACCTGTACAATGGATCTTCAGTATTGGTAAAAAGTTGGCCTAATTTTGTAAAATCTACATTTTTATCTAATACACCTTATGTGTATTATTTATTAAATTTAACAGTGTGGGCACATAGTCTGCCGTCTTTACTCATATCTATCGGGTAGAATTAATTACGTACACTGCAATGGTTATCGATCGTTTGAATTTGTCCCAACATCAGGAGTACCTCAAGGATCCAATTTGGGTCCTCTACTAATTTTAGTTTTTATTAATATATTTGAATTATTTTCATATTTTGCACTCGCGTATGCAGATAATCTCGAAGTGTACAAAACTACAAATAACTTGAAGGATGCAATGAACCTACACCATAATCTAAAAAATTGTCAAAGAATGGTGCTCGGATAATAATCCCTTATAAATTATCCCTTAATATTGAAAAATGCTGTGTTATTAGTAGAGACTGGACGCATCAGGCCGAAATTACGATGGACCATATAAATAGTCTATAACATCGCTAAGTACAATACGCAGTTATTGAATAGCACTATTCATTCGGTTAACCGCACATCTGTTTTTTGTCGTTGAATTGTGACGCAATTACTTTAATATTACAGTGAAATTCCTTTCTTCATGGGGGTAGATAGAAGCGTGAAGAGCTTTTATAATTTATTTTATTTATTAGTTTATATTTCATAAGATAAATAAAGTACGGTGAGTTAGTTAGTTAGCGAAGAATCCTGTGAAAGTTTATTAGCGGTAAATATTCCATTAAATAAACTTAACAACCCCACCCTCAAAACATTTATCCAAAAATATACTGGTCGAAATATTCCTGATGAATCCACCTTACGCAAATATTATGTTTCTAAGTGCTACACTAAAGCAGTACAACGAATTAGGAGCCATTTTTCAAATCAGTACCTATTGATAAGTGCCGACGAAACTGTCGATATATTAGGACGCTGTGTGATACTACATCCAATTATTCCATATAACGCATATATAATAGCAACAAAAGTTATAAATACAGCTGATGCGCAAACAGTAACTAAAACCATTTACGAGAATATGCACCAAATGCTTCATTCGGACGACAGGTACAAAGAGAAAATACTGTTATTTGTCAGTGATAGTGCTGCATATATGTTAAAAACAGGCAAACTATTAAATGAAAAATATCCTAATATGCTGCATATTACTTGTGCAGCACATGCTCTCCACAGAATCTGTGAATGTATCAGAGACACCTTTCCGGAAGTTGATATATTTGTATCCACTTTTAAAATATTTTTTATAAAAATACAATTGAGAGTAGTTCCTTACAGAGAAAAACTTCCATCTTTGTCACTGCCTCTCTCTCCAGTAATAACTAGATGGGAAACATGGATGGAAGCTACTAGTTTTTTTTTATGCAGATAATTTCGATAGTTTACAAAATTTCGTTACATGTTTAAGTGACGATGCTCGAAGTATTTCTGAGTGCAAGGAACTAATACAAATTCCAAATTCAAAAAATCAGTTGTACTTTCTTCCGGAACACTTTGGAAATTTTCCAAAACTAATCACTTATTTTGAAAATCAAAACCTAAAATTAAATGATGGATTAACCTCATTAGATGTGGCTATTAATAATTTGAAAATATTCCAAGCGACTCCAGATGTAGTCTTCGGCAAGAGTTAGACGCAGTTTTTAATAAAAATCCAGATTTAATAACATTGCGGCAATTGTATATTGGGACAATGCCTCAAAATCTAACTGCTAAGTACGCTGAAATAAAATAATATTTCCAGTATGCACCTATAACCAGTTGCAATGTAGAAAGGCAGTTTTCTCTCTACAAGGATGTATTTCATTCAAAGAGAACAAATTTTACAGAAGAGAACCTTGAGAAAGTATTGCTAGTTAATATTAATACTCTGTTACTCAACTTGGACTACAAAGTGAACAAATAAAAATGTATTTCGTATTTTATAGATCACCACCCGTTTGTTTTTCTATTATATAAATAAAATTCAAAACTCTTTAAAAACACAAATTTTCAGTAGTACGCCTGTGGGCGATGAGTCATGGGCCTCTCGTGTCCGGTCCCTAGTAATATCGTATGACTACAACATGAACGATCACGGAGTCCAAGAAATCGATATAAAACCTAGTTCTATTCGATAGTTCTTTTAGCCGTGTTGAACATGTTGCTAGTATACGTAAGTCGGCTTCTAAAATTCTTGGGTTTGTCATGTCTAACTGCAAACTTTTGACTAATCTCAAAACTATTAAACGTATTTATGTTTCACTGGCACGCAGTAAATTGAAATACGTATCAATAATATAGCATCCACCTTAAGTCTCTTACCAAATTCAATTAGGGAGGGTGCGATTTTTAAAGTACCTCTCATATAGAAGAGACGGTTCGTGTCCAGAGATAAGCACAAGTCATACTAATCTATTGCATGAACACAAGTTGGATTCTCTGCTAACACGCATGGAAACAACTTTTGTAATATTTATATTCAAACATCTTCACAACCAGGTAAACTGCATGCAACTTTTGTCGAAACATTTATTACGACGACATTTTTATAGGAACTAAAAGTGAGTAACTTTCGTAACTTTCTTTTCAGTTTTTATTTTTCAATTGTCAATTTTTAGTTTGTTCTAGAGACCGAACTCAATATGTAACTTTAAATTTAAAATTGATAATGCACATTTAGAATTTTGTAGTTGTAACCCGTTTTGGTTTCTACTGTTAAGTGCAATTAAATAAATATTATTATTGTTTACAAAAAAGGTTTAAGTATATCAATACGTTAAGCACGTATTACGCATTTGTTACAAATGAAAGAGACATGTAAAATACACATCTGTAACTGTAAACATGGACAAAACACCTCGTATTTAAGCTTTTAAATTACTTCACTAGCTTAACTGACGACGCTTAATAGTAATAGCAGAAACATATGTCTTAAGCAGAAGTAAAAAGCTGGAAAAAACGAGGTGTGTTGTCCATGTTTACAGTAACAGATGTGTATTTTACATGTCTGTTTCATTTGTAATTATTATTGTTATTATTATATGCATAATAACTACAGAAAATACACCAAATGAATTTCTAATATACACCTTGAACTACTTCCCCAGATTATGTAAAGTTAGTTACATATTGTCATTGGTTTGATAGCATAATAATGACTAAGTTTTGATTAAAACATTTTTTACTGACGAAGGAGGGTTTCATGTAAATGGATATGTCAATCCTCCAAACAAGTACTTATGAAGCAGTAAGATTTCTAATTATTTTCGTGAAACTGCCTTACATCCTTTAAAAATTGAAGTATGAATAGCTATGTCCAAAAGAAGAATCATTGGTCTAATATTTTTTTGAGGAAAAAAATATATAATATAATTAACAGAAACCCAACGATATTCTTGAATCGTTTACAAACAAACCTTATAATAATGAACTTCAAACAGGCTATTTTCATCAAGATTCTGCTAGACCACATCTTGTACACGTTACTCTGGAATAACTGCAAGAATTTTTCGATACCAAACTTATCGGCATAAACCTGTTTCCTACGAGATCGTGTGATTTAACAGCTTTAGATTATTTTGTTTCCTTATTTAAAAAATTCTATTTGATCAACTTTAGTTCGCAATAATAATTTACAGAACAATATTAAGAGATAGCGTCAGCGAATTAATGCAGATATGCTGATTCATGTCTTCGAAAATGGAAGTGAATATTTTAAACAAATTATACTCTTTATTTAAATTTTATTTTCAGCAAAAATGAACACAGAAATATTATTTTCTAACAAATTGAAATGTACAATTTGAAAAACTAACATTGGAGCAGTTTCGTAACAATCCTGTTTCTTTTGTAATATTTTCAACACTCTTATGTTCAAATAAAACGTTGGTACTGCTGTTGTTAGCAGCTACATTGGATCTCATCTTCTCCACTATTTGTTGATGGTGTTCTTTGTCTAGTTGCAAATAAGACTTAATCATCTTTCTCGCCAAATCTTCTCAACTCACTTTCCATCGTAATTTAAAACGATTTTTAACAACCTCATTGAGAGAAATTTGTATGGGACGCTTTCTGACACTTATGACACTTGTAACACTTATCAAATATTCTTAATTGTTGTTATAGTAACGCAACCATGAATGGCTTGATTGATAAATTATTTAATTTGCGTAAAACGGGTTTGAAGGATTTGATTAATTAAATAGTTCTCCGAATACGATTCGTAATCAATGTTATGCAAATCATTTTTGCAGTGGTGTCACTCATGTAAACGGCGCAAGCACTCGTCAAATTAATATCCCAGCGCCGTTGACATTCGTAGCACCACCGCAAAAATAATCGGCGTAACAGTGACTACTCATCGTATTATAACTGAATATACGAGGATTCTTCAGAAACTACGTGGCCTAACACAGAGTTGGCGCTAATTTGCAGGACTCTTCAATACCATTCTGTACAATCTTCATTTAATAGGTTAAATATGACAGTACAGAGCGATCTGTCAATTAGTCTGTTTCCGACAGTACGCCAAAGTGAACGTCTCGTGTGATTTTAAAATAATGGAAAACACCGAGTTGAGAGCAGTGATAAAGTACTTTCATTCGAAAGGCTTAACAGGAACCAAAATCAAAACAGAGCTGGATTCAACATTATTAGAATCCGCTCTTTCGTTTTCATTTGTTAAAAATTGGGTTGCCGAATTTAAGTGTGGTCGTATGGGCACAAACGATGAACTCCGTTTTTATGGACGTCCAAAAACCGTTACTGTTCCGAATGACCGTCGAGTAAAAGTGCGCGAGATAGTAGACATTTTAGGTATTTCAAATGATAGTGTGCACAGAATTTTAACTGAAGAATTGGAAATGAAAAAATATTCGGCGCGTTGGGTGCCGTGTTTACTCACATCGAAACAAAAACTGAATCGTTTGAGTGTTTCTCGCGAACTTTTGACACGATTTCTCCGCAATCATAAGGACTTTGTACGTCCTTTCATTACCATCGATGAAACCTAGTACCACCATTACACTCCCGAAACCGAAGAACAATCCAAACAATAGACAAAAAAAGGTTCGCCGACACAAAAGAACGGTTTTGTCAGCAGGAAAAGTTATGGCTGTTTTTTTGGGATTCTCATGGAATTATATTGGCCGACTACTTAGAAAAGGGGAAAACAATAAATGGGGAGTATTATGCCAATTTTTTTCGACAATTAAGCGACAAAATCAAAGAGGAACGGTCTCATTTGGCAACGAAGAAAGTGCTTTTCCATCAGAATAACGCACCTGCCCACAAGTCTTTGCAATGGCAAAAATTCATGAATTTGAATTTGAATTAGTGCCTCGTTCGTCCTATTCCCCAGATTTGGTCCCCACCGATTATCACCTTTTTCCAAACCTGAAAAAATGGCTCGGCGGTGAGAGATTTTCGTCTAACTCCGAGGTAATCGCTGCTGTAAATAGCTATTTCGAGGACTTGGATTCATCGACCTACAATGAAAGCATTACTAATCTGGAATATCGTTGGAATAAGCGTGTTGAGCGAGCAAGAGACTATATTGAAAAATAAAATGTTTTTTGTCACTTTGTTAGGCACGTAGTTTTCGAACCACCCTCGTATACTCAAAAGATTTTCCCAAAATTCGTTTGAAAGGTTTTTGTCACCGTGCGATGAACTGTATTATAAAAGATGATACCCAATAGTTACATGTTCTTTTAATATAACATATTAAAAGAGTCACAAGCAAGCATATGTTTCTATTCTATTTCCTACTTCTCCTAACAAAAAAGATATTCTAGTAATGCACATGAAATGATATCATTTCTAAAAGCCCACAAATTATTTTTTCCATGATTTTTAAAATGGGTTTGTAAGTAATGTAACACACATCTTAATTTTTCATAATTCACTTACATATTTATTATTTATACACCACATTATGAATTCATAGGCGGAACATGACTCAATTTTCAGGGGGTTTTTAATTTTTGGGTTCCCGTCGTAATTGACTCGATTACAACGCGAACTAAACTACTCAAAAATGAATAGGGAATTAGATCTTTTTTAACAGATCTAATTAATTCGATTAAATTTAACGTATTTTCTCAAACTATAGATAAATTAGAAGGCCCACAGTCGTTTGTGGACATTTTATTTAGTAAATGTCTTTTCTGTGTGATAAAATATTGAATCTTGTATTTTAACCTTAAATTAATTTAGAATACAAAATTATAAAAATCGCATTTTTTGACAAGTATTATTCATTTTAAACGTCATTTCACATTTTCACGATGCCAAGACGTCATTTAAATAAAGAAACTTTTGATTTAATTGCGTTATTGCATCAGCGAGGGCAATCTAGAGCAGAAATTGCCGCAATTTTTAATGTGTTTCCAAGTGTTGTTAGTAGGGCTCTAACAAGATCCCAACAGGTAGGATCTGCAAGGAGAAGACCCGGTAGTGGATCTGAGAGGAAAACAAATCAGAGACAAGACCGCTACATACGAGTTCAGACAAGGATGAATCCGTTTAGAAGTGCTGTATGGTTGCAAACACAGTTACGTGCCGCCACTGGAGTTAGAGTTTCGGATCAAACCATCAGAAACCGTCTGAGAGAAATGGATCTTCATAGCTGCAGGCCTGTGAGACGCCCAAAATTAACTAATGCCAATAGAATAGCTAGAAGGACTTGGGTTAACCCACGACTAGCAGAAAATTTTCAATGGGAGCATGGTTTATACACCGATGAATCCAGATTCTGCTTATTTAGTGATAATTAGAGCTGAGGATGTTTGCGGTATAACCATGGTTATATCATGTAACCATAGTAAATTACTATGGTTACATGATATAACCATGGTTATACCGCAAACATCCTCAGCTCTAGTGATAATCGTAGAGTAAGGGTCTGGAGAACTCGAGGAGACCGTTATAGACGCGAGTTTACAAAAGCTGTGGTGCCTTTTTGGCGGCGGTGGTATCATGGTGTGGGCGGGCATTAGTTTGAATGGACGTACGAACCTCCATCTCTTTGAAAACAATGTCAATGGACACATATACAGAGATGAAATTATTCAGCAATATGTGGCCGACTTTCGTGAGGCTGTGGATGAAAACATGGTTTTTATTGATGATAATGCAAGACCTCATCGTGCACAAATTGTAATGCAAGCAATAAATGACCTCCATATTAACCATCTACCTTTACCACCAACGTCTCCCGACTTGAATCCAATTGAGCATATTTGGGACAGACTTCAAGAACAGCTCAACGAACATAATCCACCCCCAGTTAACGTGCAACACTTGCGGGAAATTTTACCGCTGTGTTGGAGAAGAGTGTCACAAGAACACATTAATAATTGCATTATGAGTATGCCCCGAAGATGTACAGCTGTGAGAGATGTCCGTGGCCATTATACACGATTTTAGAATTAATTGTTACAGAAAAATGTTTATTTTAGCTATTGTTAAAAATATTGCTTATTTCATTTTTGATCATTTCTTAGTAATCTAACGATTTTTCTGAATAAATATACTTGAAAATTTTAAATTGTTGTGTACAATTATGTATCTAATATAATACACTACAAATATTTACCCATACTATCTAAAAAATACAAAAAAGTAAAAATTCCTTATTCATTTTTGAGTAGTTTAATTGGACAATATTTTGGATTCATATAATTACATCTTTCCGTTTTTCATACTTTGTCTTTTTATTTTAAGGACGCCCTGTATAAGTTACTTATTAAAAATATTCTTATGATATTTTGTTGTTAATACATATGCGACAAAAGAAATCATTTTAATATATGAGAATTTAGTCGTGGATTCTTGGAATATACATATGTATGTATTTCAAAATTTGGTTTTGATGATATAATTTAATATTTGAATTATTCATGTACAAATACTTTAAAAAGTTGTGCAAAAAAAGCATTACTCTTATATAAAACGAAAATCTTTGTTCAAAAAGTTTTTTAAAAAATGTGAATTGTGGGTGTAAAATAAACCTACATGCACAAAGTTTATAAAGAAAACATACAAAATAAATTTTAAAATTTGTCGTGCAGTTAACCGAATTCTTACAAATGACGTTTAAGTTTATGCGCCGTTTAGAATGGACCTTAATTAACGCTTATGACGATATTTGATTAAAGTTGCCTTTATGATCACTTGCTTGGTGATTTTCTTGTAATACACACAGAATTTGATTGGTTAATAGCGCGCTTTGGGAGATGGAGAAACACACTAGTTGGGATTCTCTTATAATTGAGTTTACTCTATTTTAAGTTGGTCTCACTATACGTTACATAAATTTTCATAATTCGTATTATAATTTACGACGTAAAATTATAGTTTCTAATAGAAGTAACATAAATGTATGGCGTTGTTTCTATGTTTCTTACATCCAATACAAAAAAATGACATAATAGTAATTTATTTTTCAGTTACTGTATTACAATCGGAATAACAATAAACTTTATAGACCCGCAGTGTACTAACTTTAACCAAAATGTGAAAATTGGAAGGCAAAGGGAAAACTATGTGATGTGTATTAAATATTTTCTGACAATACTAAACATTCTTGATAATATGAAAATATAAAAAAATTGTTGGATACGATGAATCCAATTTAGTAGACAAGATTATTTATTTATTTATTTATTTATTACCCAACAGAATTATAATTCCATTTACAGGACAAAATGAAAATAAAATTGTAAATCATACACATAACAAGTACAACTCTTCCTAAATAAAAAAAATATAAAGGAGCCTAAAACAATACACAATATTCAAGCTAATAATATACAGTATGGTCATAAAGTTTGGAACCAAGCTTATAACCGCATTATTTTACATTTTTTGGAAAAACGCTCGGACTGGTAAATCTTCTTTTTTAAACGCCATCTTTTGACATACAATTTTTTCTACGACGCCATTGGTTTTCGAGTGATGACGTTATCAACACTTTCTTTAAATGGCAACCATATTATTTTTTTCTCGTTTTTGGTAGATCTTTATATCCACCAAATAGTGATATAAAACAATTGGTATGTTGCATCACAATTTTTTTGAAAAAATTATATAAATTTAGAAAAAAATACGAAAATTTTATTTTTGTACAAAATTAAAATTAAATTAAAAAAAATACATACATCTGAACTTAAATTTATTGTAACAGTTAACGTAAATTTTCAAAATGGACCCCACCAACCAACTGACACTGTCCCAGCCGAGTGTAAACACTTCGTATACTCGCCTCAATTATGACTGGCGATATTTGTGTAAGTTCTACGCGAATTCGTTCTTTTAAATCTTCTAAATTGTTCGGTTTGTTAAAATACACTTTCGATTTCAAATAACCCCACAAAAAACGGAGTCAGGTCAGGAGAACGAGGTGGCCATTCTATGGCGCCTCTCCGTCCAGTTCATTTATTGGGAAATATTTCGTCAACATAGTGGCGAACCTCTACACCATAATGGGGAGGCGCCCCATCTTGTTGAAACCAAATATTTGGATGGGGTACATCACCATCCTCGTGATTTGGGAAAATATCAGCGAACGCTGGAACCAGTTCAAATCTTAAAAATTCTAAATATTGCACAGCAGTCAAATTTCCTTCAAAAAAATATGGTCCTAAAATGCGTCGTCCAATCATTCCAACCCATACGTTAACTTTTCCTCTGCGCTGAGTATGTATGTTTATGAGTATTGTTCTGCGACCAATATCTGCAATTATGGCGGTGAACAGATCCATTTAGGCAGAACGTAGCTTCATCTGAGAAGACGATGTTTTCCAAGAAATTTGGAGCACACTTCTGTCTTGTGTGAGGACTTAAATATCCTTCTTGAACAAACCGGATCGTCAAAAGCACATGTACTCATGTTACTATGCAAAAAATTTACAAAAACAAAAACACGCACTTTTTTGCAAGATATTTCTTTATGACATTCTTGCTTCTTTTTATACAATTTATGTACAAAAATTTTAGTTTGAAATTGTTTCTATGGCGACAACATTGTTGAATTATTTACTTCTATTTTTGACGTTAAATTTTTGAGATATTGCGTAAAAATTGTTCATTTTCGCTAATATAAAAAATGGCACATTTATCTGAGCGAGAAAGAATCGAAATTTTAATTATGGTTGGGTATGGGGACAGACAAAGAACGCATGCAGAAGCATGCGATTTGTTTAACCATGAACACCCTGATAGACCTCCAATTACCAGGTCTACGGTGACAAAACTAGTTGGAAAGTTTACCGAAACTGGATCCGTAAAAGATCGACCACGGCAAGGTAGACCTCAAGTAGGAGAAGATGTGAAATTAAATGTGCTTCTAGAAGCAGAAGAAAGGCATCATGTTTCCACCAGACAACTTGCGTTAGCCAATCAGGTGGCTCACTCATTTGTCGTCAACTTATTTAAAAAAGAACACTATCGTCCTTACAAAGTTCAACTTGTACAGGAATTACATGAGGATGACGAAGATCGTCGACTGCAGTTCTGTGAAGACGTAATGTTACGTTGTGACCAAAATCCAAATTTCTTGGAAAACATCGTCTTCTCAGATGAAGCTACGTTCTGCCTAAATGGATCTGTTCACCGCCATAATTGCAGATATTGGTCGCAGAACAATACTCATAACTCATAAACATACATACTCAGCGCAGAGGAAAAGTTAACGTATGGGTTGGAATGATTGGACGACGCATTTTAGGACCATATTTTTTTGAAGGAAATTTGACTGCTGTGCAATATTTAGAATTTTTAAAATTTGAACTGGTTCCAGCGTTCGCTGATATTTTCCCAAATCACGAGGATGGTGATGTACCCCATCCAAATATTTGGTTTCAACAAGATGAGGCGCCTCCCCATTATGGTGTAGAGGTTCGCCACTATCTTGACGAAATATTTCCCAATAAATGGACTGGACTGAGAGGCGCCATAGAATGGCCACCTCGTTCTCCTGACCTGACTCCGTTAGACTTTTTTTTGTGGGGTTATTTGAAATCGAAAGTGTATTTTAACAAACCGAACAATTTAGAAGATTTAAAAGAACGAATTCGCGTAGAACTTACACAAATATCCCCAGTCATAATTGAGGCGAGTATACGAAGTGTTTATACTCGACTGGGACAGTGTCAGTTGGTTGGTGGGGTCCATTTTGAAAATTTACGTTAACTGTTACAATAAATTTAAGTTCAGATGTATTTTTTTTTAATTTAATGTTAATATTGTACAAAAATAAAATTTTCGTATTTTTTTCTAAATTTATATCATTTTTTCAAAAAAATTGTGATGCAACATACCAATTGTTTTATATCACCAATTGGTGGATATAAAGATCTACCAAAAACGAGAAAAAAATAATATGGTTGCCATTTAAAGAAAGTGTTGATAACGTCATCACTCGAAAACCAATGACGTCATAGAAAAAAATTGTATGTCAAAAGATGGCGTTTTAAAAAAGAAAATTTCCCTGTCCGAGCGTTTTTCCTAAAAATATAAAATAATGCGGTTATAAGTTTGGTTCCAAACTTTATGACCACACTGTATATGAATATAAACAAAAGTCTCCGCAAGCGATTAAAAGTAATAAAAACAAGAACATCCAGGAATTAATTGTCAAGATACATACATACTACAACGAATATTTATCGTGTCATAGAGAAGCCGTTTGAAGGTCAACAAACTATAGAAATGTATATCTGTATCAGAAGAAACCTGATTGAAGACAGGAGACCTGACCAACACATTGGTTCGAGGAAAAGGAAGATAGAAAGTACGGGAAGGACGTATGAAGAATTGTGGGACAACGAAATTAAAGTAAGATAATAGCGTTGCGCGGTCAAGTTTGTTGTGAAGAAGCCTATGAAGAAAGTTGAGGCTGGCTACAAAACGTCTAAAGGAGAGAGAAGACGTATTAAACCGAGAAAGGAGTTGAGTGTGATCAAACCCCATATGGGGATAGACGCCGTCCACCTTAAACCACATGTATATCAAAAATCGTCCCTGAACTTGCACAGGTAGACGTTTTAGTGCTTGATAAAATAGATACTATATCAAGCTGGCATATTCCAAACGTTATCTCACTAATGAGTTAAATAAGGAAGTCAATACGGTCGCGTTAGAAAATTCACCACAGTTACGGATAATAAATCTAAGAGTTTGTGTGGCCTGCTTAGACACATTGCTGATATGCTTATTGAAGGTCAGTTTCATATCGAAGGTAACGCCCAAGTCTTTAATTGATTCAATACGTGATATACTCATATTCCCAAGTTGGTAATTAAAGTGTATAACATTAAGTCTTTTGGTGAAAGATAAATTCTTGCACTTAACGGGAGTCAAACGTAAATTGATATGTTTATACCAAGTCTGCATGTTAACCAGATCGGCCTGTAGTCGAAGACAGTTCCTCGAGTCGGAGACTCAAGAAAACAGCTTCAAGTCATAGGCAAAAAAGGTTATTAGACTCGATCTGGTCTGAGGATCGCTAATGAAAATAATAAAAAGCAGTGGGCCTAAGTAGGAGCCTTGCGGAACTCCAGACGTAGCAATGTAAGGTGTTGATAAATATCCGTTGTAGAATATATGTTAAGGCCTGTTATGTAGGTACGAAGTTAAAAAGTCAACCAACGGTTTACTAAATCCAAAACTCGCCAAAATAGCGGGCAAAATAGCGTGATCTACTCGATCAAATGCCTTGGCAAAGTCAGTATATACGACATCAATCTGTGACTCGCAATCCAACACGTCAGCAACGTATTGAAAAAATACCGCAAGGTTAGAGACAGTAGATCGCTGTTTCATGAAGCCATGTTGTTTCGGTGATATTGCAGTCTTAATAAGAAGGTATACTCTTCGGTATAGTGCAATTTCAAAAATTTTCGCGAAGCTCGATATGATGGCAATAGAACGATGTTAGTAATGTCCGAAGTATCACCAGCTTTTAAGACAGGAACAATTTTAGTACTCTTCCAAATAGCGGGAAAAGCAGATGTAGCGAGAGCCAAATTAAATATCTTCGCTAATGGTATAGCAAACACGTTTCCACAGTCCCTCAGAGCAAAAGCAGGAATTTGATCATCTCCCGAGGTAAATTTATCCCTAAGCATCTTAGTGCTGAGCAGTACATCATCATCCGATAAGTGATGCAAATGGTGAAGCATTAAATTGGTTAATCGGAGATCTAGTTATTAGTCGTAGAGGGTGTATTATAAACGTTCAAAACGATCAGCGAAGGCGTTAACTATAGATTGAGGATCCTCAAGACTGACCTCCGAGAGCTGCATTCTACCTGGAATACGACTTTTCTTCTTCCTTTCGCCAATATAAGATCAAAATTGTCTGGGATTGTCTCTAAGTTTACTTTCAGTAATTCTAAGATAGTCCTTATAAGTTGAAGATATTTGTTTCTTAATTAATGCTCTCAGATGCTTGAACAGTGTTAGCGATGCAGCACTTTTGGTACTTTTAAAATACTTAAAGTATTTGTATTTTAATTTAAGGTTATAAATTATTTCGGGAGTATATAATTTAGGAAGACGTCGAGGGTGAACACAGAATATAGAGCATCGTAGAAAACTTTACACATGGTATCAACAGCTGAGACATTGTCCAAAAAGTCCCAATTAATACACAACAGCGCATTATATAAAAGAGGAAAATTTGCTTTGCGAAAGTTAAAAGACTTGTTATTGTTAATGGGAAAGTTGGTCGAGGTGTCTGAGGAAATGGAACTATTAATAATTAAAGGAGGATGGTGACTTCGCAATCCATATATAAGACGAGATCTAGTAATTTATTGTTAGAATTAGTAAGGCTGTTGTATTGATTAAGGTTGCACATGTCCATAAAAGGTGTTACAAGTATCGATTTAGTATCATTATCCGTATTTCTTAAAATAATTCCAAAAACGATTGGAAGTATGAGTTGGTATTTCAAAGAGTAATAACATAGAAGGAATCCAAGTTTATGGTACATTTGTCTCCAACGATGTCAACATAAGGAAATTCACGAAACACATCAGATAAATTTAAATTAATAAAACTTAAAGTACTCCTGTATGCTAGCAACGCCTCCTCCGTGAGACTGTCTTAGTTCTTCAAATCGTCGATCACAAAGGATGGCTAAATAGAGAAAAATAGGAATCAGGAAAAAAATTCGGCATTATAAATATCACTTGAAAACCACGTTTCACTAAGTACAATAACATCAAATGGCGAAGAAGTGACAGATGGAAAAAACTGAATGGTCTTTGTTCTCAATCTACGCACGATCTGATAGTAACAAGTAAGATTATTTCTGTTGGGCGAAACTAGTTTAACGAGACCAGTTTAGGAACACCCATGATGTACTCAATTTGCGGGATTCACCGTTTCCCACACGCTATCGCAATTCCAGTCCACAAGGAATTGAAATGCTGCTGCTGACGAGGAGTTCGGTCGAAAGCAATACGAACATCTTTAGAACTGTCATCTCGAAGAGATCCCCTAGTTCTACCGATAACATCATGAACCTATTGCTCATCTTTCAAAGTTATTTTGATGGGCCTAGGATTGGATTTGTTCGGAACCACTTTCCCTAAATCCACTGGTGAAGCGCCAGCA
This sequence comes from Melolontha melolontha, assembly GCA_935421215.2. Lineage (NCBI taxonomy): Eukaryota > Metazoa > Arthropoda > Insecta > Coleoptera > Scarabaeidae > Melolontha > Melolontha melolontha. The sequence continues at coordinate 166,651,192 of OW285235.1, forward strand.
TCAGCAGAGTGTTGGCTTAAGATGTTACGACATGTATCTGGTAGGGATGCGTCCTCAGGCAAGCCATAATATAATATTGCACTTTTTCCTCTCGCGCTCCCGGATTTCCTGGATTACCTCGTCAAAAATCCTGAGCACCCAATGAATGGTTTTGTTGAGTTAAAGAATGCATTCTTAAACTAATTTCGTCCTTTAAGGCAAAAATTGCGGCTTTTAATTCAACCATATCATTTCCACTGCGCGCATGTCCAGGAAACGCCCCGCTTCGAACGAATAACCCAGACCTCAGAAATAGTAACATCGACGCATTGGTAATAATACTTTCTTGCATATGTCGCATGTGAACGTTTTATGCTCCTCAACAGAGACTTCTTCGATTCCATTAGTTTCTATCTTCGATTTCATTAGTTTTCTTGAAAATAATCTACGGTATATTATAAAATAAAAAATGAAGATCGACAATTAACTTTCATTAGTCGATTGTATTATTATATCTCGCTCTTATACAACTTTATCTGAGTTTTATAATCACTCTACTTTTATTTTTAATTTGGTTACTATTATTTTGTGGATAGCCTTATCTAATAAAGGTTGTGTAGTCGACATGTTTGATTGCTTGTCAAATAAATCAGTTCTTTTTCATCGAAAATCTTCGAGTGAACTCTTCCAAAAATAACTTTTAAATAAAACCTTAGGAAAGTTGAGGTTTTATTTCTATTCCAACATTTACTTAGTACTTATACGAGGGATACTGTTAAAATTTACGGAATCAAATACTACTTGAATTGCCAGCATTCCACAATTATCATATTCGTAAAATTTGACATTTTTAACCTATAATTCAGTTGACAGTTCGATTTAAAACCGGACAGCTTTGTCTCAACAGAATTTAACTAAGTAATAGTTGTGTCAAAAATGGAAATTTTGAATCGTGATTTTCGATTGATGATTTTTTACGATTTTCGATAAGGTTTGACACCAAAACAGTGTGTGGAAAAGTTTAGTTCGGTATTCGGGAATGAAGCACCATACAAAACTATGGTTTACAAATGGTTTGCAGAATTCAAACGTGGAAGACCAACGTTTGGTGACGATCTTCGTGAAGGGCGTCCATGCACCTCTGTTGTTGCGAAAAATATCGATGCTGTGCTTCAAGTGATTTTATCAGATCGACATGTGACATACAGTGAGATAGAGGCGTCCTTATGCATTGCGGCGAAACAAATACATACGATTTTGCACGATCATTTACATGTCATGAAGCTTTCCAATCGTTGCATCTCTCAAAATTTAAAAGACGAGCAAAAAGAGGCACGTGTCAAGTGATGCAAGGAAATGTTAAAATAATTTGATTGTGGTCGTTCAACTTCTGTATATAACATTGTAACAGGTGACGAATCCTGGATATATTCATATGAGTCTCAAACTAAGCAGCAATCGACTTGTATGGGTGTTTCAAAATAAACCTAAACCAACAAAAGTGGTGTAGTCACGAAGCGTTTCGAAAAGAATGATTGCTTGTTTCTTCGTAAAAACAAGAAATACTCGCCTTTAGGATGTATACACTCATCTTAAAGGGGAGTATTTTGAGAAAAAGTAAAGCGATTTACATAGCGTACAGTAACACCCCACTTTACGCGAGGGATACGTTCCGCAAAAAATCGCGTTAAGTGAAATTCGCGTATATCGGGGTTTACGATTAAACATAGTCAAAAGTTAATACAAACCATTTGAATCAATCACTTTAATTCTAAGAACACTTTATGCAGTATTACATGTTTTTTTTTACGGAAAAATACATCTATTCTCTTTTGGGTAGCGTTTCTTTTACGTTCTTGTAAAATACGTTCATAACACCCAACGCTGTTTTTAATTGTTTGACACGGTCAAAACACGGTCATCATCACTGTCTATGCTTTGCAATATGTCCAAACCTGAATAAATTTTTGAAAGAGCATTTTGTATTCCGCTTGAAGATAAAACTCTCTCTTCTGCTTGTTCTTCCTCATCGTTGATGGGATTATTCTGTAACTCGATCAGATCTTCATTGCTGAGAGGTTCGTCGTGCGTTGCTACAAATTGTTCGAGATCTTCTACCGCGACATCTTCAAGTTCAGACCCCTCAATCATTGCAGCAAGGTCTTCAAGCACTTGTCTCTGCATCTGGACAATTCTTCTAGGTGCCTCCACTACATCTGGCCAAAGATTACGCCACACCCAGTTCATACAACTCTTTTTAAGTTCGTTCCAAGCCTCGTCTATGTTGTAAATAGCCTTGATGATGTTGTATGACTTCCGCCACTCTCGCATAGACTGTCTTTCTTCCTCGTCAGTTTCATGAATTAGTTGGCTAAAAGTGCGGCGATGGTAATAAGCTTTGAAGTTTGTTATTGCTTCTTGGTCCATAGGTTGTAATATTGACGTAGTGTTTGGTAGAAGGAACTTCACGGACACTTTTAAGTCTCTCGGCGTATCAAGTGAGGTTGGATGTCCTTGGCCATTGTCTAAGACTAATATAACTTTACGTTCAAGCCCATTTCTGCCACAGTAGGATCTGACTGACAGGCAAAAACTATTAGAATACCAATCTTGAAAAACTTCCCGTGTAACCCACGCCTTTCTGTTGGACTGCCACACGACTGGTAGGCTGGTCTTGTCTGTACCTCGCATTGCACGGGGTGTTTCTGAATGGTACACCAGTAAAGGTTTCAGTTTGAAATCACCAGTGGCATTATCACTCAGTAGAAGTATTTGTCGATCATTCGCAGCTTTGAAACCGTTGGTTTGACGTTCCTCTTTAGAAATGAATGTTCGAGATGGCATTTTTTTTCCAGTAAAGCCCGGTCTCATCAATATTGAAGATGAGACAAGCAGGAATTTTTTCTCGTGCTACGAACTCTTGAAACTTGTCTAGAAACTCAGCTGCAGCTTGAGTGTCTCACCTGTTATGTGGATATTGTGAAGATTGGAACGCTGCTTGAACCGATGAAACCAGCCTCTGCTGGCAGCAAAAGTCGGAGTGGAACTCCCTTCACCTTCTTCTGTCTTTAGCATCTCATAGAAAGATTTTGCATTTGTGCATATGAGATCTTGACTCAGTGGTGTGTTCTTATTATTTAAATCTTCGATCCAGACTGCCAGCAACTTCTCCATTCTTTCTAGGATAGAGGATCTGGAACAAGAAAGTTTTCTTGCACTTATAGGTGTTGAACTTTCGCTGGAAAGTTTAATTTTTTCCCGATTTTTAAAAATCGTTATCACAGTCGATTCTGAGAGTCCAAAATCTCTGCCAACAATTGTTGCTTTGCCCCCATTTTCCATTCTTCGTAACACCTTCATTTTCAATTCCAAAGTTACGCTTTTACGCTCTTTTTTCGTCATAGGCGGCATTTTTAACGTAGCGTTAAATTATGTATGTATCTCCACCAAACGTTAAAACACGACTGCCAGCCGAGATAAAAATATGGAACAAACGAAACAAACGAGGGAATCCCCATAGAACAAAGTCGTAGGATGGGGAATCCCCAATTATTAAATCAGAATGGTCAGAGAAAGCGGGCACTCCCGCGACCAAGGAAAAGTCAATGACTACATTATGTACATAGATACATATTCTTAAGTACAAAGCAATACGCACAATTTTAACGCGAAATTTGAAATTCGCGTTAAAGCGAAACCGGGCATAACGGGGTCGCGTAAAGCGGGGTATTACTGTAATTTGTTTTATTTCACAATTTGCCGCGAATTTTAGCAGTGGCCCTCGTATATCTGAAAACGCTTTCTATTTTGAGATGTAAGGGTGATAAATTGAGCGCCACGTCTGCCTCTCCCTAACCCGCGCCATTTTTTGACACATTTAACATCTTAACTATTTCATCATCCCAAGTTTTTTTGGGCCAACTTTTTCTTGTTCTTATTTCCTATAATACCTCCGTCATTCTGTTTTCTGGGATCCTAATCATATGTTTCCACCAATTTAATTGTCTTTCACTTATCACTGCCTTTTTGCGTATGAAGGTCTTCAACAATGAATAGCATATCCTGTTAGCTGTAGTTATTCTATTATCCACTTCCACGTCCATCTCTCCACTATATTCTATCATTACACCCACATACTCGTACTTTATACTTTTAGTCTCCTTTATTGTTTCGGCTGCTGATTTTTCTTTACATTGTTTCTTTTGTAGGTGCACATATAATCAGATCACTAGCATACATTAATTATTTTATGATTACTGGTGATAACCTCTTGTATTCTAAGACAACTTTTTTGATGATTTTTAAGACTTCATTCATAACGATTATAAAAAGCAGTAATTCTTCAGTCAAGTACCGCCATAAAAAGAAATCGCACTGTGTTAAATCGCAGGAACAAGGTGCCCAAATTGTGTTTGTATTTAAACTAATAATTCGATCTCCAAAAATTTCTCTCAGAAAAATAATGTTTTCATTGGTAGTATGTACATGAGCTCCATCTTGTTGGAAGTAGCCTTCCTATAACTTATCATCGTGTAACATATTTACAAATGGTATCAAAATTTCCAGTCTGTAACACACAGCGTTTAATATTTAATATAAAAGGTGTAAGCATTTTTTGGGTACTGTTTGAAATTTTGTATTTTTAATCGATATACCTTTAAAAAATATAGGTCCAATGCTTCTCTGGCAAATAGCTGCCCAAACTCCAATTTTCTGTGGATGCAGGGGTGCTTTCACAAAAAAAGGTGCGGATTATTTGCGCTCCACATCTTCATGTTTTGAGAATTTGCATAGCCAGAGAGATGAAACCAGGCTTCATCAATAAACTACACATTTGAAATGCCCCCATCATTAACAACACAATGGTTAATAAATCTTTGACAAACTTCCTGTCGTTTCGGTCTGCCCACAGGAAGTATTTCATGAGTCGCTTGCAAGCGGTAGGGATGTAAATCTAGATCATGCTTAAGGATACGCCTGCAAGAGCTATAAGAAAGATCTAATTCTTGGTGTAAATATCGCACAGAAAGCTGAGTATATTTTTCTACCAATTGCTTTATCGCTTCAATATTTTCCTCATTTCTAACTGTTGGCCTACCACTGCCCTTTTTGCGATCCACATTTCCTGTTTTCCTAAATAATTGCACAAAACGGCGAATACATGTGAAAAACTATGTGACAGCAATATCTCGATATTCTTTTTAAAAAATCCTGATATGCATCCTTGATATAATAAACCCATTCACCATTAATTTTAATACTATTTATAAAATAAATTTCAGCCAAGTGCCGTTTCTGTTGTCCGTTAAATACAAAAGCCTTTATTAAATACGATTTAGTTTTTGCAGCAATTATAAAAAGAAGGCAATATTTTAGAGAAGAATATGAAAAAAAAATCATATAAGCGACGTCTTAAATAGAACCCGTAATTTCTGTTCATATGCTGTTATTATATTGTGGAAGTAGCGGCATAAATTTAATGTAATTTGTTTTTACAAATGCCTTCTAACTATAAAGGATAGATACTATGCCCATACCTGGCTGTTCTTGTAAGGTTTTGAATATATTCAAGACCCTCTCCTTATCTTCTACTGTAAAATGTTTGACGGGGCTCTTTTTAGGAGATGAATTCTCCATAATGCTACCCAAAGCAGACTGATACCACAAAGGATTACACATAGGGTTTAATTTATAACCTATAAAATAGATATTTGGGAATCATCTTCTGATATATTTCATGCACTTATTTACGTTTGTCACAAAGACGATGTACAGTAGCCTCTAAAAAGACATTTTGTTGAATATTAAGCAAGTAAACTGAGAAAGAATAAAATAATATATATATCAAAAACCCTTTTACCCTAAAGGGTGTCGGATAAGTACAGTCTAATCTAAATCATTCACAAAATTTCTCCATAATGTTCGGTTACTGGCCAGTGATTTTGCTTCTTTCCAGCTCCTTCCTCTCTTCTGGATGCTATTTCCAATGATATCCTCCCATACTTGTCGCGGCCTTCCTCTTGTCCTTTCATACTGGACTTTGGCTTCATATATTAGCTTTACTGGTCTAGTGTCGCCCATTCATTGTAAATGCCCCACCAATGTAGTTGCCGCTGTTCAATAATAAAGTCCATTATCGATTGTATCTTCAGTTCCTCTCGTATTTGTGTATTTCTCATTTTATCCTTTCTAGTTACGCCTCTCACTCTCCTAAGATATCTCATTTCTGCAGCCTGGATTTTGCGTTTTTGTCTATTATTCAGTACCCATGATTCACATCCGATTGTCAGAACTGCTCTGTAGACTGCTTTGAATACTTTTATCTTGGTGTTTCGTGATATTTCTTTTGTCATAATGAAGTTCTTAATCATTGCGTAATACAATTTAGTTACCTTTTCAATTCTTTCATTAATTTCTGACTCATTTTTCCCAGTGTTTTCTATCAGGACACCTTGATAATGAAACTCATTTACTTGTTGAATAGTTATTCCTTCAATTTGGATATTTAGTTGTTCTTCACCTGTGGTCATTACTTTTGTTTAATTTTTATTTATACTCATTCCTTTTTTTTAAGTGTTTCGTTCCATATATCTATACTTTCTTGCAGGTTATTTCTATTAGTATTATGTCATCTGCGAATGCTGCCTCAGCTACTTGTATCCTCTCTAGATTCCTGTATCCAATTTGAATTTTTTTCGTCTGCATTGAGCATTGTTTTATTACATCGTCCACAAATACAATGAACAGTACGGGACTTAATCCTCCGCCTTGCCTTAACCCATCTTGAGATACAAATCCCTCGGATCTCATGTTACGCCTTATGATATAATTTAGGTTGTTCTGATATAACCGGTGGATATTCCATATTATTTTTTTGTTGACTCCCCTTATTTCAAGAGCTTTCCATATTTCATATCTTGATACTCTATCAAAGGCTTTTTCTAAATCAATAAATGCGAAATATGCCTTTTTCCCTTGTTGCAATCTTTTATTAACTATTTGTTTTAGTGTAAATATATGATCTTGCGTGCTCCTTCCTGGTCTGAATCCACTTTGCGATTCCGATAGTGATGGTTAGATTAACGGTCTTAGCCTGTTGTTAATTAACTGCTCATATATTTTGACGACTGTGCTTAGTAACGTTATAGCTCTGCAGTTATTACAATCTCTATAACTTCCCTTTTTGTATATCGGTGTTATTAGTGCCACTTCCCAATCTTCTGGTATATTTTCGTATTTCCACGCCATGTTAATGATCTCCAGAAGTATCTTTGTTCCTACTACACCAATGTTCTTAATAATTTCTGCCACAATTTTGTCATTTCCAGGAGCTTTTCCATTTTTCCATTTTTCAATTTTTTTATTACATCAGTTAATTCTTCTAGAGTAAATTCTGTATCCTCATCTGCTATATTTCCACTTTCTATAACAGTCTCGACATTTTTGTGTCCTTTGCTGCAGAGTAGCTCCTCAAAGTATTCCTTCCATCTGTTCATTACCTCTCTTTCATCAGTGATTATTTCTTGCTGTTTATTATATATGCTTCCATCATCTATTGATTTTGCTTTTCTGCCCGATTTCAAAACTTTATAGAATAGTTTCTGATTACCAGTGCTATCTCTCTCCATTCTATCACCAAATTCTTTCCATTTATTTGCTTTTGCTTTTAAGACTAATTCTTTTACCCGTTTCCGTTGCCTTTGGTACATTGTGTATTGTTCTGTTTTCTTATTTGCTAAGTACTTTCTCCACAATTTCTTTTTATTTTTGATTTCCTCTTTTATGTCGTTCGTCCACCAAGCAGTCTTCTTCCTTGTGTTACATATTTTGTATACTCCGCATATTTCACGGGCAGCTTCTACAACTATATGTTTGAACATATTCCATTTTTCTTCTAAATTGTCCAGATTTGTTATCTCTGACTTTTCTTCAATATTTTTTCTAACTAATTGTTCATATTTTCTGGCTATTTCCTGTTCTTTTAATTTATATGTCTTTATTGACGTGAATTCTATTTTCTTTATTTTAATTCCATTGTCATGTTTATTTTCTAGTTCTTTGATTCTAGCTACTACCAAATGTATCTCCGCCCCTCTCCTAACTTTGACATCTAAGACAGATCTTCTGTTTTCCCTTTCTACCAGCACACAATCAATTATAGATTTTTCCCCTGTATTGTGTTGCAAACGCCTATATTTGTAAATATCCTTGTGTTTATAGAATGAATTAGTTATTACGAGATCATGGTTTAAACAAAAGTCCAAAATTCTTTTTCCATTATCATTTCTAATTTCCTCTCCATGTTCTCCCATAACTGCCTTATAACCGTCGTTTTTTTTTTTTGCTATTCTGCCATTGAAGTCCCCCGCAATAAACAATATTCCTTTGGCTACATCCATTACTAATGTCAGCTCCTCCCAGAATTTATCTTTTTCTTCTACTTTGTCATTGTCATTAAGGCAATACTCTGCTATTATTGTGATTATATTCTGTTTACTGTCTTTAAGCTTCACTACTAATATGCGCTCTGATATAGCTTCCCATTTACTTATATTTCTTCTTAAATTTCTGTGTATTATTACACCTACTCCAGCTGCTGCTCTATTACACGAATTTACGCCGCTATGCAGTAATATGTGGTCATTATCTAGTACTTTCTCCCATTGGCCTTTCTTTTTTGTTTCGCTAATACATAGTATTGTTAAACGCGTTTCTTCAAATTCACTTATGAGTTCACTTTCCTTTCCGCTTAAACTTCTAACGTTCCAAGTCGCTAATTTCCATTCTTCTTTTTGTTCGAACTATCATTTCCATGCCTTATCGTATACTTATTTATTTCGTATGTTTAATTTTGTCAACGTCCATTATCATTGCCGTGTCAACCTCCTTCTTTCCATCTATACATTGGTTTCTTAGTTTTTTAGAGCTTTTCGTTGTTTTTGTCCCATTTCCATTCTTCATCTTCAATATATAATTTCCGAAACGCAATTTTAACCCGCTTGCCACTTTCCTTTTCTTCTTTTGCCCTATTTCTAATTATCTTTTGTATATCTCTGCCTTGTTTAGATAAGTCGTCGTTGATAAAGACCTTTCTCCTCTCCTTCCCTTCAATTTGTATTTGTTCTGCATAACTTTTTCCTTGTCTGTCGCATTTTCCATTTGTACTAGGCAAGTTTTTTCCGCTAGTTTAATCACTCTCTTTGTTTTGACTTTTAAATGCAACTCTTTCTCTATAAACTCCATTTTTTTTTATTTCCTCCTGATTGGTTGCATTCACTGATAGTCCTTGTACAACTACATTATTTAGTCTCTTCTTATTTTCAAAACGCTCTAACCTGTCATCTATTATTATTATTCCTCTTCTCAATTGGGAATTCTCTCTTATCAATTTTTCATCCTCTTTCCTCATTCCTTCTATTTCTTTTTTGTACCCCTTCTGTTCCTCTCTCATTTCTTTTATTTCTTCCGCTAAGGATTTCATTGTCATTTGCAGTATTTCCATCATGTTCCTCATCGCTTCTATATTATCCTCCTTTTCTTTTGTGTTTTTATCGGCGATCTAGCTATTTTCTTACCTTTACTGAAGGCATGTTCTTCTACATCCTCTTTAGAACACTTTCTCTTCTTCTCATCGGTGGAGTATTCATCACTATCTTCAGAACGTCCCCTTTCTACACATTTATTTCTTTGTCCCTTTTTCTGTTTAAATTATTTTGTTAGTCCGGTCCTGTCTTCTTATTTTTCGAACTTTGTAGCCGTTTTTATTTGTCGATATGTTTTGCCGCCGCGCAAGAAACCAAACCCCGGTCAACCCGTCGTAGATTTGGCCTCTATTGACACGTTTTCTATCTCTTACACAATTATTTACTATTATATTTATATATATATATATATATATATATATATATATATATATATATATAGTTTTTAGTACTGTATTATATTAACAGCTCGTAATTTATCGATATATCGAAAATAATTACGGAGCTGTTCTTTACACACACTGTTAGCCACTTGCCAGAGCCGAACTCTTTAAAATAATAGGAATACAAAATCGAAACTATCAAAACATTCCACTCGATTTATCCTGTTGTAAGCGTTCACGCAAACGAAGCAATAGTAAGCGCTATTGTGTTCTAGATTCATGAACGCATGATGCTGGGACAGACAAATTTTACAGCAATGACTCCCTTACCGCATACAGTAAAGCCATAGAAGACAGCATGGAAGAAAGTGGTTTTCATCGGACCAATACAGTCGTAACAAACGGGAAATTCTATTTACGTGTCTCCACTATAACAAAAACAATTTGTAGAAAGCAAAAAGTAGTTAATGTTATTAAAAATGTTATTGTTTTATACAAATGGTTAGGTTTTACCCACTCAAGTATATTTCAAATTGTTTTTGTAATAAATTATTATTCAGATTTGGTTAAGACACGGTCTGTATTAAGAACCTCAAGTATTTTACGTGGAATTGCATTATATATACTAAAGCAATAATCTTTAGGAAGATTCTAATACGTATTTTGAATGACGTTTATTAGTTCTTCAATATTTCGGAGCCTAGTGCTTCGGTTTATTATTATTTTAACCAACAAACTTAATACGTTTTCAATGGCGTTAAGTTCAAGACTATGAATGGGCCAAGCAAGAATATTGATATTATTTTCTCGAAAGTAGTCGATTACCGTATTCACTATATGGACATAATTATGATTATCTTGGAATATAAAATCTCGAAATAATACTGTTACGGAAAGAAAGATGACGATATGTCAGAACGCTGGGCCCACGTGTCGATATCCAGCTCCAAACGTCCATCTCTCTTTGAATTACTAATATAATTTTCGTATAGTCTATTTACGATTTCAGACGAGGCACGTCATAGTCGGTAAAATCAGGCACCGTAACCTAACACGAGGGATATATTGAAAATTTCGCGAACCAGGAGTATAGTTGGTAGCTGACCTATGGTTTATACAAATTCGACTAACTTCACATTTATGTGGGTGAAAACAACTGACAGAACCAATAAATGTCAAATAGTTTTTTTACGGTGACAGTTAGAAGTTAGCGATACAGTAACAAAATGAATTTAACAGGAGAACACTATCGTGCGATGATTTACTATGATTTTCGAAGTGATTTAAGTCAACAAGAATGTGTCCAGCGAATGAAGACTGCGTTTGGTAGTGAAGCACTATCTAAAACTACAATATAATATATTGTTGCAAAGTTCTATTTTTTTGGAAAAATCGTTTCCGTTTATGTTACTTTGATAATGTAGTGATAACTAAAGCCTTCGTAATTTTTTTTATATAAAAAAAGGTTAGGCCTTAAAAATGGTGGACTAGAGTTGTTTTTGACAGAAGAAGTTATAGAAAACGATATAAGAAACAAAAAAGACTTTATTCTCAGTAAAAGAAACAAAATCCAAAAATAAACAAGAAATTGCATATTTATTGATAACTTAAACAATAAAAACCGTAACTTAGAATTCCCCACCACTGCTGTTTTCATCACTATTAATATCTACCAATACACCACACGAATCTGAAACTTCTTTTATATGAAGATGATTTTCGCTTTGTAAGTAGTTTAAATAGTACTGACGATGCTCCGGAACTTAGAGACATTGTGCTAAGCTGTAGAGAAAGTTTAGTTTTTGGGACATTATTTTTATTTTTCCATCATACAAAGAAGAAAGTGATAGTTCGGAGAATAGTTTCCTTCTGTTTCGCACGATAATAGTCTCCCATGATCCAGAATAGAAATGTTTCACTTTAATTTGATCAGTTAATTCACAGAAGATACCTAAAACTCTGAAACTTTTAATCTTCTTAGGTGGTTTTGACAGGGATAAAAAATATGGTTGTAAGGCTTCCAAAAAATTTAAGAAGCCGGCTTGTTTCATCTTCACTAAATCGAATGGTTTGGGCTTTCTTCATGCTTTTAACATAAGACGGTCCCAATCTGATTGAACTTAATCATGCAGTAATTTTTGTTCTGGCCTGGACAGCCGTCACTGAATAATTCCAAATCATCTTTTGGATCATCCATGTCTTTTATATATAGTAACAAAGACGTTACATTGTTCTGTGCTTTCTTCGCAACTGTTTCATCATATACAAACATGGTAGCATCATTTGATGCCAAATCAGGCACCCCAAAAATGTAATACCAGAACTGACTTGCATAAAATACTTCTGTTCTACTGTTCTAATATGGAGCAATGGCTGGTTCTGTATATAATCGAAGCTAATGCATGTGATACGTCCCTCTTGTGCTTTCTGTTTGGTCTGCCTTCTTCAGCTTTAGCGTGATGAAGTGCTCTTTCAGTTTCTAGTTTTTTTTTATTAATCCATGTTAGAGCAGGTATTTAGAGCTGCACTAAACCAATCATAAATTGTGCACGTATCTGACAGTGGTAACCCGAAACGAATATTAAACTTTTCGAAAATTTTCCAAAAACAACTGGTGCATAACATCATGGATAGACTTTCTGGTAGATATAAACTATGAGGATTATTCCTTCGCGAGTAATGTGGCTGACGTGCTTTAAATGATTGAATGTGTCAGATTGCTAAATCAAGTATTGGATCTGGAGTTTTGTTAAATCTATTTGAGTACATGCCTTTTCTGTCATAAGGTGCTGATCCTTTTGTTAGTAAATGGTTCTGAATTTTTTTCAATATGGATCACGTAATACCAAACATGCTTAAGAAAGCCTTTGCACAAACTATACGTTCTGTAGCATCTATTTATACTTTGTACTCAAAAACTAGAGTTGAATGGTTTTACACGATTTGGATTCTCTGTATAGTCGGAATCCGCATCTTCCCCCTCATTTACTGTTAGCCTGGGCTTACGATGAATAGAGGCAGTAACCCCAAAATAAACCAGCCAGGTGCGGGTCTTCTTCGTTCCTCGAGGTCTTTGAATTGAACTGATTTAGTAAATCAGCACCATGATTTTCTGATATGTTTTGTGAAACATTGAAAACGAGAACATCTGTAAAGTCACTACTTAGTCCTTAATCAATACACAAATTGGTTAATTCCTACTTGCAATCTGGACCGGTCTTCCGAGTAGCTGCCTATTTTCCGACATGATTTATATGTTCCTCGCCCTTAATTTTTTTATTCTTTATCTCGAACTCTCTCTTTACGCGTTTCTTCTTCTTGCGTTTGCACTTTTTCTTATTGTTTTCATCACAAAACATGTTATCCTGGTTATCCACCATTTTTACCGTCACTGCTATCGAACGTAATGGTTGTAATTTCTGGCAAAAATAACCTTTGTCTGGGACAATGGTCGTTCTTCCTGGAAATGCCATTGGACTATGGTCGTTTTTGCAAAAACCCGTATATTTCGCACTGCTTTATCTCCGGACTATTGCTGGTTTTAAGGATACCGAATCATCGGCTATTCGGGTCACCTCGGAGTTACACGAAACCGTGAAAACCTCAAACCTGGAATTTTTGGACTAAGGGTGTTCTTGTAAAAAAAGCCCTTTATTAAAATACCCACGTGATATAAAGATACTAATGGGGTTATACTAGGGTTATACTGCGTTTATGTTGTCTGCCTGCAAATAACTCGCGCGTTGTTGACAGATTGTGGAATTTACAAAAATTATTTTCACATTTAGGTTATGTCGCATCTAATTTAGTTCACATTTGATGAAATAAATGACGTTTGTAGAATATAGCCTGTAAATGACCAATACAATTGACAACACAGCATAGAGGACATCAATGACGTGAGCGCACTCTTATCGAGAAAATCCTATATCTAGTTTTGGTATTGAATCACTTTATGATTAGAACGTTTTACGTACCTACGTTCGAAACATTTTGTTACTCGCCGACAACGACTTGAACCTAAAAAGTTAGACTCTTCTACGGCTTTAATAACCGCGGTAAAAGGATTGACTCTTGCTTATACTTGTACTAAACGCCGTTCACGATTCCAAGACGTGCACGTCATCAATGATGTCAAAGCAATGTTGCGAAATCATTTGCAAAATCCATTGGCAAAATCGAGTTGTTTATATTTTAGTTTAGGATTGTAAATGCTTATGTCAAACATGCAATATTTAGGTTATAATTTATAATTAACCGAATTTATTAATTCTCTTACAAAGTAATCAAACAATCAAATCAGATGAAAACTTTATACCTATTTAATGATAAATAGAATACTAAAAAGACATTTATGTTACATCAGTATATATGTTGAAAGAAAATGACAGATACCAGGTATTATAAACCAGTAACAACTTAAAAATAAGCGACACATTAATCTGAAAATAAATCGCCGTCATTCTCAGAGTCTTCGCCAAGATTAATAATAAATTTGCTATCGCATTAAATATGCAATGGTACGGTGACAGACGGAGAACAATGTGGCCATACTGATGGGTTAGATTATCAATTTCATAGACCGGTGCAGATCTATTCCTAGACAGAATTATAACCACAAATATGAAAAACACCATGTCTCCAGTATAGTACGTACACTCTTCTTGGATCATCCTTTTTATAATGGTACCTAATGTTTCGCAACACTTTCCATAAAGATGTTAGGGTAATATTTTGTTCTAATGAGCGATCATTAAAATTTTCACTCGTAGCTGGCCGTGTATATAAAAATTATGTCGTAGCTTTAAGCATTAAGATGTTATTTCAAACATCTGTCAGTGTCAAATATATATTTTAAAGCTTCATCAAAAGAAATAGTAATGGCCTTTAATGATATGCATAAAGCGTTTATGGTAGAATGTTACTTCCTGACATCTCAAAAAATTTATGGTATTTGGCAGCATTCAATAGAAAATTGCCTTGCGGAGTTTGAAGAGAGATATCCAAATACTGTTTCCTAGCTATAAAACTTTCCGTGATACGCTAATGCATTGTGTAAATCTTTTTCGTCAAACAGGCAGTATTTTAAGGAAAAAAGGAAGCGGTCCTCCTCTCAAGAGAAGTCGCGGCGTAATTGAAAATGTCAGACAAATTATTAACGAATCTCCTCAAACATCTATTCGCAGAGTTTCGCAACAAGTAGGGCTTTCGTATGGAACATGTCAAAAAATTTTAAAGAAGGACTTGCACATGTATCCATATAAATTAACTTCTGTACAAAATCTATTACCTACGGATTATGAAAAAAGAACACAATTTTGCCAATGGTTTATTCAAACAATGACAGACAATATTTTAAATCATACTTTTTTCACCGATGAAGCTTGGTTTTATTTGAAAGGTTATGTTAATTCGCAAAATATGCGTATGTGGTCCAGTGAAAATCCTCATTTCTACAGAGAAGTTCCTCTACATCCAGAAAAAATAGGCGTATGGGTAGGTATGAGTCGTCACCGATTAATAGGACCAATATTCTTTGAGGGCACGATAACATTGGAGAAATATCGTAACGAAATTCTCAGTGTTTTTACTAATCAATTGACTAATGATGAACTCCAGGTCGGATATTTTCAACAGAATGGGGCTACATCTCACGTTACACTTGAAAATATTCAGTTTTTGCAACAATTTTATGGCGATAGGATAATAAGTAGAAATACAGCGATTCCATATCCACCACGATCGTGTGATTGTTAACACAAAAGAATCCATGACTGTTAAGTCATGGATTTTTTTGTGGGGCCATATATAAAGAATATTATTTATGAAACACCAATTAATAATATACAAGAGTTAAGACATAAAATCATAGAAAAATGTGAACACATCAATAACTCACCGCAAATACTGATCAATGTTTTCAATGCTCTACGAAATAGAGTGCGATTATGCTCGGTGGAGAATGGTCAACATTTTACACATTTTTTATAATATTCTATTACTTTGTATAAAAATTATAAATATATTTAATATAAAAGTCAGCATTTCAAATTATTTTTTAACAATCATGACGTTTGAAATTATATTGACAGATCTCCTCTAATAACTTAAGTTAGGACATACTTTTTTGTGTACATGGCTTACTTGAGCGAAAATTTTAATGATCACTCGTTATAATTATACTACAATTATAATGTGTTTTTTAGCTGCATGAGAACTATCGATATCGATAACTATGGTTTGACAGCTGAGAATGTCAAACTGTGTTGACATTTCTGTTCAGTAAGGTTTGGCAAGTCATCATGAATCGTTTAACGCCAGAACAACGCTTCCAAATTATGGAAATTTACTTTGAAAAAAATAAATTTGTTCGCGAAGTTCATAGAGCGCTTAGTCCATTTTACGGTCAACATAATCGGTCTAGTGAGCAAGCAATTCGTGCAGTTATTGATCGTTTTCGCACTAATTATATTCTTCTCGATTCAAAACCATCAACAAGACAAATAAATATGCGTATCGAAGAGAATATTGCTGCTGTAGCGCGAAGTATTGAAGAAGACGCCGAAATGTCGATTCGTCGTCATTCTCAACTTGTTGGCCTTTGTCCTTCGACTACGTGGAAAATTTTACGTAAGGATATTGGCCTACGTGCCAATAAAATACAGCTCGTGCAAGAATTGAAGCCAAACGACCATCGTTTGCGTCGGATTTTTTGCTGATTGGGCTCATTTGAAACTGGCCGAAGCCGAGCATTTTTATCAAAGAATTGTGTTTAGTGATGAAGGTCATTTCTGGTTAAATGGCTACGTCAATAAACAAAATTGCCGTATTTGGAGAGAAGACAATTCTCAAGCCGTTAACGAATCACCATTACATCCATTAATTGACTGTTTGGTGCGGTTTACACGCTGGCGGCATCATCAGTCCTTATTTCTTTCGAAATGAGCAAGGAGCTGCCGTTACGGTGAATGGCGAGCGCTATCGAGACATGCTGACTGAATTTTTGTTTCCAAAAATTAATCAGCTAAACATCAACGACATTTGACACGCAACAAGACGGCGCAACTTGCCATACAGCGCGCTT
Source organism: Melolontha melolontha (assembly GCA_935421215.2). Lineage (NCBI taxonomy): Eukaryota > Metazoa > Arthropoda > Insecta > Coleoptera > Scarabaeidae > Melolontha > Melolontha melolontha. The sequence goes on from OW285235.1 coordinate 166,668,120, forward strand.
AACAATCGATTTATTGCAAAATCAATTTGGTGACAACTTTCTTTCCAGATGAGGTCCTGTTCACTGGCCCCCTTGTTCGTGCGATATAACGCCTCTGGATTACTTTTTATGGGGCTATGTTAAGTCATGGGTTTATGCCGACAAACCAGCAACTCTTGAAGCATTGGAAGCCAATATTTAAGCCACCATTGACGCCATACGGCCAACTTTGTTGGAAAAAGTAGTTAAAAATTGGACTGATCGAATGGACCATGTAACTCGTAGCCGCGGCGGACATATGCCGGAAATCATATTTAAAAAATAAATGCCATGAAATTATCTACCAGATTGTAATAAAAAAAATTTCATTCCAACAATATTTCTGTCTTGTATTATCATTTTAATTTCTCAAGCTCTTTAAAAAACACCCGATATTATAATACAGTAAATTCTTTCAAATATCTTACTATTTCTTTACTTCTTTCTTTCTTTTTATCATGTTTACGTTTGGGGCTGCAAATTGCGTGTCTTTTTTTGTATTTCCGAGGAAATTCTACTGACAGATGTCACCTTTACTCCTAAAACTTTTGCTGCAAGCTACAAAAAAAAGTGCAATATGTAATATGAAATTATAGGAAAATACAAATACGATTTTACTTCTCTCATTAATCAATGCAGCAACTGTCCGTCATTACCGCGTTCTACTTCACAGTTTGCAATCGCGGATGTACATTGGCAGCAAAACGCTTTTGGCATTTCAAACGAAGAGTAAACAAACACACAAAAATATGACAGAACGAAATGTGTCAACACTGGACATTCGCTCCAACATAAATATGCATTCGCAATGACAATATATAAATATTATAACGAGCCATCGAAAAAATTCATAATTGGAGCAGACTGTGAAATTGGGTTGGTACTTTAGCCACTTCCACATAATGACACATTACTTGATGCTGGACAGTTTCATTTGGTTTCATTGTAAAAAAAAGGTTATGGCATTGAAATGATACTACAACAAAAAAGAAAAATAATTATTTAATATCGAAATCATAATCAAAATTTATATATAGCTACAGAAGTTGTTGAAAATGTTGTCCATTTACATCTAAACACAAACCAACTCTTCTCCGCAATCCAGCAAAAACTTTATGCAGCATTTGCGGTCAGTTCTTGATCTCTTCACACTTTTCTGTTATGCGAATTCTCAGTTGTTCCAGATTATGAATTGGCAGAGGCGGATTTAAGCATAAGCGCACTAAGCGCGCGCTTAGGGCCTCGCTCAGAGGGGGGCCAAATTTCAACAGGTAAAACCAAATTTTTAAAGCATCGCCCTTATAGAATTTTACAAGATGCGGGACTCTTCTGCACGTCTATGTGTTCAGGAAATTCAGGTTACTGTTACTGCCGCTCTGGCTCTGGCTCTTCTAGTCTCGCGCAATTATTTTTTCCCTTCCCCTTCCCCTGGCTGCAGCAGTCGGTGCACGTGCACTCCAGGCCAGGTCAGTGCTTAGCGTCTTCCCGCGCGACTCATTATAGCGCCCATCCCCATCATTATAATAGGTAACCTCTGTTCTCTGTTTCCTCTATTTCATGAACAAAATCTGTTACCTACTTTATCTTAGCTTTACAACATACAACATGAACATACAACAACAACTTTCTGTGTCCCTACCAAATAAAATGAAGCGATTCGAGTCCGGTGCTGCTAAACGAAAACGAAAAAGATTGCAGGAAGAAGATGCCAAGCGACAACGAAATGCCTTATGTAAATTTCTTACGGGAACTCAGGCAAGTGAACAGCAAACTGAAACTAATGATATTTCTGACTGTGACAATGAGACTGAAACCAACACAGATATTTTCGTTGGTCAAGAGATTGACTCTTTACCAGTACAAGAAAATGACGCCAGTGCATGTACAAGTATTGAACAAAATAAAAATGGTATACTGGATGTTGATGTTCAATTAGAGACAAAATCACAAATGACTCCAAAGAGATATTGCATTGTGGCCTAGTTTTATAACAGATAAAATGATTGATTTTTACCTGTTAAATAAACCTAAAAATATCGGCGACCTTACAGATTTAAAAATTGAATATGAGGACAGAAACAGAACATACTGCAGAAGCTTTCAAGAATCGAATTTCTATTACATAAAGGCAAATGGTGAAAAGGAAAGGCGGGTATGGTTGATTTTTACTGAAACATCTAAGTCAATATACTGCTATGTTTGTAAATTATTCTCTCGATCTTCAAAATTTGCTACTACGGGATTCAATGACTGGAGGAACGTTAATAAATGTTTAAAGGAACATGAGCATTCGCCAGGTATAATATTTTAATTTCCCTGTTTCGGCTTGCAAGGTAATATTAATTTAAAATGTTACAGAACACATAATTTCAATGTGCAACTTGAGTAAAAGATTGTCGACAATGGGAAGAATTGATACACAAATTCTTCAACAAATTGAAACCGAAAAGGATTATTGGCAAAATGTTTTGAAAAGGTTGTTTCTACTGTAAAACTATTAACAAAATTGGGAGTGGTGTTCAGAGGTCACAGAGAGGGAATGGATTCCCAGAGAAAAGGGAATTTTTTGAGTTGCATTGAATATTAGGCCGAATATGACGAATTTTTGAAAAAACAATTTAATGAAATACGAAAACTGTGGCAGCGGTAAAACCAATTATCTGTCGCATCATATTTTTGATGAATTTATCAAAATTATGGCCCAATCTGTTTTGGATAAAATTACATCAAAGGTCAAAAATGCCATATATTATTCCATCATCGTGGACTCGACACCAGACGTCTCCCACGTTGATCAAGTCTCTTTTATTTTACGGTATGTGACAGAATATGGAGCGATTCAGGAAAGTTTCTGTGGATTTATTCAAATTGAGCATCACGACAGTGCATATTTAACAGACGTTGTTTTAAATACACTACAGAACTTCGGAATCTCGGTCACTAATTGTAGAGGGCAGTCATATGACAATGCTGCGAATATGGCAGGAAAATATACCGGCTTACAAGCAAGAATCAAAGAACATAGTGAAACCGCGTATTATGTGCCATGTGCTGCTCACTCCCTCAATCTAGTTGGAAATTGCGCTGCAGAATCATGTTTAGCTTCAGTTGATTTCTTTTCCTTCGTAAATAATCTGTTTACATTTTTTTCATCCTCTACAAGTCGTTGGAAAATTGTAATAGATCATTTATCTCGCTCCAATTCTAAACAATTAAAACGTGTCAGTGACACCATATGGTCAGCAAGAGCTGATGCAGTGTTGGCTCTTCGCGAAGATTACCAGAACATTAAGGAAGCGTTGAAAGAGTTTTGTGAGAGCTCAAACCAGCAACCAGTGAGTAGGATGGAAGCTAAAGGTTTACTTAAAATGGATGAATATGAAACAGTTTTATTAACAGTTTTGTGGAACAAATTGTTATCCAGAATCAATTCTACCAGTAAATCTCTTCAAGAAATAAAGTGCAATTTGCTTACCGGATCAAATCTTTTGAAATCCCTAACCGAATTTGTGAATAATGTTCGAAACAATTTTGAAAGTATTGAAAATGAAGCAACTGAGCTTTTGAATGTGATGGAAGATGATTACCGAACTTATAAGGATGAAAGATCTAGGGATAAGAAGCGAAAATTGCAATTTGATGACTCTCGCAGTAATGAAATACGCTTGGCTGGGAGAATAGCATTTATTGTAAATGTTCACAATACAATTTGTGATGCGTTATCTTCTGAACTTATTAGAAGAAGACAAATCTATGACGAAACTTTAAAAGATTTTCAATTCTTTTTTCATGATCAAACCGATGAAGAAATTGAAATAAGCATTAATAATTTGAGTCAAAAATACGCAAGTGATATTCAAGAGAATACTTTTAAAGATGAAGTTTTACAATGGTTGCGTTTTACCAAAGAAATGAACATTACTAGTCCCACTGAAATGTACAAAGCAATAATAACTAGTTTGAGATCCACATTTCCAAATGTGGAAACCATTTTAAAAATGTTCCTCACAATACCTGTGTGCAATGCCACTGCGGAGCGATCATTCTCGGTGCTTAAACGCGTGAAAAATTATTTTAGGAATTCTCTTTTAAATGATAATTTAAGTTGTCTTGCCATATTATTTATTGAAAATGAATTAGTTCAAGAAATAAACTACGATGAGATGATTGACAATTTTTCGCGCGCAAAAGTTCGAAGAGTGGCTCTGTAGTAAAGTTTTTATGTTTATTTGTTTTTGTTTTTTATGTAAGATTTTAACCCTGTTAAAATATATTTTTTAGAGTTTTGTTTTATTTTTTTGGTATCTATAATTATTATTGATTTATGTTTATTAGAGAAAAATATAAGAACATCGTTTTTTTATGCGCTTCTTTTTAGTCATACCTATAGTGGTGTAAAAAAGTCTGGAAAATGGGGCCTCAAATTTTCGTAGCGCTTAGGGCCCTTACAAGCTTAAATCCGCCACTGTGAATTGGAGTTGAATAAATCGAATTTTTGATGTATGGCCATACGAAAAAATCACATATGTTTAAATCGCAAGACCTAGTTGGATATGGGATTTCAGTGTTCCTGCTTATTATTCTGTTATCAAAAAATTCTCTGAGATGTTGAAGTGTTTCTCTGGTCGTATGTGCTGTTGCACCATCTTGTTGGAAATACCTATTTTGTAATTCCTCATCATCCAGTTGATTTATGAATGACCCGAGTATCTCATTGCGATATCGTGCAGCAGTAAGTGTACCTTCAAAAAAAATGGAACCCGCCAATCTTCTTCGACATATTCCAACCCAAACACCAACTTTTTGGGGATGCAATGTTTTTTCAACAAAAAAATGAGGATTTTCGGAGGACCGACACCTCATATTCTGTGAATTAACATATCCAGAAAGATAAAACCAGGCCTCATCCGTGAAAAAACTGTGTTAAGGATATCCTGATTGTGTAGATTATTTTAAAACCATTGACAAAATTCCACTCGTCTTAAATAATCCACTGGATAAAGTTCATGAAAACATTGCAGCTTGTATGGATGACAATGTAAGACTTTTTTAAGAATGAATTGGCACGTTCCATAAGATAAATTTGTTTGTTGGGTCACTACTGAAATGGATGTTTTTGAATTTTCATCAATAATATGCTGAAGGGCTTCAATATTATCAGCTGTACGTTTAGATACCAGTCTCTCTGAATAACTTTACACAATTTGTCAAAACATTGTAAAAATCATTGTAGTCAAACACTAATTCAGGATGTTCTTCACTAAAATCAGCCATGCATTCCGTAATTGAATACTGCCACACGCCACTTACTTTCACACCTGTACGGAAGTAACATTCGATAATTTTTGCTATTTGTTCTATGTTGAATGCCATTTTTTAAATAAATTTAATTTTCTTAATAAGTTTTGAAAAATTTTACACAAACTTATAGTTTCAATGTCAAATAATAAATGTCATTATGTGGAAGTGGCTAAAGTACCAACCCAATTTCACAGTCTACTCCAATTATGAATTTTTTCGATGGCTCGTTAGTTCGTTTACTGTTTTTGCGATGGTGATTCCGAAAATACTGTTGATGACGTGCACGTCTTCGAATCGTGAACGGCGTATAATAATTCATCTTGTTCCTGAGTCTATCTTTCTGAGAGGAACCAAGATTTCTATCTAACCTATTCTCTCCCCCCCCCCCCTTTCCCTTCCTTCCTTCTAGATCTTTTACAGAATATTATTAATTTTTGTCAATGTTGTAATTAACGGCTGCTTGTCGTATGGACTATTCATCTTCCTTTTTTGAAATTATGCTTTAACAAAATTATTAATTAGCTTTATTTTAGTTTTTGTGATACATTTTAAATATTGAAAAATGTCATATAATTTGAAAAATATCTGTAAAAATGGTTTGTAAGACATTATTTTTTTGTCCACGATAATACATCATTATGTCAATTCCGATGTATGTGCACGTCGAAAACTGAAACTGAAAATTGAAATATGCATATGTATGTTATTAATGATTATTTAATTAAACTAAAGACTTAGTCAGTTTTTGCAATTTTTTGCAGTTTTTGCAAATTTTTGCCGTTAAAGGTCGGATTATATGTAAAATATGCTTTTTTTAATTTAATTTAATTAAAAAACATTAAATAAAACTAGAAAACTCATCATTTTGTTAATATACCTTTTAACAACAAAAACATGAATTTATTTAATGTTTTTTATAATACATTTAATTATTATATAATAATTAAAAAAATATAAAATATTTTTCTAAAATAAAAATTAAAAGTTTGTCAGATATAATTATATTTCTATTTGTTTGTTTTCAGTGATACGAGTGATATCGAAGATGAAACTGGAGACGATGCGAAATCAATAAAAACGAACGACGAAAATAAGAAGTGAGTATCAGTTAACTTATTACGAAATTATAACAATACAAATCGATAGATCAAGTGCAGATCTTTACTTGTGAAGTTAAATTACAGCTACAATAATGACATAATCTAGGAAGCCCTAGGTGGAGTTCAAGGTGGTTGGCTTTTATACATTCTTGTAAAAGTTTTCATTTCTAGGTCATTGCGAAATGTCATGAATGCATTTTTCAAATCGCACCCATTACCTATGCGGTATTTACTGTAAACGAAAGTACGTTGTTGATAGCATTATGCTAAAATAATTACTGAATGAGATTATGATTTCTTAAAGAATGCGATTACCGTTATTGTTTAATAATAATTGTGAAACATTAACACGCTCAACGTACGGGATATTTCCATATTGAACGTATCAGTAGTAAACCTGTTTTGTTTATATAAATATATATATATATATATATATATATATATATATATATATATATAGATAATTATTTCTTGACCTTTGTATATTCTACTAGATTTAGATAGTCGCGATTTAAGGTCTGTTTCACAATTTCGGCAATTACTGTCTTTTTCAAAGAATTTTAAATTATAAACGACAGCACATTAATGTCATATTTATATATGTGAAGTTGTGATGGATAAAATTACATTATTAAAAAATACATTCAAGTTTAATAATAATAATTCATGCCTTAGCATTCCTCACCAGCTTGACGCCAATTACATAAGGCATTGCAAGCTATGAGTTATTATGTCTGTGCCCGTGGAGCAACTTAATATGTTCAGCTGTCGGCATTCGCCTAGAACGAGAAGGAAGACCACGAAAACCTACTCGGACAGCCCAGTCCCAGATGTAAACTGGAGAATGCCAACATGATAAGCCAGTGTGAAGATATTTAAATAACATATGATAGATATTTATATAACAATTGTATATATTCATGATGGTAAATTTCAGATCGTTACTTTACATTATTAAGTTATAGTATATGCATACTGTTTAGATTTTGTATGTCATTTGTTACTATTTAAATTTTTTTCTTGTTTAATATTAATAATTTCTTTAATAAGTTGTTCTTTATCGATTATCTGTGTGTTTTCGAAATCGAAATGGTGATCGCGTTGCAGTTTATGTGTAAATAAAGCAGTTTTGTCTGTTTCGGAGTATTTGTGGGCCTGTATTATTTTGTATAAATATTGTTTAATTTGGCCTATGTAGTAGCTATCGCAATCGCGACATGGTATTTTATATATAACATGTGTTCCTCGATCTTTGTATTTTAGGTTTTAGTTTTTAAAATAGATGTTTATTAGTAGGTATTGCTAAGTTTATATGTTGTAGCTATATCATGTTTTTTAAAGTAAATTTTTATTTTTTCTGATAATTGTGGAACATATGGAATCGTGATATATGTTGTTTCATTGTTTAAATTGTTATTGGTGTCTGCAGTGTTGTATATTTGGTGGATTCTTTTTTTAATTGTTTGTTCTATAAGTTGTGGTGGATTGTTATTATCTGTTAAGATCATTTTAATTTTCTTGATGTTATCTTCTTCTATATTGAGTATGTGATAGTTTTACTACTCTATCAGTCAGATTATTTATAACCATTTTATTGAAAACTCTAGGTGCATTTGAGTGCTAATTCATATATGTAAAAAAAAGCTGTGGGTTTGTTGTATCAATTTGTATAAATAGTACCCTGTAAAGGAATATCAAGAAAATTAATACTGTTATTAATTTTTTCTTCAATTGTGAATTTTAATTTGTTGTGAAAGTTGTTGAATTTATTTAAAAGGTAGTCTATTTTATTTATCGGTGTACATGTTATAATGTCGTCTACATAGCTTTTAAAGAAAATGGGGCTGAAGTCTAAGGAATTGATAATGTTTTGTTCCACTTATTCCATTACCAGATTTGCAATAGGAGCAGCTAAAAGAGAGCCCATGGCAATACCAAATGTTTGACTGTAAAAAGAATTTTTGTATTGAAAATATGTTGTCGAGACAGAATATATATTTCTGTGTCGACAACATATTTTCATATATATTTCATATACCTCTAATAAATTCGTTTTTATTTAGTAATGTATGTGGACTAATTTCATCCCATTTGAATTCTATTATATTTACAGCTAGATTTGTAGGAATGTTAGTGTATAAAGATTCTACATCAAGTGATATAATTTTGTGATCAGTTGGTACTTTTTGTTCCTTGATGAAATTTTTAAATTGTCACGAGTCCTTGGTATGATATTCCGTTTTTCCTAACATCTTAGATATACTATCACCTAGAAATTTTTCTATATTATAAGTAGGGGCTTGTATGTTTAATATTATTAGTCTTAAAGGGATTTTATTTTTGTGGATTTTTGGCAATCCATATACATATTGATGGAGGTTGGGAATTAAAAATTCGTAGTTTGATTTTAGCGTTGAAATCTATATGGTTTTGTCTATTCCATTTATTTATTAAGTTATTATTTTCTTTTTGAATTTTCTCTGTTGGATTATTTCTTTCTTTTTTTGTAGGTGAATTTATCGTCTAATAATTATCTATATATATGGTAGATTCAATTAGTTGGCGATTCAAGGTCTGGTTTTACTTCAAAATGTATATATTTAAAACAATCTTATATGTTTCGGAATATGATGTCTTTTTCAAAGAAATTTTATATTTCAAATTTCTTTGAAAAAGGCATCATAAACTTAATAAGTCGGCGATTAAAGGTCTGGTTTATTACTTCAAAGTATATATATTTAAAACAACCCTACATGATTCGGCAATGATGCCTTTGTCAAGGATCTAAAAAATATAAATATAAATTTATATTCTGTCATTTATATTTTTTATATCCTTGACAAAGGCATCATTGCCGAAACATGTCGCGAAACATGTAGGGTTGTTTTAAATATATATACTTTGAAGTAATAAACCAGACCTTTAATTGCCGACTTATTAAGTTTACCATATATATATATATATATATATATATATATATATATATATATATATGTGTGTGTGTGTTTAGATAATTTCTTAGCCGTTTATTAAATATAACAATTGATAAATTATTGGAGTTTTTCGGCTTTTATATATATAAAAGATTCTACAATAAAACTCCAATAATTTATAAATTGTTATATATATATATATAAACATATATATATATAACAATTGATAAATTATTGGAGTTTTTCGGCTTTTATATGAAATATTTACAGGTATCAAATTAGAATGTATGTAATTGCAGAGTAAGTGTGGATGTAAACATTGCTGTCTACAAATTACAAAGCAAATCATACGAAATTTTTTTTAAATGAAAAATATGGTCTACGTTGGGACTCGAACCCAAGTCTACAGCTTGCCGGGCTGCCGCTTTTACCACTAAACCACAATAGACCCAGGTTCAAGCTATTTAGAAATGCATTATAAAGTAACAGTGTTAATGAATCAGATGTCAGTTATTGAATGTAAATGTCAAGTTGAAAACAGAAGTCAGTTTTGAAAGCTCATGTCAGTTTTGATAGCAGATGTCAGTTAGTGAAAGTAAATGTCAGTTAATGAAAGCAGATGTCTGATTTGAAAGCAGGTGTCAGTTATGAAAGCAAACGTCAGATTAGTAAGCAGATGCCTATTTTGAAAGTAGATGTGAGTTATTGAAAGCAGATGTCAGTATTTTGAGAGCAGATGTCAGATTTGAATGTTGGAAATGCTAATTATTACTCCATAGCTATATGAGTGTTTAGATAATTTCTTAGCCGTTTATTAAATATAACAATTGATAAATTATTGGAGTTTTTCGGCTTTTATATGAAATATTTACAAATATCAAATTAGAATGTATGTGATTGCAGAGTAAGTGGGGATGTAAACATTGCTGTCTACAAATTACAAAGCAAATCATACGTTTTTTTTTTAAATGAAAAATATGGTCTACGTTGCCAACCCAAGTCTACAGCTTGCCGGGCTGTCGCTTTTACCACTAAGCCACAATAGACTCAGGTTCAATTTAAAAAAATTTCGTATGATTTGCTTTGTAATTTGTAGACAGCAATGTTTACATCCACACTTACTCTGCAATTACATACATTCTAATTTGATATTTGTAAATATTTCATATAAAAGCCGAAAAACTCCAATAATTTATCAATTGTTATATTTAATAAACGGCTAAGAAATTATCTAAACACTCATATAGCTATGGAGTAATAATTAGCATTTCCAACATTCAAATCTGACATCTGCTCTCAAAATACTGACATCTGCTTTCAATAACTCACATCTACTTTCAAAATAGGCATCTGCTTTCTAATCTGGCGTTTGCTTTCATAACTGACACCTGCTTTCAAATCAGATATCTGCTTTCATGAACTGACATTTGGTTTCACTAACTGATATCTGCTATCAAAACTGACATGAGCTTTCAAAACTGACTTCTGCTTTCAACTTGACATCTACATTCAATAACTGACATCTGATTCATTAACACTGTTACTTTATAATTAATTTCTAAATAGCTTGAACCTGGGTCTATTGTGGCTTAGTGGTAAAAGCGACAGCCCGGCAAGCTGTAGACTTGGGTTCGAGTCCCAACGTAGACCATATTTTTCAATTAAAAAAAAATTCGTATGATTTGCTTTCTTTGTAATTTGTAGACAGCAATGTTTACATCCACACTTACTCTGCAATTACATACATTCTAATTTGATATTTGTAAATATTTCATATAAAAGACGAAAAACTCCAATAATTTATCAATTGTTATATTTAATAAACGGCTAAGAAATTATCTAAACACTTATATATACTCGTATATAGTAAATTCAATTTGTTGGCGATTTAAGGTCTGGTTTTACTTCAAAATATATATATTTAAAACAACCCTACATATTTCGGCAAATGATGCCTTTATCAAGGAATATAAAATATAAATGACAGTATATTAATGTCATTTATATTTTATATTCCTTGATAAAGGAATCATTTGCCGAAACATGTAGGGTTGTTTTAAATATATATATTTTGAGGTAAAACCAGACCTTAAATCGCCAACAAATTGAATTTACCATAACATACAAAGGTCACGAAATAATTATCTTTATATATATATGGTGCTGTCATATCCTTGTGATAGTCAAGTTTACATTCTTTTATGTTTTTTACCGAAAGTAACACTTTTCCGACCCCACCGGTTTCAGAACCAGCGTGTAGACTAATGATTCTTTTTTCTTTGGAAGGGGGTACATCTAGTAAACATCCCTGTGAATCATCAATCCAACCTTTTTTATGGTATCATGAGTGCCAAGTTTTGTCTACGTAGCAAATTATCTCGGAATATTTTCATGTCGATTAATTATTCTTGGAGTAGTTTTTCTATCCTTAGCTACTCCATTATAACACGTCTTTTGTCTATTGTCTCAAATTAGAAACCATTTTGCTTTCATGTTCGCCATATTGTTGTTCTATTTCGGTATTTTCTTTAATTTTTTGTTGGTAAGCTATTTATTGTCCTGTTTGTAGATACTATATAGTATTCATCGAATGATGTCAACATCCAACTTGATATTTTCCTTATAGGTCCATTATCAATTCTAACTCTTGTTTCCGTAATACCATGCTTCACTATATTATAAAATGTGCTGTAGCAGACACCAGTTAGTCTAGACGTTATTTCTATAATGGCCTTTTCTGTAACTTCTGTATTTTCTTTTTGTAAATTATTATACACATTCAACAGTATTTATTTAGCCTGAATTCCCAGAACTAATAAATCAGCAAATCAAGCTCGCTTACTTAGGCACAATTTATTTAATAACACTCTGGCTATTAAAGTAAGGAACAGTTCACATCTTTGTTGTGTTTACGTTTTATTAAGCCCTCGCCGCAAGGGATGCTATTAAAGTACTTACCTGCTATTTAGTCAAATTAAAATAAGTTGAAACGAACTATACCATTTAATATGTGTTGTAATAAAACAAGTACTTATCGAGAATTAACGAATGCAGTGCTGGTAAAAAATTTCATGTAGTTTTCCGTTACATATTCTATTGAAGAAAAATATTTATTCAACAGAATCTGATCTTTCACAGACAAAATCATAGCGAAATTGAAAAACGAAGAAGAGACAAAATGAACACCTATATCACGGAACTTTCTGCAATGGTGCCTATGTGTCATGCTATGTCACGGAAACTTGATAAGTTGACGGTATTGAGAATGGCAGTGCAACATTTGAAAACAATACGTGGTGCAGTACACTCCTATACCGAAGGTCACTATAAGCCCTCGTTTTTGTCTGATCAGGAACTAAAACACCTAATCCTTCAGGTAATTTTTTAAAAAAATATCTTATATTTTCTTGACATGCCGCGCATATTAGTTATTTCGTTTTAGGCAGCTGATGGCTTTCTATTTGTAGTTGGTTGTGATAGAGGACGCATTTTATATGTTTCGGAATCTGTTTCCAAGGTTTTAAATTATTCACAGGTAAAATGTAATGTTTATTTGTTTCGTTATAAATTTATTCTAGTATTAGAAATTATTAAAATGTTTTTCACTATTTAAAATATATCATATTAATGATTTAAGTTTCTGTCTTTTGGCGACTAAAAATTATAAAAATTACATATATATATATATATATATATATATATATATATATATATATTGTATATATATATAAATAAATAAATATAATTTCTATAGCACATTCAATCTAAGAAATGAGCGTTGGAAAATATAGGGTTTAAAATATTCATTTGTGGTTGGTTAAAAGAGAGGGCGAGCTTATGCGGGCAAAGTCAAGATTCTTATCTTGTTCTGTCAAATTCTCTTTTACATCAGTACTATCAATCTGCGCATTGATATTAATATTTATTAAAAATAGCTCATTATGGAGCTCATAAAATGAAACACTCGTGTTCTGATATTATCAAAGAAATGCAATTATCTGAAGTTTTACAATCTTCTTTAAAAAAACGAAGTGACCAAGATGCAATAAATTGGTTGAAACATCAAAAACTACAATTAGAAGGCATGTGCATTCATTTTGCGTAAAAAATGAGTTTCCAACTTGTAAAAAAAATATGTGATGTGATTTATATAACGTGTGTATAAATTGTCGCAAAACTACACGCAGCGACATTCTTCGGTTCTGAATATAAAATCTTAATGTTAAAATGTTGTATCATGCTTCGTTTGTTTTCACGGCGTTTTTGAAGTTTAGACTTTTAGTGCTTAACTAAGCCTTACTTTTCTATATCTGTTAATAGAGATAGCTGCAATTTAGTTTAAAGAACAATTCTTACTAGTAAACGTTTTCTATTTGATTTAAAAGTTTGTTTTAACATTTCTTCATTAACGTACTTTCACGAAAAGCATTTCAGCAGGAGAGTAAGCTAGTACTTTGGATGCCGTTCGCAAAGTCTCTCCATTCGCTCCCCATGTATTGCTGGCAAGTTTATGTAGTTACTTATTGCAGGTCTTCACCTTTGGACTAGTTTTATAGAGGTGTTGCTTGAATGTCAGAGACTGGTCTAACGTTACGCCCAGATGTTTAAGGCGAAGGTTGTGGTTGATCCGACCACCACCACCAAATTCAACATTCAGCTCTCTGTTGGCGTCTTCGATACACAAATGAAAAGTACCTGATTCGGATCTTGTAGGGTTTAGTTGTAAGTGCCATTGCTTATAATATTCATCTAAAGCTTGCAGATCTTCAGAAGTTCTAATTCTCCATCCTCTAAATTCTTGGTTTGAGTATATAATGCCAGATTATCTGCATATAGAAATTTTCGTGATTTTGTGAGTGGGAGATAATTGGTGTAAATGTTGAACATTAGAGAAGCCAGAACTGAGCCTTGAGGAAGGCCATTTTTCAACGTTTTGGCATTGCTAGTTCGATTGTTTAGCCAGCCTGCGATTCGACGTTTGTTCAGCATATTCTGGATAAGTTTGTTTAATTTAGTACATGTGATGATTTTTTTGTATTCTAAAATCATTCCATTCTTGAGACATGTTATAGACACTGGAGAGATCTACAAAAGCAATGGCTGATTTCAGGTCCTTCTGAAAACTTCTTTCAAGATGCGTTGTTAGCGCCAAGACTTTGTCACAGTTCCCTCCCGTTCTGAAACCAGCTTGCTCCTTATTAATAATCTCGTCGATAGTGGCCGCTATTCTATTGTAGATAAGCCGTTCTTGAAGTTTATAGCAAACAGACAAGAGAGCTATAGGTTTGTAGCTTCCAGAATCTTTCGGGGACTTACCAGGTTTTAATATTGCTAGAATTTTTGCTTTCTGGAAAATGTTAGGGATGTCTCCAGTATCTAAGATGTTGGACCCATCGCGCGGATATTGTCATAACAGTTCCTCAACTATTCTCGGGCATCCATTCTTTTTCGATGAATTCAGGAAAGAGTTGTTAATACTAGGAGACTTTCTTAACTCGACCCGGGCAATGGCTGAATTAAGTCCTTCAGCTATAAGGTTGGGGTCCATTGGCGAAGTTTGTTTGGGGGTAATGGTGACGAACTTAATTTTCTAAGCAGCGACCACCTTTTCCTACTAAACTGAGTGGTGTTTTCGGTCATTTCTCTGGATTTAGTTTTCCGAGCCTCATCTAGTTTACTAAGAATTTGATCAACTAGTTCATTATCGCCACTCATAGAATATCGTTTGTAAAGTTCTTCAAGTTCATTTTATCACCCTGGGATGTACTATTTTCTCTAGCCACGATGAATGGAGTTTTTAGCACTATCAATCAGTACTGATACGAATTTAGGATAGTTTCTAATTGTCGGAGGGAGGTCCTGTATACGCTGATCGATCTTCTGCTTAAAGGTACTCCAGTTTGCCTTTTGGAAGTTTCATCTCGGTACCTGTGAGGATTCAGTATATGGTATGTCCGTTCCCAGAGTGATAAGTGATGGTCTATGTTGGCTATGAGGGAAGATATATGATGCAGCAAGGGGTTTTCCATGTTCCATTCCAGCGAGCACAACGTCTTATGATCCTTAGCATCATACAGTAAGCTCAAGTTCATAGCTTCTGCCCAGTTAACAAGTTTCACTTCAATCCGGTTGTTTGTAGGATATCTACAGGAGTATAATATAAACTATATATATACGAGTATTTTAATTCTAGGTTGTTAAAAGTGATGTCAGTTTACCTCCTATAAAACGAAATATATTATGGAGACGTCATTATTTAAAAAATATAAGAAAGTTTCGTGCAGAAGGCAGAAAAATCTATTATTTAGATCAAACTTGGATGAATGCAGGTCACAGAGAAGCAAAAATATTGGTGCCTAACCCAAGGTAAACGTTTGTCGAAGGTCTTTCTACTTGTCAAAAAACCTATCTGGAAAAAGAAAGCGACTAATTGTGCTTCACATTAGCAGCCGAACTGGTTTCGTGAATAGTGGTTTGCTGTTTGAATCCAAGAAAGCGGCAGATTATCATGAAGATTAGAATAGTGAGGTGTTTATCGCATCTATATGAAATATATTATCTTCTCTTGAGTCCAATATTATACTAGTAAAACAGAAAAGTCACCTACTACATTGTGAAAAAAGAAAGCACTCACGGAATAGCTTTTATTTATTCTATTTATGGAACAAAGTAAAAAAAATATTGCTTGAAGGATTAGACACAATTGATGCTAATATATGGAAAAATATCATTCAACACGTCATCACTGAAGAAAATATAAAAATAAAAATTTATGAGTTTTTGATTTTTATTGTAAATATTGGATTATCTATAGAATTTTCATTAGATTCAAATTCAGGTTCTGCTCTTGATGAGTAATTTTCCAAAAATATACGACATATTGCTGACATATAATAATATAATGACATATAATAATTCAAAATATAATTTTAATTTCGTTCATGCTTTATAACATGCACTTACTTTTTATTGTAAAATAAAAATATTTCTGAATAAATACATTTTATGTGTTTAGAACAACTTTTATCCAAAAAATGTGAAATGGTATATAGTTTAATGAATTTCCTTATTGCTCTCTCATTATAGCTACTATTAAAATAGCTGTGTTTTGTGAAATGCTATATTTGTTAAGCTAGCTAGTATTAATGTCAAGAGATACATAAATATGATGATAATTATAATACCTACACATGACTGTCACAATTAATCCATCAAATTTATTAGTTTTACATCTTCTTTGTGCATAATTATCACCTGAATACTAAACATATCCGCTATAATAGTTATTAAGAACAACCGTAATTGCACCATCAGATAAAAAGAATATTAAGCTGCTTATCGCAGAAAGTAATCTCTTAGTATCAATTTATCAGTTACATATATTTTCTGTGAATTTCTACAATAGTTTTGTTCACTGGCGAAATGAAAGTTAGGTAGATATTTCTTTTGCGATAATTTTAACACATTCTTCACATTGTCCATTCTATTTACGCACAAATATGTTGTAGTTGCAACACCTTCAACAATAAATAAGAAGTTATAAGATTGATTGAAATATGTCATACCTTTCCAATACCTTGCATTGGTGCTTCTTACTTGTATAAAATTATTAGTGTCTAAGCTTTCTTAATAACAAATATGTTAATAAACAAACGTAAAAGTCAAAAAATAATCTTTTATTAGATTTGTACATAGCCTCAACATATATATGACAGCAAAACACTTGTTTGAAATTACAAAATTTATCCTGCGTAAATTGCACTCAGATTGCAGGGCCATTTGCTCCTTTCTTAGATTAAATGGGGTATAGAACTTGTAAACATTACTCGCATACTTACCAACAAAATTGATTTCACTATATTTTAACATTAAACCAAAAATTCAAACTGTAAAAACGTATAATATGAATGGAAAAATGTTATTGCTTATAATTAGAAATATATTTGTTTAGGGCGATATTTTAGGACAAAGTCTTTTTGACATACTTCATCCTAAAGATGTAGCCAAAGTAAAGGAACAACTTTCTTCTTCAGATCTTAATCCACGCGAAAGACTGATCGATGCCAAAAGTAATAACTTGTTTGTTCATAATTTCGAACGTTACTAACAAAAATTATTTTCAGCGATGTTACCTGTAAAAACTGACGTTCCTCAAAGTGTTACCAGATTATGTCCGGGCGCAAGAAGGTCCTTTTTTTGTAGAATGAAGTGTAAATTGTCTACGCAGATTAAAGAAGAAGCCGACACAACAACTGGTTGCCATCGAAGAAAAAAACAAAATTCTGGTAAGTTGTTAATTACGAAGAATTAAAGCTTTGTTATTTATCAAATAATTTGGAATATTTAAGTAGGTGGAAAGAAGGAATTTTGTATGGAATATGGCCATTTACCCTTCCTTGCAAAAACCTGATATTGTTATAATAATTATTATATGATTTTTATAATAAGAATGCGATTACGTCAGAAACTTAGGTCTAAAAAATATAGGTACAATGATCAAAATACCCACTTGATATGAAGATACTAATCGAGTTACACCAGAATTATACGGCTTTCATGTTGTCTCCTTGTAAACACCTCGCGTGTTGTTGACAGATAGCGAAATTTACAAAAAATATTTTGACATTTAGGTTATATTGCATCTATCTTTTGTTCACCTTTGATGGAATAAATGAGATTCGTTGAACATAATCTGTAAATGACAAATACAATTGACAACACAGGATAGACGACATCAATAGCGTGAACTCACTCTTATCGTAAAACTATTATGTATTTATATATATACAATTTTGTATGTGACTCAATCAATTTCGGTCGTTGCATGTATACATTTCAATTATGCCTTACACAACGCATGAACTGTTCGATATTATTTACATGTGAAACTTCAATAGAGGTATTTATTATTTATACACATTCTGAATATTTGAATTCATGGGCGGTACGTAATACAATTTTCAGGGGTGTTTTAATTTTGGGTTTCGCGTCGTAAATATTTTGGATTTATATTCTATATAATTAGATCTTTCCATTTTCCATACGTCTTTTTATTTCGGGAACATCCCGTATAATGACCCAACCTCATTAATTTCGTTTTACACGGACCGCATTACGAATTCTTTTTTATGAAACAGCGTGAGCTTGATTCATATAGCGAATACTCTCCAGAAGTTTTTTTGCAACATGTTTGTTTAACACATATGATGTAATATTTTACTTCTATCTTTACTCCCACAACTTAATTAACACTACCAGCAATTGAATTGTAACATAAACTATACTACTTCTTTGGACTAAAATGAGAGATTTACTTTATTTAGTTCCTTGTTTCATCAAGTACATTTTGTCTATTTCGCTTCGTGCCAACGTTTACACAAGATTAATTATATCGCGTTTCTAAAAGGTTTATCCTGAAAAAATTGTCTAAATTCCTTTTTATATGGTCATTTGAATCAAATCCTTAACCGTCGAAATGATTTTGAACTGAATAGGGCCGATTTTAGAAATGGTATCTGTAAATTCAATTTCAGATGTTATCCAGTCCAAGGGGTTTCATTGAAGCATCCATTTTTTCACCCCAAATCTTTTTGATTCCTTTGGATCTATTCAATAGTTTTTAAATTTAAAACGTGACGATGAAACTTAATTGTAGTCAGGGATTGAGTGATTCTTGATTGACCGACTGGTGCGTGCGTATCGTTAAGATTCAGATTGTCAGAAGGAAAGCCTGCAAATCATCTCAAATAAGTGTATCGGGACACCTTCCAATGAAGAAAATAAATTAATAAAATGCACATTTCGTTCTTTTATTTCAATCGCATGTTACACTTGCAAAACACAATTAAAACAAATTTTCGCTTAAATGTTAAACATAACATATTATCTAACTCGCCGAACAACGTGCGGTGACCTAATATTGCTGTCATAAGTATCGCCATCTATTTAAAGAAAAAAAAATAGAACTTATTCTATAACCCAATATCATAGTAGTTGCTTCAGAAGTTTTCGTTTAAACTTCTTTCTTAAGAAGGTGAATCAACGTTTTTCGACTTACTCACAGCAAAAAGAACCTTCTTACTTATCCGCAGTAAATACTTCATAATTCATGTCTTGTACAGTACTTTCTCGTGGATTCCATTAAGTGTTGTTTAAATTGATCTTCGTATGTCAATAAAAATTTGTATAGTGATTACTTCTATTTTATCATGTACCAATATTTATTTCAGATAAAAAATATAATGTTATTCAGTGCACAGGATATTTAAAGTCTTGGGCCCCAGCAAAAGTTGGACTAGACGAACAGGAGGGTGAAAATGATACGGATTCATGTAACCTGTCTTGTTTGGTAGCAATTGGTCGTATTTTACCTCATATCTCGACAGTAGCAACAGCAACACAAAGTTGTCCAAATATTAGTTCTATTCAATTCATATCAAGACATACTTTAGATGGAAAATTTTTGTTCGTTGATCAAAGGTAAAAGCATAGAAATCTAAATTATATTTTGAAACAAATCTGATTAAAATAATAATAATGAAAATATACAGAATAGATAAACTGATTAATTTACACTAGGTTTTCCTTTGTTCATTAAAATTTTAGTAAATTCCTAAAACTAGTTTTAGGGTTTTTTTTTTCTGACAGGGCAACTCTAGTCTTAGGATTCTTACCACAAGAACTATTAGGAACTAGTATGTATGAATATTACCATCATGATGATATATCTACAATAACTGAGTGTCACAAATGTACTTTACAAAGCACGGAAAAAATATCGACAAATATATATCGTTTTAAAACCAAGAATGGTGGTTTCGTACGATTACAAAGCGAATGGAAATCCTTTAAAAACCCATGGACCAAAGAAACGGATTATATGATTGCAAAAAATAATCTTATATTGTAAGTTTTTTTGAACTTTAGGCTTCTTCCTGCCGTAATTAATTTTACATTATTTTAGGACAGATTTTAGGACAGTGGAAAGTACAGCAAACCGTTCTGAAAGCATTCAAGAAAATTTTGATTTTTTCACTCAAAGTACGAAAGTTATATTCATGTACTTATATATTTTCGCAAAATATTTACTTATTTTTATAGAATAATAAATCAATTATAATACAAAAGTATTTTTAATAATATAAAAAATATTATTAAAAATGTGGTGTGAAGAACACAATACAAGTTCATTTATGTATTTTTGAATGTATCTTCTCCAAAGACGTAGATACGTATTTCACATTTCTACATGTTCGTCGGTACGCCCCTGTTGGAGAAGAGACACATTCAAAACAAACATAACTACGTTACTATCTAGCCGAAATTATTCAGACAGAGCGTGAAGGAATATTCAGCGCTGTCTATATAATAACAGCCGAACTAGACGTGTTTTTTATAGTCGGTAACCACCGTATCTATAAAAAACTGTATTCTCGTGTCTTCACTACCTGTTGGCGTGAGCCGAATGTGTATATGACAACATAATTTGAAACATACTTGAGTGGGTAAAACCTCACTAAATTTGTATAATACAAAAGTATTTTTAATAATATAAAAAATATTATTAAAAATGGGGTGTGAAGAACACAATACAAGTTCATTTATGTATTTTTGAATGTATCTTCCCCACATAAATGAACTTGTATTGTGTTCTTCACACCCCATTTTTAATAATATTTTTTATATTATTAAAAATACTTTTGTATTATACAAATTTAGTGAGGTTTTACCCACTCAAGTATGTTTCAAATTATGTTGTCATATACACATTCGGCTCACGCCGACAAGTAGTGAAGACACGAGAATACAGTTTTTTTATAGATACGGTGGTTACCGACTTTAAAAAACACGTCTAGTTCGGCCGTTATTATATAGACAGCGCTGAATATTCCTTCACGCTCTGTCTGAATAATTTCGGCTAGATAGTAACGTAGTTATGTTTGTTTTGAATGTGTCTCTTCTCCAACAGGGGCGTACCGACGAACATGTAGAAATGTGAAATACGTATCTACGTCTTTGGAGAAGATACATTCAAAAATACATAAATGAACTTGTATTGTGTTCTTCACACCCCATTTTTAATAATATTTTTTATATTATTAAAAATACTTTTGTATTATACAAATTTAGTGAGGTTTTACCCACTCAAGTATGTTTCAAATTATGTTGTCAAATCAATTATAATCATAAAGATATATATAATCGTTCGAATTTATTAATTAAATTGAACTAAAAAATACAAAGATGTTAAAAAAAAGCATATCTGTATACATGGACATACATAACGCATATATTACACATCGACAACTTTTACGTAAAGACACGTGTTTCGATCTCTTTGTAGATCTAGTCAGTGTATATGGAAAAGTATATACCAGTTGCCATACGTTGCCGCCATATAACATAATCTTGCACGTCAAATGTCAAGAGAAAGCGTCCGAGACGTCTGATAGCCATGAGAGACAACTTTTACGTAAGACACGTATTTCGATCTTCTCTTAGATCTCGTCAGTGTATGTAGAGAAGTATATTGCTAATGGTAATTGCAAAAATTAATATTGCAAAACTGGCTATCGAGAATTTACGGTAAAATGCCGAAATACTGCATCGATTCGAAGGCTTATCTTTATAGGAGGGATGATAGCGAAGATACAACTCAACTAGCCAGTACCCAGGCTAAAGTCTCAGTGAAGATGACCGGGTTCTTTCGAAACGTTGTTGCTCGACTGACTACAAAAATGGATAAGAAGGGTGCCACCGCGGATTATTATTGAATCGTAACTAGAGATCATACGTCACACGGATGATGTAGAAGCTATACGACCCACAAGGCGTAATATTAAAAAAAAAGAAACGAGGAAGCTACTACTAAAAGTCAGTACTCGCATGAATAAGTAATATTATAACAGTATTTATTGTAAATGTTTTCCTTCCAAATTAATAACAAATATACGATACATAAAAAATATATGACCACGCCGGTACATATCAGACAGGAGTTAAATAAGTAATATCGTACATACAAATCTATACACAAATAAATGCGAAACATAGGCTTATTAAAATTGATGGGAAAACTGTTATATACAATATTGACCGCAATGTGTTAAAACTAATTATTGATTAATATCTAGTTATTTCCTGGTTCGAATATTTAAATAAAAAGTAAGAAAAAACTTTAGATTGCAAATATAAAATATACGGCGGCAACCAAAGTTATGTGTGCTGCACAGACTTAAAATATCAATTAGTGCTAATTTTAAATTAATTGTATCCAGCGGACAGAATACCGAAGGGGTAAGCCTGACTCCAAATTACGGCATACGACGATTTACCAGGTTAAGAATCTACACCAGCTCTAAGTCTATTCTAGCTCCAGACTGGTTCCCCAAAATTGACCATATAAAAATATGGACAAACGTATCAAGAAAATGGTGGATGGTATTGAGTAGAATGATGTCGGCAACAGATTTAAGGCAGCAATCCACAAAAGGTGATTTCAAACGCAACGTAGCACGATACGCTACATAAAATACAAAATGGTATTAACTACTTTACACAACCAGCCTGTTTGATATCTCAATCGAAAGTGAAGTCACACGGACGCTATCTCTTTGTTCGATCACCCAAGATTCCAATACGCACTCTCAGAGCTAAGCTTAATCCTCGTGTCCCATTGGTGGAATATTACCTCAATATACAGCAATACCATGTATACAATGGTAATTTCATAGAATAATCGTAAGAATATACCGATTGCCATATGTTGCCGCTATATAATACAATCTTGTACACATTAAACGCGTACTGTTCTTTTAGTAGTAACTTAGCTACTCAAGGAAAGTGTTAATCGGCATTCCTCTCTTAGCTAGAGACGCCTTCTTTTGATATTTGACGAATAAGATTGTATTATATAGCGGCAACGTATGGCTATTAATATAAACTACTCCACGTACACTGACGGGATCGAAACATGTGTCTGTAACGGGTGTTAATTTGAAAAGTCAATCTAGTAGCATGTGATTTACTGAGAACATTTTGAAGTATGTCGTAAATTAAAATTTACTACTTAACCTACGAAGTCGTATATTTTGACAGTTTCATCCATACAAATAAATAACAAATGTGATTGACATTATCAAATGTCATTTGGATTTACGTTTACGGAACAACAAACACATACTAATATACCGATAGGACCAGCTCTGAACGGGCCATAACCAGCAATAAGTGGCAACAGCGAATCCCCTCCACGCGCAGTAGCTTAAATTGCCATACATTGCAGTTATGAATTTAGTAAGACTTAAACCGCGCAAGGATATAGTCGTTTGCATATTCGTTCTGTATACGTAATTTGCCCATTTGTTTCAGACATAATAAGGTCGTTATATCTCCAAGTTATTATTATTATTGTATTCTTAGCTGCTACGGAAAAGTAATTTTAAGTAATAAAAAAACAATAACGTTTTCTAAAAGATAAAAGTAAAAAAAAATCAATAATTCTGCAAAATAAATTTAAATTTTAAGAATTGTTGCGTTTTAGAATGCGCTTTACTGTACCTCTACTAACACCGATTTCGTCTGCTATTTGCCGGGTACACTTAAGGTCGCTCATTTCAACTAACGAACAAACCCTCACGTCTCTCTCCTCCCGATCGGCAGGTATTAGAGGGATATGAGGCTGTTCGTCAATGTGTTGGCATTTGCTGCAATTTCCGACGACACAGCCATATTTCCTAAACGCATTTACGATCCTTTCAATCGTCGAATGCGAAGGAATAGGCCGATTTACGTACTCTACAGCAAATAAATCAGCGGTTGTTCGAAAGGAATTGCCGGCAAGATACCACGAAACTATTTGTACCTTCTCTGCGGTTGTATACACTGACATGAGAGCTACCTTTACGTTGCAGCTAAATACGAATGACGGGCAATCTATTGCTCTCGATCATCGGACTTATGTATGCGCACGCGGAGTGGCATCGTACACACGTTGCCACATCGCATTACGTTCCATACGTATATTGTTGCGTATGGCCCGTAGCGGGCTGAACCAATCGATATATGCGTCTTATTCTATCAAAATTTCATAGTAACCTAGATTGACTTTTCAAATGAACACACGTTATTCGAAGTTACAGATGCCCATATATATGCATTGTGTTTGTCCACATATACATATACAGACGTGTTCGTATTTGTTTTAATTTAATATTGATATGAACGATTAATTGAATGTGTGAATAATTTTAGCACAGATATGGAAAAATATTTTTCTTATACACTACAGCTTTTTGCAGGTACTGGTAGAGAAATGCAGAGATTTATTAATAATCACATAGAAGCTAGTAAAATAGGTCGTCAAATTGCAGAACAAGTTATGGATAGTCATAGGCGCGGAGATGAGACATCATCTGGAGGAAGTCCAGATCCCGATCCAGAGCTAACTTTACAAATTAGCTCCAATGATGTAGGTTGAAGGGTATGTCAAGAAAGAAAACTAAATTATAGATGATACCTAATTTTCAGTCACACATATCCACGAGTATCTCGTCTGAACAACAAAGAGCTAATCAAGTGATACACGAGTTCTCGCAGCCTACACACACATTTAATCATGTACGAAACAATATGTCTCTTTCAAACGTCGTAAGTGGTCCTGGTAAGTTACTGTTACTTGCAAAATATAGACTATTTAAGCGTATAAAATCTTACCACGAAGTCAGTATAAATTCATATTTCAATAACCGAGATGACATCTTTCATAGAAAAAAATTGTTAAGCCAAAATTAATAACATACGTATTACTACTGTACGAAATATGGTCGGCGCACCAGAGGCGTATGCTTGATAGGTAAATAAAATAAAATAAATAGTTATATCTAATTTATGAAACTATTTTTATATGTTTTTATATGAAGAGAACGACCGTTTGACATCTACAAATGTTATATTTACGTAATTAAAGTAATGTTTGTTAATACTTAACGGATTTGCGCACTCAGTATCACTACAAATTTGTTTTAATGCTGTAAAAACTGCATCTTTCCTTAGCACGCTATCTATTTCAGCTACAACACTAATATTTTTGTTGTCGCTGATAGCATGTAGCTCTGTTCGTATAGTGTCCAGTATCTGCAGTGAATTCACTAATAGCAACAAAGGATTTTGTAGTTTATCAATTACTTCAACTACTCTTTTATAATTCTTATAAATTATATGTTAATCTGCTTCAACTTGAGCATCTTGGAATTTCTTTTGACTTTCCTTGATTGACAGCTTCTTCTTTAAGATAAAATTGTAGAACTACATACTTAATTTTTGGGAAATGCAGGAAATAATAAAATTCTGCTTTTAACCATGTTCCCCAGGGTGTAAGAATCAGCTGTGGAGGTTTAGGGATGTTGGGACATTGCCTGTGGAATTCTGAAACACGTTTACGGGATTTGAGGAACACTGCTTTTATGTGCGCTATCAAATCGTTTACCTCTGGGTAACAGCGTCAAATCGTTTCCGCCACATAGATTTTACACGTAACATGTAAAAAGTGACCACAGTCATCTTTAAGAGATCGACCTACAGCATGCATAGTTACGGCGCCATCAGTTGGCGCCAAGAGTTGGTGTCTCGAAAGTTCAAATTTTTCCAATGTATTTAATACCATTTCTGAAATGACTTCGGCAGTACATTCTTGTAATCTTCTCGAAACTAGTAAGATTAAAGATGACGATTTAAGAGCTTTCATTGTACGAACTATGATATTAACAATATAATTTTTTTTACAATCTGTCGTTTCGTCCGCGCTTAATCAGAATTAAATTCGATTTAATTCTGTTTTCAATATTTTCGCGAGCAGATGGTACAAAATTTCGTAACGTTGTCGAACTAGGTATTTTAGAATTCGTGTATTTTTCCAGACGGAGTAAAATGAGTCCTTGTCTAATAAACAAAACGGTAGATTGCACACCATCAGTGTTAAACGCAAGTCGAATAGAAATGGCTCATTCGATCGTAAGCCAGTTTTTCTTTTTTTATACTGCCCACTATCCACGGGTTTTTTGCAGTCATATTTCGTTCAGCGCATGAGCGGTCTATCGCAAATTGTGCATTTCACTTTTACGCCATCGTACATTAAAATCCGGAAATTCACTAATAAAGTTCTTTACTGTATTAGATAATGGCCGGTTTTTCAACCGAAAGCGATATACACTGCACTACATACATATGGGATTTTCACGATAATAGTGCATACACGTCACTGATACGTTTGCGCAATGTTGTAAAATTTATACGAGATTCATGATATGAAGGTTATGTTACCTCATGTAATTGTCAAAATTGGCTTATAAAATTATAATAAAACTATAACTATATACCTAGTATTAAAAGATTGAACTAATATTTTACTTAAGGTAAATTAAATGAGCTTTAATTTAAATATGTTAATGTAGTGAAAAATCATTTTGACTTTATTCTATTATTTGTATACAACTACCAATTCATTTTCTAATAAAATTTTTGTTTCGCAAGACAAAGTTAAATTCAAAATGGAAAATATTTCTTTAATTAACCCTGCGTAACGCGCGTAGCTTAAAATATCGTGGTTAGGCGCGTGGGGGACAAGTGTCGCCCACTTTTAAAATGCTGTAATTTAAAAAAAATATACTTATCCAAATATGTTAGAACAATAAATGCATAGCTATAGGTCCGCTGAATCATTATTTAATTATAAAGCTTACAAATAAAACATTTTTTAATTAAAAACTTACGTAAAAATGAAAACATATAGAAAAACCAGTTTTTTAAGCATGGAATACAAATATCTTTTAGATGGTCAACACAAGCCCACTTATGGCACATTACACGCTATCTCCGTGTTGTTCGGTCACGTGTTCTTCCACGTTCATAACATCTTCCACGTGATGATGCCCTAGGTGTCTCCTGGAGTTCAGGTTCTGGAGCATTTATCAGTAGCTTTGCGCGTCTACGAATTTCTCTTGGGATAGCCTCAATTGTAGAACGGCTTGCAATTTGGGATTTTATAAGCTCCCAGCTAAGTTTCTGTATGAAATCAACCCTTCTGATCCTTTTAGCTGTAGCTGCAGAATGAAATGATAAATACATAATGAATTTATAGCGGCTATGTTCAAAATGTCGTAAAAAAAGCACTATCGGCCATCTTATAGTGTTGCGAGCGGTATTGTTTTTTTCACAAAGCTGTTCCACGAGATCCACTCCCTTCGTCATATTATAAAAGGTTACCATCTCCGGCTTTTGTTTTTCAGCGGACGAAGTATCTATTGTATCATCAAAATGCATGCTGGATAATAACAACACCACTTTTGATGGCTTAGTACAATACGACACTATTGTGCAGTTATTTTGGAAACCAAATATGGATGTCTGTGGCTTTCTTTCTTTATTTGGTAACAACTCTATTGGTGTTTCTGTTCTATTTTTGCGTATTGTTCCCACATGCGTTAATTTATTCTTCTGCAGCTGATTTACTAAGGATAAACTAGTAAACCAGTTGTCACCTGTGATGTTTCTATTAGTATTTTTACCGGTTCTATTAAGCGCAAAACAATATCTTCTGCTGAATTGCTTACGTGGTAGGGCCCATCAGGCTGTGTTCCAACATACGGTTCCAGATTCACGGTATAGGCTGTTTTGATATCAACTAGTGCAAAAACCTTCAAGCCATACCTGGCCGGTTTGTTAGGGATGTACTGGCGAAACGAACACCTGCCTCTGAATGCCAGTAATGTTCATCAACCGTGACAAAATCGCCAGGAGTAAAATATTTTTGACAATTGTTGGTAAATATTGTTATTAGTTCCCTAAATGGAGCTAATTTATCAATCATTCTTCTTTCATCTCTATCATTTATATTATCGAATCTGATACAACGCAGCAAAAATCTAAATCGCTTTTCACTCATTGATAAGTAGCATGACTCAAGTCCATTTCCCTGTGAGTTGCTCCACAGGTCTCTAAGATTTTTCTGGAACACCGAATGGAGCCAATTAAAAGTAGTAAACCACTAAAAGCTTTTAGCTCAACAATGTCTATGTATCTGGCATCTCGTTCTCGAGCAAAATTGTCACGAATTTTGTCTATGAAAGTATTTGTACAAGTTGTTATAATTCCAAGAATAACGTCGTCAAAAAATAAGTCAAAGATATCTACATATTTCATTTCGTGTTCCCATCGCCTTATTTTTAGGCCCAGGTAAATGCATAACAATATTACAGGCTCTTGTCCTAACATTCGATGGCTGTCGGGGATGCTTCATCCATTTTGTTGTTTTGTTTTTAGCTAGAAAATAAAGTTCATCCTCAGGATCTGTAAGTTCTTCCTCAATTTCTAAGTCATCGAATTCTTGTTCGGAATTTGAGTCATACGTGTTTTCTTCGACATTATCTTCCTCGCCATGGTCGCTTTCGGCCTCGTTTTCATCGTTACTTTAGTCACTGTTGAGTGAATTATACCATTCCATCCATTTGTTTGGATCCCTGCTATGTTCAATTTTCCGTTTTTTCTCTTGAGACATTTTAAAGTATTTTCTGTTTTCCGAAAAAAAAATAAATAATGTAAAAACACAAAGAAAAATAAAAACTATAATAATATACCTTTAAAATTAATAACGACGTATTTGGGCGTGCGGGTGACGGATGTCAACCAGTAAGATTTATGTCGCAACGAAACGCACCCCACGATAGATCAAGCATAACTAACCTCTTAGAGTTACTTGTCGATTAACAATAGAAAGGTACTCTGAGAGAAATGTGTCAACGGCGCACCAAACAAGTGCAGCCAACATAAATGTAAGTGTGGGTGACTCCTGTCGCCCACGCGACTAACTTAGGGTTAACATAAATTATATACCCAAGCTAAAAATACATACAATTCGATAAAAATTGACCAGAAAGATATTATTAATCTGATGCAATGCTGTCTTCTTCCGTATCACTGTCTGCATTAACATGGATAACAAATTCCTCCGGATCTTCACGATCTATAACAACTTCCCTATCCCACCATTTCTGTACCTCTTCTTCAGTATATTTTATAGAATTTTTTCAAATTTCCGATGTAATTGGCCTTAAAGCATCTTGCCACTTTGAATTTTCCAAGGAGCAACCCGTTTCCCCAACACGTCGTGTATAATATTTTTTTGTGATACCCCATATGTGTTCTATAGGGTTAAAAACTCAATGATATGGTGGTAAGCGAAGCACGTTGTGACCATACTGTTGTGCCATTTGGTCAACTTCATAGGTAGGTGCAGTGTTATTTCTACAATCAAATAAAAACTATAAATATTAAAAAGAATACTTGCTTTATACTTATCAACCAAATGAAGTAACTGTATTTTTAACAAATTATTATCAAAGGAAATATCATTCTTAGTTAACCATTGCTGGATATCTGCTTTAGTGCATGCTGCCGTGGGTCCTTTATTCACAATAGTGCTATGATAACTCGCATTATCCATAATAATAACTGATGGTGTTTCCAAATGGCATAGCAGTTGGTGCTCAAACCATTGCAGGTAGTTGGATCGATTCATATCTCCATGATAATCACCACTGCTAGTTGCTGATGGAAATACAAGTTCTGCACCATCAATAAAACCATCTGTATTACCAGCATGTAATACAATGAGTCTTCAAAATAGTGTCAAATAAGATAAAGATGAGTACATAATTTATTTCCTGCCTTTTTCCACCAACTTTAGTTGTACGAACACTTCTGAGATCATCATTTTGTCAGGAACGGGTGATAGTACCATTTCGAAAGATCCAAGTTTCATCGGTAAATACGAACTGATAAGTACTATGTTGCTTTAAACGCATATATTCAGATAAAAAGTTTACATGTTTTAGTGGAATGTGTGGTAACTCCATCAATGCCTTTCTGGGCTCATTTTTCTTATACTGGAAGCCAATGTTTCGTAGTATTTTCCAAAGTGATGTTTGATTAACCATGAAAATATCTATTTCACGTAATACAGTACGTAAAGATTTTAACGTAATATGTTCTGCAAATATACCAAAATCGTATTGTAATGCATTAAATATTTTACAGAACTTACTGTTTCTGCATATGTCATAAAGAGCTTTTCGAATCGCATACTCGAAAAAATTTCGATATCAACGACAGGTTTCTTCTTGTCACGCTTTCGCTTTGGACTTGCAAGTGGATTGCCTTTTTCAATATCAGAAGAGATCTTATTAGCGGGTCTAAGGCTTACTCTTAATGTTGCTGATCCTCGCATAAAAGATGTTATTGCAGTAGGGTATTGTATGAAAAAGAACAAATTTACCTCTCTTACTGCAATGGTCCACCGTTATCACGTTCCGCTTCGAAATGGGCAACCGCAGCTGCAACTTGCGATTTGCACTTACTGCAAAATGCTTTCGTCATAATTATTTATGAAAATAATTGTTTTGTAAGATGTAACGTTAGAAACGGTGAAAAATAATAAAAACAAGACCAAACAAAACTAGAGAAACGGTGAAAATAATAAAAACAAGACCAAACAAAATGAGATACGCGGTATAACCTAAATGGCAAAGCAATTTATTATTGAATATGTGTCAACAATGCCAGCGTCATTTTCAGTGCTGGCAATATGAAGGCAACATTAAATCTTTATAAACGCTGTTCCCCATGGGCATTTTATTGACTTTGTATTTGTCATTTTGAAATTTCTGTTAATGACGTGTATGCACTCTTATCGTAAAAATCCTATACATGCACCTGTATGCACATATCAGGCGATGAAACCCTTTCTACGACCGAATTTTCTCTACATATTACATTTCATCACAATACTATAAAAATTATTATTTTTTACTTCTATTTAAGATGATCATTTAACATTCATATATAGGACTATATAAAACAAATATAGAACTGAACTAGTGGTAAGAGTTTCTAATTTTTCATATATACGATTATGCGTTTACATTTTTTGTATATGCACATTCTCAGGTGCAAATGCTGAAGAAGGTATCATTGGAATGATGGAGAATGCAGTTCGAGAATCCCCAACTAATGGACATTCGACAGATGGAAATGACGAAGCAGCAATGGCAGTTATTATGAGTCTTTTAGAAGCTGATGCTGGCCTAGGAGGACCTGTTGACTTTTCTGGACTTCCATGGCCTTTACCTTGACCAGATTAGACAATGCTTAACTTAAGACAGAATCGCAATTGAAAATATATATTTTGAAATGAGAAATAAGATTCGTATATTACAATCCTTTATGTTGTGATTCATTTTCTAAGTATTCAAATTAATTTTTACATAAATTTCATAATAACCACTATTCATACATTGGTCATACTGTATAAGCAGCATGTAGCAAAATATCACAAATTGAACTGCATATAATTGTATTGATAAATATTAATAGAAGAATGTATATTTTTATAATGCTTCGATTATTTACAATCTACGCCGTGTGCAATTTCAATTGACTGCAGTTGGTTGCATTAAAATCCTTATATTTTAATATTCATAGATTGATGGCATTTATTTTTTTAAATATTATGAATTATTTATTCTAACTTTTAATAAAAGTATATAATATAAAATGTCTTGTGTTATTAAACTGTCAATTGAAAGACCTACATACGTTATTATGACAAGTAAATGTCATCATCACTATGAGTGAGAAATGACAAATGTTGAGAATTATAGACAACATAGTAAACGATAGTCTTAGAGTGGCGACAATGAACTAGCTAATCAAATTTTTAGTCAACTAGGCTCGGAAAAGTAAATGGAGAGAAATGGCCGAAAACATCACGCAGTCTAATAGAAAAAGCTGGTCGCTGCTTAGAAAACTAAGATAAGTACCATTACCTCCCAAACAAACTTCACCAATGGACCCCAACCTTATAGCTGAAACACTCCGAAATATCTCAAATATGTGTCTGTCGACAGAGATTCTGCTAAAGATATTAAAACGGAAATTAAGAATACATTTTCTAGTCTCCCTCAGAATTCGCAATGGTCATCTTCTTTTTCTACTGTCTGTCCTGAATTCATAAAAAATCTTGGAACGAATGCCCGAGAATGGTTGGGAAACTTTTATAACAATATCTTAGATACTGGAGACATTCTAACATTTTCCCAAAAGCAAAAATCCTGGCAATATTAAAACCTGGTAAGTTCCTGGAATATTCTGGAAGCTACAGACCTATAGCTCTCTTGTTTGTTTTCTATAAACTTCTTGAACGGCTTATCTACAATAGAATAGCGCCCACCGTCGACGAGATTATTAATAAGGGGAAAGCCGGTTTCAGACCGGGAAGAACCGCTGTGACCAAGCCTTGGTGTTAACATCACAAATAAATAAGTTTTCAGAAGGGCCTGAAAACATCTGACGCTATTATCGATCTTTCTGATACCTACGACACAATCTGGAAGCATGGAATGATTTTTAAATTCCAAAAAAACATGCCATGTTCTAAATTAAGCAAACTTATCCAGAATATGCTGAGCAATCGCTGAATCGTAGTCTGGTTAAACAATCGAATTAGTAATGGCATCAGGAAATGATCTATATTTGTTTTTGTTGAGAAGATTTTTAGGTGACTAAGTTTGTTCATTGTATCTGTTAAATCGTCGTATCTGATCGCAGTATGAAATATACATTTTGAATCTTTCTCATTGTTTATTTTGCTATTTTTAAGGATATACAATCTCGTGTCTTAGCGCCTTTGCCACAAGGACGCGAAGCGTTATCGAGGGTTTTAAATCCATTGGTCGAGAAATACTAATACCTAATGATATATTAAAGTTTATATTAATTATGGAAATATTAGAGAAACAAAGAAACATTTATTATTAGAAAGTTTATCGAATTATAAAATTAATAAAAGCAATCTATTGTTTCAAGTACAGGGTTCGTCAATGAAGCGGGAAAACTTAAAACTACTGTATCTACAGAAGTATTTATTTTAACATTGATGTTTTTACAGTTTTCTGTTAAGTTAGACTTGCCATTTTATTTTTTAAAAACAATACTTGACAGGTGGGCACCATTACGATCTACTCATTCTTGTAGTCTTTTTCGAAAATTTTCCATTACTCGCCGTAACATTTCCGGTGTAATG
Source organism: Melolontha melolontha (assembly GCA_935421215.2). Classification (NCBI taxonomy): domain Eukaryota; kingdom Metazoa; phylum Arthropoda; class Insecta; order Coleoptera; family Scarabaeidae; genus Melolontha; species Melolontha melolontha. The sequence goes on from OW285235.1 coordinate 166,701,605, forward strand.
CATGCAACTTCTTGAATGCTTAGGTTTAGTTCCTCTAACGTTTGCGGTCGCTCAACGCTCTTGCTCTTGAGCCCACCCAAAAGAAAAAAGTCGAAAGTGAACAAATCAGCCGATCTAGCCTGCCAAACAATATCTCCATTTTTGGAAATGATATGGTTCGGAAAGAGTTGCCTTAAAACAGCAATAGACATACGAGCAGTATGACTGGTAGCACCGTCTTGCTGGACCACGTAATCTCTGGAAATTGAACCAGTTCTTGCCTCAAAAATATTGTGATCATGTTTGTATAACGAACTGCAGTAACGGTTGTAGCATTCACTCGATCGTCTTAAAAAAAATAATGGTTCAATGATGCCAGATGAAGAAAGCGCACCGCACCGTACTGACTATGCAAGGGTTTCTCATGTAACTGAAGTGGGTTTGCAGCGCTCCAATATCGGCTATTCTGCCGATATTGGAGATGAAAATGGGCTTTATCTGACATAAACATATCGTGGATAAAGTTTTCATCCCTATCCAAACGCTACAAAATTTCTTGACTAAAATTCATGCGATTAACCAAATCAGCTTCTTTTAATTCTTGGACAACTTGAGTTTTATAGGGGTGAAAAATTAAGTCCTTATATATGATTCGACGCATTGACGGTTCACTGATATTTAATGCTAATGCATGTTTAATCGCAGAACGTTTAGGACTATGTGTTATGCCAGTTCGAACTCTATCAACAGTTTCTTCAAACTTTTGTACCCACAACTTAATTGCATGAATAAACGGAATCCACCCATGGCGCGGAATATTGATCTGATTGCGAAATAACCTTTCCACAGTTGTCGCGGAGTCACCATGTTTATAAAACGATTTATCACAGTAAGCACAATGAGCACCAGACCACTGTTCTATGTTTACTAGGTAAATGGTGCTAAATGACTGACAATTTATTATTAACTTCAGCGCCCTCGCCAAAACCTTAAATGAATTACAGAGTTTTTAAATTCTCTCGCTTCAATAACGAACCCTGTATTTTATGGCGGCCCAGGGTTTGGGGACTTTTTTACATGTGCCAATTGGCCTGGTCCAGAAATGAAAAGCTATTTTGGGTTGTCTAAAAACAAGAAATTTTGCAAGGTTTTTATGTTGCTTGATTTTGAATGATTTTCAAAGGTTTATTCGTGTGCTAAATGGCCTGATCCGGAAGTAAAATAGTATATTAAAAAACAAGTTTCATAAGGCACCATTTTGCCGCACGAGATCAGTAGAGAGTCTAAAGAGCGAGTGCGGCAAAAGGCCTTATGAAACGAGTTTTTTATACTATTTTTTCTATTTTGCGTTTTTTACATTAATAAATTGCTTAAATTGGAATTATTTAATTTGAAAGTTCAGAGTTTAATTTTTATATAAAGCATGCAGTTGGTCACATTGATACTTGACATTTTCAAATTTAAATCTTGCTATCCGCGAAGTATATTATATTACATATTATTTATTAATTTTCAACATAATTTGAAACATACTTGAGTGGGTAAAATCTCACTAAATTTGTATAATACAAAAGTATTTTTAATAATATAAAAAAATATTATTAAAAATGGGGTGTGAAGAACACAATACAAGTTCATTTATGTTTTTTTGAATGTATCTTCTCCAAAGACGTAGATACATTCAAAAAAACATAAATGAACTTGTATTGTGTTCTTCACACCCCATTTTTAATAATATTAATTTTCGTTAACATTACTTGATATTTCATTTAAAAATATAAACATGAGTGCCATAGAAACATATATATGTTGTTGTGAATTGAATACAACATACGTTGTTTGTGTAAAATACGAACATATATCATATCTGTCAAATGTACATAAATTCTTAAAATCATATGACAGCAATGATATTTATTTATGTATTCGAACAACGCCAACATTGAAAAATGAAAAAAAGTGTATCGAAATAGAGCTCATTTCGATACTGTTTTTGGTTTCATAATGAGTTCATTTCGAACGCAAAATAGAAAAAAACATTTTAGGGTGTTTAAAAAATCAACAGTTGTTTTGAAGGATCTTAGAGTGCTTTTAAGTTAATTTTTCTTGATTTTGGGTGATTTTCAACCATGTTTTATGTGCCTAATTTTTAAGAGTCTATAGATCTTCTACTTTTTATATTCATAAAAATGAGGGTTCTTTTTAAAGGATTTGGGCCTCTTTCTTGGTCGTTTCATGTTCTTTTTGGGATATTTTTCAATGATTTTTGCATATGCCAAATGCCATGGTCCAGAGGTAACATTTTATATTATACTCCTAATGTTATATTTCCAAATAGTCATTTTTCCCTCGATTTTCACTAGTGCGCCAATTTTAACACTTTCAAAACAACCTCAAACAACTATAACGTTTAATCGTTTGCGATTAAACATTATTTACCCAGGTCGACACCGTACAAATACCTGACGTTTGCTTCTAAAGAGTTCATACCAATTTTGATGGTATTTTGCTCATCGTAATCTTTTTGTCTGTACAAATGATTTAAACTTGATTTTTATTGTTATACAATGTAAAAGGTCTTTACAAAAACCTACTATATATTCCTTATATCAAATACGCCAATTTAAGACAACTTACCTCAATACAAAGTTGCTTAGTTTTGGCGCTATACGGCGCTGAAGTTACACTTCTAAAGTCGTTTCTTTTATTATAAATATAAAACGGGTGACTCGATTTTGCTGACATTTTGTACGTTGACATGTTTTTATGAGATAAAAATCCCATATCAAAATTTTGGGCAACATCATTCCATAGGCGTAGTACTTGGGTTTTTTAATATTTGCGCATTTCAAATTTCTACGCCAATGGAAGAAAAGGGGTTTAAGTATAAAATTTAGATTATCTAACTTATCTGCTACAGAAAAGGTACTTTTTGTAAGACTCGATTACGGTCATTGTTTTTGTGAAATTTGTATTTTAATAATTCAAAGTAACAGTTAACAGAAAAAGTATGTTTCTAATAAAACTTGCAAAAAAATAATAAAATGTCATAGAAAATGTTAAAAGTGTCCACCATTTACACATATAGTATTTACACGACGAAGAAAATTAAAATGTACTCTTTACATAACTTCTTTATCAGGGAGCTAATGAAGGTGGCTTCGAACATTCATTAAATGTTCAAAACCACTTCAATCAACAGTATCAAAATAAATGGATAGGTAGAGGTAATGACGCCTCTATAAACTACGTTCACCAGACTTAACCCCAATGATTTATTTTTTGTGGGGACATCTTAAGCCCACAGTTTAAGATAATGAAGAAAAACTGTGTCTGTGTATTCAAGGTGCAATAAGTAAGCTCATGAAAAAATTATGCAAAAAGTACATTTTAATTTTTTTCGTTGTGTAAATCTTGGTATTCGTGTAAATGGTGAACACTTTCAACAATTTATATGACATCTTTATTATGGTTTAGTAACATAATTTTTCTGTAAGCTGTTACTTTGAATTATTAAAATACAAATTTCACAAAAAACATGACAGTAATCGAGTCTTATAAAGAGTACCTTTTCTGTATTAAATAAGTTACACAATCTAAATTTTATACTTAAACCCCTATTCTTCCATTGGCGTAGAAATTTGAAATGCACAATTATTAAAAAACTTAAATTCTACGCCTATGGATTGATGTTACTCAAAGTTTTGGTATGGGTTTTCTTGTCTCATTAAACTATGTCAACATATCGTATTTCAGCAAAATTGCGTGAGCAACTTCATATTTACGATACAAAAGCCATTTCGGAATTGTAACTTCAACGCCATGTAGCACCCAAATTAAGTAAGTTTGTACTAAGGTAAATTGTTTTCAATCAGCTCACTTTGGTGTAAGGAATATGTAAAAGACCTTTTACAGACAGGATATATAGTACATTATTTTTCGCAATTTATGCAAGTACGATTAAGTTTATGAGTGGTAGTATTCCCGTTCGTTTAAAATTTGAAATATTGGCCTTATTACATTAGTATTACTTAATGTTGGTGAAATTTCGTTAAAAAGAATATTTTGTACATCACGTCCAATAGCATTTTCTCTCATTTCATTACGAAGATCTTAGCATGTATAGGAACTCCCTTTCTTATCAACTTTCATCTATGGTTGCAATAAAAACTAAAATAAGAACAAGCAGGCATAGTAACATATAAACAAGACACAGTGAACCAAGTAAAATACAGTGTAGAAATAAAAAAGTTTAATATTAAACTTTAATATTATATACTAATATTACCAATCAAAGCGCGCCCATGTCGATTTCAAATGCTGACGTTAGCTTCAGACGACGAATCGTACTACGTGTCCACGTGTTAAATCGGGTGAAAAACGCAAGAGTGTGTGTTGAATAACATTTTTTTGTGACAGAGTCCCAGAAAATTAATATAATAGTTACTTTGGAGGACCGCATGGTGTCCTAAAACATGGTGTTCGACTCACCAGTTTATTTTATTTTTTTCTTGCATCCATATAAAATTTAACCAAGTTCATTACATAAATAACTCGCGTAATCACTTTTCTAATTCAAATTGCAGTAATTTTTTTTATATAGTATCAATCTCACATGTCCGATTTGTTTTAAAGTAAGAAATTTGAGTAAATTAAATTTAATATATTTTTTCTACCCGTAACGGAATCTTATGTGATTTTTTTTTATATATATCTAATGTTGTTAAATAATATATTTTCCATTTAATTAGTAAATTATCCCAATTATAGAAAAATATTCTAGTTATTTTTTGTTTGTTTTTTATTGTGGTATTACTATCTGATTGGAATATCCGATTTTGTGAATACATTGTGTTTTATTATTTTTCGCATGATTAATTTCTATCTGTGTGTACCACCTAAAAATTTATTGCATATACTGAGTGTAACGAACCTATGTAAGGTACATTAAAGCTATGATGGACTACCTATGCAATAGAATACGATGTTTATGTGATTTATGATATTCCAAATATATAAAAATATTTTGTTAGCTCAATACTTTATATCTCTCTGGTATATTATATATATTTTTTTAATTTTATTTCTTGCTTATATAATAAATATAGTTGTTATTGTTATGAACTCTGTTTTTCTTTATTTTATTTTTTTAAGTGAGTATCAACTTATTCGAAGTTACTAAGTTATCAACTTACTACGGCAGAGTCTGTGTTCTCTGTTGGCTAAAGGTAAAACATGGTGGCGCCCTTTTTTATGTAAGAACCTTCCCGCAACTCGCCTCTTAACTGAGTTAGCCCTTTAGCCAAAAGATCCCCGGGGCAACCATGAGTTGTAGGTAAGTGGGGTGAGTTTATAGAGATATTTGTCGGCGCAAGTCTAGTGCTCATGCCTAATAGCTGTCGTTTTGGGTCGATGTGAACCTTAGGGTTGTATATCTCTTGTATTCTGATACCCTTGTCATCACCTTGTCCCAATAAAATTATTGTTCCGCTTGATTTTACTTATTGTTCTTCGTGGGATTCTGTTGCTTTTCAAAAAAAAAAATCTTTTTTTTAACCGAGTAAAGGGGGAGTTGTTACACTTTAAAAATGATCCTTATATCGTTTGAGGATTTTTAATGATTTAATTAAATTAATAGCTAGCTTCAAGTCATCATAGGCTGTTCAAAATTCAATATTATCGATTTATATAATTTATTTACTTTAATTGCTAATTATCGAGCATCATAGGCTATTTCAAACTCTAATATCTTCATATAAGTTTGTATGTTCAAAAATTTTGGATGTCACTATATCCATCTTTTCTCCGGTCTTTTGTATATACTTCTGCGCAAGTTTGACATTTTGAAATTTTATGCGAAGTCATGGTTCGTATATTTGAATTTATATTTCAATTATTGTTCTTCTTAAGCAATTCTAAGTAAACAGGACATCGTCGAATTTTTTATTAGAATTTTGTAAATCTATTAGAATGATTTAATTTATTGCATAACCTTTTCTAAACTTAATTCTGGTTTTTACATTTTGATTTGCTTAGAGCGACATCTACGCGGGACTTGGTTTAACTTTTGATTATAGATCGCTTGACGGTTGGTATAATTTTTAATTGGTTATTAATCCTTTCTTTCTGCGAATTAATTATTGAAGTTTTGATGTTGGCTTCCTCAATTACTTTTTAACCATGTTAGGTTATTTGAGTAATTATCTTCTTTTATTTCCAATATTCCGTATAGGGGTAGTTTTTTGTTACTAGTGGCGTATCCCTCTTTCTTGATAAATACTCACGCATTCGTTCGGGAGATCCTCTTTTAACGATTCAAGCTTTGAAGTAGGCAGTAGTTTAAAACTAAAAGTCATTTTTGATTTAAATAGTGTTACTATTCTGTGATATGCAGGAGTTGTTCAAAATTGATTTATTTCATTAAATTCACTGGTATAGTGTATTTTAATCGAGGGTTTGTTCCTCGGAATTGAAAGTTTTGATGACCACGTGTTGCTTCAGGCGAGTTTCTAAGATAAGGGGACGGCTGTAATTTTATCATGGCATTGTTCTCTGTTTATTATATTACTCTGGAATCTTCCATTTATTCTTTTCTTTTCTCATTTATTTAGGGCCGTTAGTATATGCTAATGAAAAGCTGCTGTATTATTTTCTGCTAGAAAAAGTGGCTATTGGTTGTATCGGCTAATGAAAAGTTGCTGAGTTATTTTCAGCTAGGGTAAACGGTTATTGTTAGTATCCACTAAGAAAAATTTCATCCGTAGACATCTCATTACCTGGACACGAGAAACCAACGCAATTGGATTCAAGGGTCATCTATCACGCAAGGTAGTGTGTGTAGAATATCATTTTTTGTGACAGGGTAACAGAAAAATTAATATAATAGTTATTTTGGAGGACCGCATGGTGTCATAAAACATGGTGTTTGACTCACCATTTTATTTATTTTTTTTCTTGCATCCATGTGAAATTTAACCAAGTTCATTACATAAATAACTCGCTTAATCACTTTTCTAGTTCAAATTGCAGTAATATTTTTATATAGTATCAAACCCAGATGTTAGATTTGCTTTAATGTAAGGAATTTGAGCAAATTAAATTTAATATTTATTTTTTTATCAGTAACGGAATCCTATGTGATTGTTTTATATATATATCTAATTTTGTTTAAATAATATATTGTCCATTTAATTAGTAAATTATCCCAATTATAGAAAAATATTCTAGTTTTTTTTTTAAGTAAACATATAATTTTGCATATACAGGCTGAGCCTTTATTGTTGTATTACTATCCGAATTTGTGAATACATTGTGTTTTATTATTTTTCGCATTATTAATTTCTATCTGTGTGTACCACCTAAAAATTTATTGCATATACTGAGTGTAACGAACCTATGTAAGGTACATTAAAGCTTTGATGGACTACCTATGCAATAGAATACGATGTTTATGTGATTTATGATATTCCAACTATATAAAAATATTTTGTTGGCTCAATACTTTATACCTCTCTGGTATATTATATATATATTTTTTTATTTTTCTTTGTTGCTTATATAATAAATATAGTTGTTATGTTATGAACTCTGTTTTTCTTTTCTTTATTTTTTTAATTGAGTATCAACTTATTCGATATTACTAAGTTATCCACATACTGCGGCAGAGTCTGTGTTATCTGTTGGCTAAAGGTAAAACATGGTGGCGCCCTTTTTTATGTAAGAACCTCCTCGAAACTAGCCTCTTAATTTAGCCAAAAGATCTCCGGGGCAACCATGAGTTGTAGGTAAGTTGGGTAAGTTAGAGAGATATTTGTCGGCGCAAGTCTAGTGCTCGTGGGGGCACATATCAGAAATTGGACATATCAGAAAATTATCTGTACAATATAAGTTTTAATTTTATTAACAGATTTCTTAAGCTAACAAGAACTGAGGAAAGCCTATATTACTGTTGGAAATGAATTTTTAAAGGGCTTATCAGCCCTTAACAAATTTAAAATCTAATCGATCAAACATCTGAATACATAAATGCATAGATTGAAAACAGGTAGTTTTCAATTGAATAGTGAATTGTACAATTACATTAAGGACCGATTTTATAAGAAATTATCAAACATGAATGAATTATTTCATTTTTGATTTTAAATATTTATTCTTACACTTTAAAAAAAAGGGAAGCTCTCCCTTTAAATAATTGAAGATAATTAATTTGATAAACTCTTTTCTGATAGAGGCACAAAGTTGCTCCTTATGGCTATCGCACTTTATTAAGTATTCAAACCGAATTTCATTTGAAATTGTTGTGTAAATGTCCCTTTCAAAACAAATTTCTGCCAATAATATCGTACACAAATTGTACATTAATTCCTAACTCATAATTGGAATATTGTAGCTTTCTTTGTTTTGAAAATTCTAGTAATTCTATAAAACTGTGGCGTTCTTCAAATTGTCCGATAACAATGCTTTAACCTATATGCACTTTTCCCGTAATAAGCAAATATATAACATTTGTTTTCTGTAGTATTTAATTGCATTTAAAACCAAACTAATTCATACTATATGTTTGAATTTTCAAATTAGTTATGTTAATGATGTATTTTTATAAAAGGAAACCAATAAATTAGAGTGACTGTTTATTTCTGTTTTATTTATACTTATAACCATTTAATGTTTTCTTTAAATATATAAACGACAAATATCCGAGACGACATTTTTAATACAACAATTGATGATTAAATAACATTTAAGTACCTATATTCTAGTGATTAATATAACGGGTGTTCAGAAAACATTCGAAGTCAAGTGGGCTCTGAACAAAAAATCGTATATCTTTACTTAAGTATCTGATTTGTAATAATTATTAAATGTCAACTGTTGTCTGTCAAAAATCAATCTATCTCAGACATGACTTCATATTTTCAAGGACTACTTTGACTTCCAATGTTTCTGAACACCCGTTATACTTACTACCATTTCAAAATGTTAATTCGTTTTTAGCCAATTAAAAAAATGTAAATAATTAGTACATCTTTATTTCAAAAATATATATTAAGATACCTTTCAAATTTGTAAAGATTTATATTTGGCGGTTGCCGATCAGTTAATACAGAAATTGTTGATGTTTCATTTTGTGCAACCAAAGATAATTATAACAAGTAAAGAATGAAAGCTTCATTTCCCTAAGTGGAACTGTCATGGCATCTATAATGAAGTTCTCCTTAAACGTAAGATGACTCTCATATAGCAAATACAGAAATCTAGCGGATAACTTAATTATGTGACACATGATAGTGACACAGGTGACGCGTTATTTTTAGAGCGTTCTTTGGTTAGGATCAGTAATTTTTTCATTAAGCAGTTATTTCGCGTGTTTTTGTATTTTTTATTATTATTGTTAATAGTATTTTGTAATTCACATCACAGCTAATAATACCTACCATATAATCATATAAAACAATGCGGTCATAAGTAGTAAGTAAAATATTGTTTTAGTGTTTAGTTTCTAAAAAAAAATGCTTGTAGTTTTCGAAATGGAAAAGGCTGGTTGTGTCGTATTTGGATGTGGTGTCCTTCAAAATCCGATTCTCGTCATTGTTTTCCCAACCTGCAAAGTACGGCGAATTCCAAGAAATGGCTATCATTTATAGGAAACAAACAACCTCTTGAACATACCGTTGAATATGTTTATACGCACTATAGAATTTGTAGTAATTATTTCTTGAATACTGATATTGGACCTAATAGAATATTTAAAAAAATGGTTTACCCTAAAATGTTTTTAACAGGTATTGAATATGTTTATGTATGTACAGTGGCGTAACTTTTTGAGCTGCCCCCCCCCCCCCGCGAGATGTACAGACGGGCCCCTGGATTTTATTTTGGCGTATGAGGAAAGAAGGGTTTATAATATAGACAATACCTATAATAAATATAATAATCTTTTATTAGATAATTTACATACCTAATATAAAATATACAAAAAAGAGAACAAAAATATTCTCTTTTTTGTATGGAATTTAAATTTTTAATTTCATCGACAAAAACTTTTTGCAAGGTTAGTACTTGCCCTGGAAAATCTATAGATAGGTCGCGGCTGTAATAAGTTTGTAATATTGCTGCAGAACTATACAATTTTTCTTCGAGAAATTCGACCATATTTTTTGGAGACAAAAAACTAAATCTGACATAAGTTTCATTCAAACTTTGAAATCTGCATCGTAATTGACTCACATATATATCAATAGTGCTTTTGAAGACACCTACTTCAAACAAGCGTACTGCATTTTCCAAACGTTCATCACACAGTAACTCATCAAAAAAAACGTTTAACTTTTCGATGCCGTTTATTTGAGAAATTTGGATTTATTTTCCATGAGTTAGCCAGAACTGTTGCTTTTTCTTTGAATTCAAGAAATTTTACCCGAAGATTTTGAATACCTTTCATAGTTGAATTTTAGTAGTATTTTCGAGATCAGCTGTCGAATTTTGAAGTAGCTTGGACGTCAAATTGATTCTTCCTAATACATCACATTGAAAAATAAGTATAAAAATGAATTCAAAATTTTCTATTTTCTTTTTTATGACGAATGCTGCTTCACGTTCGTATCTTTTTTTACTTGTGAGTGCAATATTAGAGAGTACTTTCAAAACTGACGTAAAATTTGCCTTTATTGCTATAATTGATTCATAACGAGAAGACCACCTTGTATTACATAAGCTTTTTAATGTACTCGACATTGCTTCAATTTCTGTTTGACTTCTTAATTCCCTCCATCTTTTAATGCTGTGTCCAAAGAATGTGTATATTTTTTGACTTATATCATAAAATCTTTTTATTTCAGGCACGTCTTCACATGCGTCATTTAACACGAGATTTAAATTGTGTGCCGAACAATGAACGTAATCTGCTGTTGGTACTCTATCCTTAATTAGTTTTTGCAATCCAGAGTATACACCGCTCACATTAGCAGCGCCATCGTAACCCTGCCCACGACATCTGTCTATATCAATACCTATGTCAGCTAAACTGTTTAAAATATCACTTTCCAGACCTTTTGAGGTTTGGTTTGTGACTTCTCGAAATCCTATAAAAGATTCGTGGATAGTTATGCATATGGGTTTCTGATGTTGATTCGTTTCTATTGTGACATATCTAATAACTTGTGATAACTGGTCAATCTTGGAAACATCTTGTGTTGTATCTGTTATTATAGAGAAAAACGACGATGCTTTAATTTTGTTAACAATATTTCCTTTAACATTTGTAGCCACTAATGTGATAATTTCATTTTGAATTTTTGGAGATAAATATTTCTCGAATTTGTTTTCTTGTATGTGTAAATTAAGTACGTTATCGTATCTTGCAAGAAGATTAATTATCGACAAGAAGTTTCCTTTACTTGTTGAATCCGTTTGCTCCCTATGGCCGCGAAATGGAAGATTGCATTTTGCTAATGTAATTATCACGTCTATAATTCTTCTAATTATTTGTCGCCATTTGTTCATTTCTTGATTTAGTGACAAAATGACCGCCTTATCAATAGTTTTGTGTTTTTTCCAAGCATCATACGTTTTACATGCGCAAATGTGTACAAATGTTTTTTCGTGATCTTTGATCTTTTTTGAAAGACCCTGCCAATCATTAACTCCGTTACACCAATTGTCTCTAAAATACATGTCATTTCTGTTAGCAAAAAGCCAACAGGGTTCGCAATACGCAATGTTCAACCTTGCCGAATAACACAACCACATACGTTCCACGGTTTGACCAATTTTATTTTTGAATGTGTAATAAGCGTTTGTAAAAGATCTACCTTTAGCATCTTTCGGAAAATTACTATTGGGTTTACACGGCTCCGCACCTAATATATGCTTCCTAATGTTATCATCAATTTCAACGTTTTGATAATTTGCAATGTCACTTGTGAACATTTTTATCTCTTTATTTTTATTTTGACTTTCTACTTTATACACTTCTTCTGCAGGTTCACAGGGTTCAGTTAATGCCACATGTGATGTGGTTGGTTCATTTTAGCGATCATTCTCCTGATACCGTTCACTATTTTCATCATTTTCTTCTTTAACTATCGCTTGTTCATTGAATGGAGCACCAAAGAAATTGTCAAGTTTTCTATATTTTGTAGCAATAGTCTGTTCCTTTTCCCTACGAAGTTTTCTCTTTTGATATCCACTTAAAACTTTTTTCCGCTCATGTCTTTTAACTGCAAATATATTATTTCTAATTAATTTATATTAGGAAACATTAACTAACTTTTATTTTTCGCTAATTTATTTTTTATAACAGTCATGCTTTTCACAATTACAATCGTTATAAAATAACTTTTAAAGAAAGGTCATGCTACTAAAAATTTGTACTTACAGTATTTTACTGCTTCAAATAAAAAGACCGTCGTTTTAACTGACTAATAAATAAATAGACATCTAAATGGAACATATTGCAATCGTAAATAACTTAGGAAATCCCCGAATCAAAACTACAAAGATCATTTATATTGCGGAGTTGATTATTCGATTTCAATGTGGCATTATGTTTACTTAAAAATCATTTCATTACTCGGAACCTTATACTGTGCTTATACATTATACATACATATTTGCAAGTGAGAAGAAAGGGCAATTTGTTGACGTCGCAAAAAGATAGTAATTTAGGTATTTATAATATTTATAAAATATGATGTTGCTCTTAGTGTGTAAAAGCTTCATCGACTATTTTATTATGCAGGCAGTGGCATTACATTATGAGCAGGGCCCCCTCCGGCGTAAAGTGCAGGGTAATGTCGGACTCTGGGCTATTGCAGGGCCAGGGCCCCCTGACCTTCTGGGCCCCCCGCGCAGCGGGGTCAGCGGGGGTGTTTCGTTACGCCACTATGTATGTATGTTAATTAAATTGTATATTATGCAAGAATTTCAAATAGAGACTAATTCTTACGAAAGTAAAATTAATAAGCTTCACAAAACTGTTGATCTTTAATTATCCGAAAGGTGCAAATAGAATACTTAATGGAAAGGATCGTAGATCTGTACCCAGTAATTATTAAAACCCCACACACTTCTATCTACGGTCATGAAAACAGAAATTTAACTGTAAATATCCAACAAAAAACGTCACAATTCTCGATGAAAACAGGTGTGCGCGCTAACCAGATCAATAGTGCATTCACTAACTGCTTGTACAGATGTTGTGGACTATTTATATCGTCCGACGTAATGACGACGTCATTTCAACCCGATGTGTCCGGTCTCTATTAATGATAATTATAGTAGCATAAAATTGGAAATTTTCAGGCGGCGCTGATTTCAATACAAATTTCTGTTTATAAAGTTGCCAGTTTAGAAGGGTCCTGTAATATAAACTGCTGATTGTAAATAACCTAATAAATTTGTGATCTAAATCACGAGATTGCGAACATGCGAATGTGAATTTATATTACATTTGAGGGCAATGGGAAAAGTTAACATAAATATAACTTTTGATAAGGAATTGCTAACTAAGCTAGTAAATGAACAAAACGCTTGTGTGTCTGTGTATAAGAAATTATATCATTTAGCATTACATCCATTTCATTTAACTAACTTTAGTTCTTCAATAAAAGAAATATTAAATGAAAAAATTGCAAAATATGACAAAACGTATGTATATTATTTGTTATTATATGTACTTTACCTGTGTGATTCTAGGCTTGATGGAATTTTACTAGGTTATCAAAATATTAAGTTATTAGATGCAGCTGGTGCTATGAATTTTGATAGCTCTTTCATTCATACAAATATAGAAGCTGACTTTTACATATTCCAGCCTGCTATTGGACAAATATTAAATGGTTCCGTGAACAAAAAAGTAAAGATCATGTAGGATGTTTAGTACATAAAACATTTAACGTTTCATTGCCAAAACAACAAAATTGTGAAGAATGGATAGGACATTCAGCCCAGTTAGGTCAAGAAATTCAATTTGAATAACCTATACAGACCTAGATGGAAGACTCCCTTATATTAAAGGAAAAATTCTGTAAGTATTTTTCTATAATACAAATTCATAATTGAATTTTATATGATTTTAGATCACTTCTATCAGATGATAGTGGCTTTAGTACTTCTGAGGAACCGAATTGTCAACAGAATACTATTACGAAATTTAGTGAAAGTGATACTGAAGTAACTCATGAATTGATAGAAAAGAAAAAACGAAAACAAGAAAGTAATAATTCTTTAAGTGAAACAGAGACAAAAAGCAAAAAATAGTTTGAATTTTGAAACACAATTTTAAGAAAATACAAGCAATCTTGAAAGTGTCACAGGAAAAAATGTATACATATGTGTAATAGACAACTTCAGAAATATTATATGTATATACCTTTAATTGTACTAATTATTGTTATATTAAGTGCGATTTAACTTTTTCTAATCTCTTATGGCAATTTCCAATGTAAATGAGTTTTGCTTGCAACCAGTCCTTTAAAAAAAAAAGAGGTGATGATGCGCACTAAATGAGCATATTATTAATAGAAAAATCATTTTCATGATCTCTAATAAGCAATGATAGTGTTAGAATACACATTTTCTGCAGACATTAATTCTTAAAATAGAAAATAGTAATAAAGTTTTAAAATAAGACTAAATAGTAACAAAAATAAGAAGAGTAATAATAAAAAAAATCCTAAATATGATAAAAAAAAGATCGATATTAATATAATTGTAAATAACTACAAACACAAAAGAATAATGGACTTTATAAAACTTCAAAAAAATAATAACTAAATAAACTTAGCTCGATCTGTATTGTGCTTTTTATAACCTCTATACTGTATTCCATCATTACTACCACCTAAAATCTTCCAATAATATATCCATATTTATACTAAATTATAACAATAAAAAATGTTCAAATCAATTTATTAATACATATATCAAAAAAATTAGGGCTGGAAAAGAATCATTATAAATAAACTTAATTATTAACACTTTATTGTAGATATTTATTGTGAGCACCTTCAATATTTCATTAAAAAATTAGTTTTCAGAAATAATTTCTTTGTTTAAAAAAATCCAGGCTACTTCAAAACTCAATAAATTTAAAGATTTATTAATATAATATCGTTGGTTGAAGGAATATATATTCCTTCAATCAAAGATAATATTTAGTGCAAAACTTAAAAAATTATGTAATCTAAGGCAAAAATGTTTTGCATTCATATACTATCAAGTTTTTCTGTTTCACAGCTATAGAGCTAGTCTTTTAGAAAATTTTTGAATATAAAATACAATTACATCATCTTTCTAAAAAAAATACTTCAATAAAAGAAAGTAATAATATAAAAATATACTCAAGTATACAGAAGTTTTAAAAATAACAATGCTAATTTTATAATTAATCAACTAAATTATATCTAAAACAAAAAATAGGTTATTCATGACTTTTTCTTTTTTTTTTCTTTTTAACAAAAGCTGTTAATTCAGAATGAATATTTTTAAAATCTTCTAAATATTCATTTTTTTTATGATCGAATGAAATATCACTTTTAAAAGATACATTATTTACAATGGTTTCTCTTTCTGAATCTTTTTTGTGTTTATGTTTTTTCTTTTTCTGTATATTTTTTGTTTTCTCTTCAGTATCAATCTCAGTACTTCCAAGCTCAGTTATTTCATGTGAATATTTATTTTCCTTCTTTTTTCTCTCCTTACTAATTTTCTTATCATCATTATGTGCAAATATTTCATCTAAATTGTTTTGTTTTTTACCAGTATCAACTGCAATATTTTTATCATTATATTTTGTTTCAATATTTAAATCTTTTTTATGTTTGTGTTTCTTCATTTTAACATCAAAGTTAGAAGCTAATTTTTCCACTTCATAATCATGGGTTTCTTGATAAACATCATTTTCATTAGGGCTTTCTCTTTTCTTAACCTTATGCTTGTGTTGTTTGCTTGATGGAGTTTCGTTTCCATATTTTTCATTATCATCATTATGATTGTGTTTAATTTTTTTGCTTTTTGTCTCTGTTTCACTTAAAGAATTATTACTTTCTCGTTTTCGTTTTTTCTTTTCTATCAATTCATGAGTTACTTCAGTATCACTTTCACTAAATTTTGTAATAGTATTCTGTTGACAATTCGGTTCCTCAGAAGTACTAAAGCCACTATCATCTGATAGAAGTGATCTAAAATCATATAAAATTCAATTATGAATTTGTATTATAGAAAAATACTTACAGAATTTTTCCTTTAATATAAGGGAGTCTTCCATCTAGGTCTGTATAGGTTATTTCAAATTGAATTTCTTGACCTAACTGGGCTGAATGTCCTATCCATTCTTCACAATTTTCTTGTTTTGGCAATGAAACGTTAAATGTTTTATGTACTAAACATCCTACATGATCTTTACTTTTTTTGTTCACGACACCATTTAATATTTGTCCAATAGCAGGCTTGAATATGTAAAAGTCAGCTTCTATATTTGTATGAATGAAAGAGCTATCAAAATTAATAGCACCAGCTGCATCTAATAACTTAATATTTTGATAACCTAGTAAAATTCCATCAAGCCTAGAATCACACAGGTAAAGTACATATAATAACAAATAATATACATACGTTTTGTCATATTTTGCTATTTTTTCATTTAATATTTCTTTTATTGAAGAACTCAAGTTAGTTAAATGAAATGGATGTAATGCTAAATGATATAATTTCTTATACACAGACACACAAGCGTTTTGTTCATTTACTAGCTTAGTTAGCAATTCCTTATCAAAAGTTATATTTATGTTAACTTTTCCCATTGCCCTCAAATGTAATATAAATTCACATTCGCATGTTCGCAATCTCGTGATTTAGATCACAAATTTATTAGGTTAATTACAATCAGCAGTTTATATTACAGGACCCTTCTAAACCGGCAACTTTATAAATAGAAATTTGTATTGAAATCAGCGCCGCCTGAAAATTTCCAATTTTATGCTACTATAATTATCATTAATAGAGACCGGACACATTGGGTTGAAATGACGTCGTCATTACGACCGACGATATAAATAGTCTACCACATCTGTACACGCAGTTATTGAATGCACTATTGATCTGGTTAGCGCGCACACCTGTTTTCATCGAGAATTGTGACGTTTTTTGTTGGATATTTACAGTTAAATTTCTGTTTTCATGACCGTAGATAGAAGTGTGTGGGGTTTTAATAATTTAGTCCAATTAGATTATATTTCGTAAGATAAATAAAGTGCTGTTAGTTTCTTGTTTTCATAGTTTTAACTGTTAATTACATCGTAATTTTTGTGATAGATCCTGTTTAATATAGTTTGATTGAATCTACTTCTCCCAATTATTTCGACGTAAGTGTGCATTGAATTTCGTTCAATTTCAATAACTGACGCATACATTTTTAGTTTTCATTTATTTAGATCTACACCATTTCCAGCTGTAATTCAGTATCCTTCAGATGTAATTCAGATTAACGAATTTTATTTCAGAAAGCGTCAAGTGTAAATCATATTAGTAAGTTTGATTTCAGAATGTGTCAATTATAATTGAGATTAATAAATTTAATTTCAGGAAACGTCAATTGAAATTAAGAAATTATCAATTGTAATTCAGAGAAGGACTATTTTTATTTATATACCTACACATATTATGACAAAACAAAAATATAAACATAATTATAATAATTATATGGTTACATATAGAGGTATGTGTATATTATGTATGTATACAGTTATTGACCAACAGTCATATCTTTCAATGTCAAAGCAGCAGCATGAAATGTAGAAGAGTGCTGAACGGCACGAGCACAATCTCCTCCAACTATCGGTGTTTTGGCTTGGTCAATAGTTTGTTCCAGATATACTAATCTTTGTTCCCCCAACATAAGGAGCATTTACGTTTGGAATTCGAAGTGTTGATTTAATATTTGCTTTTATTTTTGACCATAAAGTTTCAATAGGATTCAGCATGAGTGAATAAAGAGGTAATTTTTGTAAAGTTGTTCTTCCATTATTATTAATCTCATTTATAACTATTTCGAAAATTGAATGACATGAGGAATTATCACAAACAATTATTAAGTCTGTTAGTTGATTACCCATGTCTTGCCACTGCTGCAAAATTGTAGTTAACCAATTATTAGCCAATTCTGCTGTAAAAGAACCCCGGCGACGCTCCATAAAAATGATTCCAACTGCAGGAATCGCACCTATAAGATGCACGTTCGGACCTCTCGATGCAGGAAGAAGTTGTACTGCACTATCATCAATTTTCGAACGACCTCGTGTTCTACGGCAAAATAGATTAAAGTTTGTCTCATCTACCCAAACTATTTGTTTTCCTGTTTGAATGTATTGGTTTAGGAGCCTTACATGTTGTAAGCGCTTTTCCTTATTCTCCTTATTATTCATAGTCAACAACACATTATGTACACTTTTTAAAGCTAGCAACATTTCTTCTAAGTAATTTTCCACAGTAGAAACAGATAGATGTTCATGAAATTCTCTCAATACTTTGCTTTGAATCTGCTTCAGCATTAATGTACAATCTCTTTCTAACCATCAAAAGACTACGCGACACAACCGGAAAATTTGGACGTTTTACGACAACGCATCATCTACGAAACCAGACTAATATTTTAATTTATTTGGTTTTTTCGTTTTCAGTTAACAACTTGGGTTTACCACCTTTTGGTAGCATCTCCTTTTGGCCTGAGCGAACACAGTGAAACGCTATTTTATACATTATTCCTAATGCTGTAGCCAACGTAATCCAATCTTCTCCTTTATTAGCACATATAACAATTCTTTCTTTATCTTGTTGTGTGTGATGTATGTAAGTTGTTCTTTTAACATATTCACTTCCAGTTAATACTTCTCTGAATATAGGACAAGTGACTTCTTCATTCGGAGCTGTAGTTAGTAAATTGTAGCACTTTGTATGAAGCAAATGCATACATACTTTTTACAGTATTCCTTGTCATTGCTATCCGACAAACACCACAATTGTCTTTAAAATTCATTATTTGCACCAAACCTAAGGTATATGCACTGAAATACAATGCAAACAGTTAGTAGTAACTGTGATAACTGGTACTAACTATGTAAATAAAGAAATTCTGTTGTTTATAATTTTATAAGCCTACTTGAAAATACAGTTATTAATGTTCTGAATTACAGTTGATATATATTCTGAAATTAAAAGTAATAAATCTCAAATGCAATTGATACATTCTGAAATTAAATTGACTAATCTGATTTACAATTGACGCTTTCTCAAATTAAACTATCTAATTTG
This sequence comes from Melolontha melolontha, assembly GCA_935421215.2. Lineage (NCBI taxonomy): Eukaryota > Metazoa > Arthropoda > Insecta > Coleoptera > Scarabaeidae > Melolontha > Melolontha melolontha. Next base: position 166,720,892 of record OW285235.1, read on the forward strand.
AATTACATGTGACGGATTCCGATTTCAACTTTACGGTTTTTGAATTACAGCTGGAAATGGTGTAGAGCATTGTTTAAGTTACTTTTTCAGATATGATATGGAAGAAAGTCGAGAACAGCATCGTAAAACAATGGCGAGTTGAATTGACGGTCATACTGATTGTATGTCCATTGTCAGTGATTCCGAAATTTATTGCAAAATCCGTAAAATATTGTTAAAACATTTCATGAAATCGCACGTACAACGTCACTTAGCATCGCAAACACATGCACAGAAATTGGAACCGTTGGAATCTAACAATTTTAACGAAGAACTCTGTGAAACTTTTATGGCGGCTAATATTCCATGAAATAAACTTAACAATCCCACTTTAAACATATTTCTCCAAAAATATACTGCTCGAAATGTTTCTGATGAATCCACCTTACGCAAATATTATGTTTCTAAGTGCTACACGAAAGCAGTAGAACGAATTAGAAGCCATCTTTCAAATCAGCACCTCTGTATAAGTGCCGAAGAAACTGTCGATATTTTAGGACGCTGAGTGGTAAATGTTGTAGCTGGTGTACTACATCCAACTATTCCATATAACGCATATGTAATAGCAACAAAAGTTATAAATACAGTTGATGCGGAAAGAGTTGCTAAAATCATTAACGAGAATATTCAAAATATACTTAATTCGGACGGGTACAAAGACAGCGACAGTGCTGCATATATGTTAAAAACAGGCAGACTAGTAAAGGAAACATATCCTAATATGCTGCATATTGCTTGTGTAGCACATGCTCTCCACAGAATCTGTGAATATATCAGAGACACCTTTCCAGAAGTTGATAGACTTGTATCCGCTTTTAAAAAAGTCTTCAGAAAAGCACTATTGAGAGTAGCTCTTTACAGAAAAAAACTGCCATCTTTGTCATTGCCTCTCTCTCCAGTAATAACTGGATGGGGGACATGGTTGGAAGTTTTTATGCAGAGAATTTCGATAGTTTACAAAATTTCGTTGCATGTTTAAATGACGATGCTCGGAGTATTCCTGAGTGCAAAGAACTAATACAAATTCCACATTTAAAAAATCAGTTGTACTTTCTTCAGGAAAACTTTGGAAATTTTCCAAAACTAATCACTTATTTTGAAAATATAAATCTCAAATTAAATGATGGTTTAACGACATTAGATGTGGCTATTAATAATTTGAAAAGTATTCCAAGTGACTTTGGATATGGCCTTCGGCAAAAGTTAGACGCAGTGTTTAATAGAAATCCAGATTTAATAACATGGCGGCAATTGTGTACGGGGACAATGCCACAACATCTAACTGTAAAATACGCGGAAATAAAAAAATATTTACAGTATGCACCTATAACCAGTTGCGATGTAGAAAGGACGTTTTCTATTTACAAGGATGTATTTCATTCAAGGAGAACAAATTTTACAGAAGAGAACCTTGAGAAAGTATTGCTAGTAAATATTAATACTCCTTTACTCAACTTGAACTACAAAATGAACAAATATAAATGTATTTCGTATTTTGTAGCCCTATATATACCCGTTTTATTATTATAAGTATAATTATATAAATAAAATTAGAAACTTTAAAAATACAAATGTTCAATAGTACGCTCGTGGGCGATGAGTCATCAACCTCTCGTATCCGGTTTCTAATCATTAATCATAACCAGAGACCATAAACGGATCATAACTCAGAACTTATTAATTTTAGTTCAAAAATTTCCAGGGATAGTAAAAACGTAGAATTTCTAACCTTTAGAATTAAAGTTAATCCAAATTAATAAGAATAAGAAGTGAACAATATACACCATATACTAATACAAAAACAATTTTGTTATTATAGTAACAAAAAATTAAGGATAATATGAAAAAAAACATGATTAGAAATCATAACAATATGGACTACACCAAGTAAAGTAGATGTGGTAGAACTGATTTAGATAATTATTAATCTATAAAAAAACAGACATGCATTACACACATCTGTATCTGTACACATGGACATACACCTCGTATTTTCCAACGTTTACTTCAGGTAAAGACACGTGTTTCTATCTCAATAGACTTCGTCAGTTTGGCTAGTGAAGTAAAGCTTGATGGTTCTCTTCATAGGTATAGTAAATTTTATCCTATCAGGCGGCACAGGATAATTTATTATTTTGACGGACAAAAGAGACTACGCCGAAAATAGCGATTTTCTCTCGTCTAGATATGTCGGTATAGAAGGGAAAAAAATACGTATATAGGTCCATTAACACGATGCCAAACTGACGAAGCCTATCGAGACAGAAACACGTGCCTTCGGCTGAAGTAAACGTTGGAAAATACGTGGTGTATGTCCATGTCTACAGATACAGATGTGTGTAATGTATGTCTGTTTCATTTGTAACAAAACCGTAGAGGAGAGTCGGGTATTGGTGCGCACCTAAGCCCAATTCAGAGTATTGCGAAAACTAGAAAGAATTCAGGTTCCAATTCTTTTTAAAGTATACTTCAAGGGTCTAGGTATCTTAGTAAGGACCGCATTCAACCATTTGTTGAGCAGTGTAGGTAATGACAGATGAAATTTCGTAAACATGTAATGCGCACAATTATCCAACCTATTCGGTTAATGGTGCGCATACGTCGGGTAACCGTGCGCATCAAATGAGAAATAAGAAACAGCTTAGAAAATGTATTTATTGAACACCAACAGACAAGGAATATACAAAAAAAATATAAAATAAGTTATTGAAAATTACATAGCCTATGTATCGCACAAGTCGCAAATATATCCTTCTGGACTATCCTCTCCAGTATACAAGGCGTGAGCCATCTTTGGTATACCGAACACTGGTACCATATCTCGTCTTTTTTGTTGCCATCGCCACATATCACGCACAAGTCACTTTTATCTGACTCAAGATCGTCCAACTCATCATCATAGCACAGTTCACTTTCTGAAATATCTTCAGAGTTGCTGTTGCTCAAGAACCTTCCTTTTCGAACTTTTTTTAATTTCGAGGTTTTCTCATTGCCTCTTCTCTCTTTTTTGTGGTTGTTTAGACGATTTTGCATTTCTCTTCTTTTTTCAGATTCTATCTCAAGTTTTTTTCCGTTAGGTGTTTCTGTAATATCGCTAATTTTTGTTTTTTTCGGCGATTGTTTTTCACTTGAGCGGACTTAGATTTTCTAAAATATCGCTGCTAGATGTACTTGGAACTGGAGCATATGTATTTCCGACACTGGAGACTGGAGTTTAATTATCGTTGGATGATGTAGATGGAAGCGGTTCATCATCGATTACAACAGGTAAACGATAGGTTGCGGGTAAAAAGTCATCATCCGTAAATTTATCTGGTTGAAAAGGCCAGATACCAGATGCTTTAAAACCTGACTGTGCTTTATTCATTGTAGCAACACTCACGTAAGCTTTACCAAATATCTCCGCTAAATTATATTGAGTTATCTTTTCTGCTGTTAGTAAGTAATAGTCATATTGTCTGTTGAATGCTGATTTAAGTGGGCCGAAGAAACTTATATCCAAAGGTTGAACTTTATGTGATGTGTGGAGAGGTATTGTCAGAAGAGAAATCCCATTCTCCTTACAGTAGTCAAATATAGGAATTGAAATGTGACTTGAGTGGTTCTCCAAGATCAAAAGTACTGGATCATTTTTTGTTGGTTTTACGATATTTAGAAATGCTGAAGCCATTCATAAAAAAGATCTACATTACTCCAGTCACTTTTGGAACAAGAATAAATGGAATTGGGGGGGATTCTTTGTTAAAGTATCTGTCATTCTAATTCCTGGGTAGATGAACATTGGCGGAACGTAGCAGGTGCCTGATGCGCTGAAGCAGCAAATAACTGTCACTGTTTTTCCTCTTTAACCGGATGTTTTGCCACCAAACTGTTTCACTCCCTTAGGTCCAAGTTCTTTGCAAGACTTTTGCACTGCGGTAATTCCACCCTCATCGACGTTGAAAACTCGGTCTTCCTTAAACTTGAATTTCATGTATAACTTTTGCAAATTATTGAAAAAGTTGTTCAGGCTTTCTTAGAGAAATTTCTGGATTTCTCTTTAAGAAACCATAATACCAGTCCTTTCCTGTCATTTGATTTTGGCCATTGAAGTTATATTGCATTGGCATTCGCAAAAGAAAACGCAAGTTTTCTTAGCTGGTATCTGGTCAAGCTATGAAATAATTTTGCCATCTTAAGAACATGCTCACTTAATTCTTTTTCTTGGCCGAGAGAAAATATGCAATGCTTCCCGATATGGGGATTAACAATTTCACCCCCATCATTAACACATTTCTTACTTTTTTTAATGGACGATCCTGGAATGATGAATCTTCTACCAGCTTCGCGTATTTTACCACCATTTTTTACGAAGTCTATGGCCTTGTCCATAGTTTCGACATTCTAGAACGTTTTTGTAGTTTTTCGTTGATATTTCGGCATCTGAAAAAAAATAAAACAATTTCATTATTAAAATTTTTCATAAAATATTAAAAAAATGCATTTATATACTTAGTTGGCTAATGGTGCGCATTTCGGGTAATAGTGCGCGTCGCGCACCATTAGACTACTCTGCAATTCACTGCATTAAAATTCTTTCTTTGGAGACTGTGGTTAAGTAAAAACTTAAAAAGGTATATAACCCCTTACCACAATTATTAATCGTATCCTAAATACGTATTTCGCCTTGTGCCTTGTTTCTGTTCATATGAACAGAAACAAGGCACAAAAATGGGTAACTGCCTATCTCCTTTCATAGCCAATTTATTCATGAGTCAATTTGAAGTAGAATTTAAAAATAACGCTAAATATTTCCCGAGAGTCTGGATTAGGTATGTAGATGACATTCTCGCGATTTTTGATACACGGAAATGCGAATTAGACATGTTCGTTAATCAATTAAATTTGAAATTTCCGACGATTAAATTTACAGTGGAAAAGGAACACAACGGCAAGATACCATTTTTAGATACTTTACTGATTAAGAATAAACGTAAAATAGAAATCGATATTTTCCGGAAAGAAACCAATGTTAATAGATTCATAACCGCGGATTCAAATCATAGTTATCAACATAAGACAGCTTCCTTTATTTCTTAGTCAATCGGTTACTAAATTTTCCGTTAACAAAAGAGAGATATGAAATAGAACTGGAGTTCATTAAAAATATCGCGAAATACAATGGCTTTGGCATAGAAATAATCAATAAATTAATTGGAAAAACAAAAATAAAAAATACAATCCGCGAATCCACAAGTTTGATATCTCAAAGTAACCAGGAGAAAAAGTACATGTGTTTACCATACCACCCCGCCACGAAAAACATTAATAAAGTTGTGAAAGAAAGAGGTCTCCAAGTTGCCTTTCGGTCCGAAAATACTATCAAAAGTCTCCTAGGGAATACTAAAGATAGAGTTAATTTCAATTCGAAATCAGGTATATACGAAATTAGTTGCGAGGATTGTAATTTGAAATATATAGGCCAAACTAAACGACCAATAATAACCCGCTTTAAAGAACACATATCACAAATTAAATACAATAGACCGGATAAATCGAATGTTGCCAACCACGCTTTAAACACACTACACAATGTACCGATTACAGGGTTGAAGTTCGTCAAAGGAATTAATAAACCCCACGAACTTGATGCTTATGAAAGTATATATATCGCGAAAAATAAACAAAATTCCATGAATAGCGATAGATCACCGATTCCTTTCAGTTGTCTCTTTTCATTTTTATTACCATAATTATGTCATCGTCGTTTTAAAATTGAAGTTATTAGGACATGTTTAGTGCAGTTCCTTAAGAAAAGAATGTTTGCCGGTCTTTCGTTCGAGATATTTCAACTCGGAGAATAAACATATGTGTAGGCCTTTTTTCCTTAAGAGGTAAGTGCTCTTCGACCTTTTCCTAGTTTATATTCGCATGTTAAAATTAGTCTATACGTGGACGCGGTGTAAAGTAGTTGTTGCGTAAGCGGTTATCTAGCTTTACTGTGCCCCATGTGCGACTTTTTAATTAGTGGTTTTTACCTACTGATGATGACAACTTAGTTGTCGAAATACGTATTTAGGATACGATTAATAATTGTGGTAAGGGGTTATATACCTTTTTAACCACTGCATTAATATAAAATAAAAAAAAGAATAAAAAAGATTTTGCTCAAACTAGCTATACCACTATCTAGAATATTAAGCAAATAACGTTTATGCATATTTTCAAAAATAATATATATGTAAAGGAAAAAACTTACCATTTATTTTCTGGGGCACACAAACAGCAACAGACCACGCGGAAACATGTAAACCATAATTAACAACCGGTAAAGGAATCCTCGTCATTTCTATGTGTGGAACAAATCACACATTAGCCAATAGACGGCAAAACGATGTAGTTTTTGAAACTTTATTAAATAGGAGATGAGCAAACTTTATGCGCACAATTACCCGCCGCGTACCATTATCAGACACACTCCCCTAATACGTGCTTAACGTATTGATGTGCTAAACTTTGTTTGGTATATTTTAATTTATTTTAAATCAGTTGAGAAATCAGACAAATGTTTATAAATGTATTCATCTATCTCTTTTATTTCTTGTTTAAAATCGCGTCGAGTGTTTATTACTTCTTGTTTAAACTCTCCTAACTTTCCATGTATATCTTATTGCATCTCTCGCGTCTTTTGTTGAATTGTTTCTAACTTTTCATTAATATCTTGCTTTATATTGGTCATTTCATTGATCATCTGTTCTTATTGCAATGAGAATTGTATTTATTGTACCGCTATGTAAAGTAGTTTTCTTGAAGCTGGAGGTACTTGGATTTCGGAAGTTTCCCCTGCTCCTTTTTCATCGTCTTCCTTGAATTTACGAGAACCTGATCGTGGTTTTGTGTTCATTTTAATTGTTTTACTTTGTTATTAAAGTTTTGTTGAATATAAATGCATTTATTTTTAATTTTCAAACTTGCATATACCGCAATTGACAAATTTTAATTTCTGGTACGAAAGTAGAAGAGGAAAAGAGCGCGACAGAGAAAAGTAAAGAAAGAGATATAGCGAGGTTGCCAATGAATGTACGCAAGTAGATTAAGTGAGGTACGATAAGGTTCAGTCAGATTATCGCTAGTTAGTAAGTCTATTGCTTCAGAGGGTTGTAGAACGCATCTTAGAAATACGTATAAAATTCGCCACGAATATTTACAGAAAAATATTTATTTCATGGTGTATTACTTTTATGAGGATGTACAACAAAGCTTATATTTTCCGCGTATAAATAAAATGAAATATTAATTCTAAATTATGTAAAAAAAAATAAATGTAACTCTTATGAAAAGAAAATAAATTAACTCTTCTCCGATAATAATAAAAAATAAATATTCTAAATTAAAGGTTCAAGTAATCCACCACATTGTTCTTGGCAGCATGCCAACCTATAATAAAATTCTTGGCGGACATTATTGATATGTCCTTATAGAAAGAACCGACAATTGAATTATTTAAAATACCAGCCCATTAGGGTGACAGCCAAAATTTTTTTCGCGAATTTTAAAGCTTTTTCAACGGAATATTGTGCCAATAGGTCCAAAAGTTTTGTGACGAAAATTTGAGCCAAATCGGACAACGTTTTCTGGACGCGCATCCAGGTCAAAGGTCAGGTATTTTCATATTTTACAATATATACGAAATAAATTTTTTGAACTCGTTTATTTTTCTTCAATATTTAATGAAAAAATGTGGATTTATATATTTTAGTGAAAAAAATAGTAAAAAGAACTTTTTTGGTAATTAACCTTTCCTTTATGTCAGGAAATTAATAGATGCTTTTATTCAAAAACGTTAACTACAAAAACACATTTGTTTGTTTGTATTAAATCACGCCATCTACATGTCAAATATTTTAAAACAACCATTATTTTTAACGGATTCTACTGATAAATTTCAAGGCCTACTAGATTTTTAAAATACGACTGAATTATGTATTTCCCCAAGAATTATATAAATTGCATTCAGTCGTGTGAATTACTTGTGTAAAGTGCTTTTGGTTAGAGATTTTTTGTGAATTTGGTAAAAATATATAACAATGCCCTCGTTAAGGGAAGAAATATTTTTAATAGGCTATTCAAAACACCAAATAGTTGGTTCTAAACTTCCCTCGAAGGGGGACTGCCTCAAAGTTTTTTTTCATAATATGAGGACAACGAAATTAACTGCAAAAGATAGTGCTGATCTTGTGGTAAGAGAGTGTAAAATTTTTTGGGAAAAGGCCCGTATTCCTGTTCACGATTTGCACTGGTGTACAAAAAAAATGTTGCGTCTGTATGAGGAATGGAAAGATTTAAAAAAAAATATATCTAGAGTGTCCGACATTCATAAAAACAGAAGAAAACTGTGGAGCGATAATTTAGGCGATCTCTTCGATATTGCTCGTACCGATGCACTGGAACTAATAGATTTAGAAGAAGACAAGCAATTTTTAATTAAACAAAGAATGAAAGGTCGCGAAGGTTGTATGTTGGGAGTCGACTGTAATCTAAAAAAAAAAGAGGAAAGAATAAGAAATCGCAAAAAACAAGAAGAGTTGCGTAAAAAATCAAGTGACGAATTACCATCAACTTCATCAGGTAAAAATTTAATTAAATGTTAAATAACGTTGTTTTAAATTTTTGTTGGAAGTACTGAACTGTGACAAAATTTATTTCAGCCTGCAATATGATTGAATTTTCCGCGTCTGAAGATGCTGCAACATCAGAGGATGAATATTCTGAATGTTCGATTGAGGCAAAACGTTTTCGCAGTACTTCTTGTACGAAAAAGCAAAGTGTCTTAACGTCAAGACTAGCTGCAGTTTTCGACAAGTTAAAAATAAGTCAGAGAGATGCTGTACACTTATTGGTTGCAGTTATTGACGCCGTCGGACTTAATACATCCGATTATATTTTAAATCGAACCTCCATAAGTCGGGAAAGAGCGCAATTAAGATTAACGCAAAGTGAAAAAATTATAGAAAAGTTTACTGCAAGTGATCAACCTTTGACCATCCATTGGGACACTAAACTGTTATCGACAATAACAGGAAAATCAGGAGACCGTTTGGCTATAATTGCTACGGCTCCAGGCCTAGAGCAAATTATAGATATGCCTGATATTCCCTCTGGGACTGGAGCGGAAATTTCTTCTGCAGTTTATGATGCATTAGAAGACAAACATATTTTGGAACGAACGGAAGCGTTTGTTTTTGATACAACATCATCCAACACTGGTAGATTGAAAGGTGCATGTGTGCTTTTGGAGAGATCTATTGGAAGAGAAATTCTATTTCTAGGCTGCAGACACCATATTTTCGAAATTGTTTTGGCAGCAGTTTTTACGGAGGCCAATGTTGGAGTGTCTTCTGGACCGGACATAACGATTTTTAAAAAATTCAAAAAACATTGGCCAGAAATAAATACAGATAGTTTTGTGCCAGGAATAGCTCATCCACGAATTATGGAAATTATAGGCGATAATGTTGGTGAACTTTTAGATTTTGCTTTAGGAAAAATGAACGATTCATTCCCGAGAAATGATTATAAAGAATTTTTGGAGTTAGTAATTATATTCCTTGGTGGCAATCCTCCTTTAGGAATAAAATTCAGAAAACCCGGTGCACTGCACTACGCAAGATGGATGGCCAAGGCTATATACTCTTTAAAGATAGTGATTTTTCGCAATCAATTTCCAGAAGTGACAGATTTTGAAATCAGTGCTTTGATAGAAGTAACAGGTTTCATTGTAAGTTGTTATTCAAATTTTTGGTTTGATTCAAATAAAGCGGATAAAGCTGCTTTAAATGATATTATGTTTTTGAGAAAATTGGAAAACTACAAAACAGTCAATCAAAATATTGCGGACAAAGCCATTTCAAAGGTATTAAATCATCAGTATTACTTAAGCGAAGAATGTGTGGGCTTTTCTTTGTTTGACGAAAGGATAGACAACATAACAAAAAGCAAGCTAGTAGCGAATATGTCTGTAGATATATCTGGAAATGAGGATGAAGAGATAGCAAAGAAGCTAATAATAAAGAAGGAAAACTTAAAAAGTTTTATTTTCAGAGACAACTCTGATATTTTACAAGATTTGTTTTCAAAAAATACCAAAAAAGTTTTCAAGAAATTTGGAATTTCAATAGAGTTTTTCAGCAACGATCCACGTTCTTGGAGTGTTACAGGAGAGTACCTAAGAGCGAAACAAATTATTCAAAACTTGGCTGTTGTTAATGATTGTGCTGAAAGAGGCATTAAGTTAATTCAAGAATACCATGACAAAATAACAAAAGATGAGGAACAGAAACAACATTTAATGAAAGTAACTATCATATATTATAACTTTTTTAATTTTTTTTTCTCTTGACATGGTTTAATATTTTACAGGTGGTACAAAAATATAGGCAGCTGTATTCAAAAAATGCTAATCTATATTCTCTGCAAAAAGATTTTGATCTGTAGATTTTAAAAGAAAAAAAACCTACCAAATCACCGATCATAATTTTTGTTTTTAAAATTAGAAAAAGTAGTAGATTGACCATTGAATGCGGTCGACGCTGGTAGCGCAGCAGAAAATATATGCATATTCCATCCTGCTTTGTGTCAATTGTTTTTTCTAATATTTCTTTGCAATTATTGCATTTTCAATTTACAAAATTTGTCTAATATGGAGAAATTTAAAAAATATAAGAAGCTAAGGTTGGAAAAAAACGTATCATATTGAAATGTAAAAACTTTATGTTAATTGAAAATTTGTATCTTAACTTTTTCCTGCAATATTTTTAAGTTATTTTATCAAAAGTACACAGAATTTATATACATTGCCAATAATGGCATACATATATTAAACATTTTTGAAATAAAATAGTTTGTGGATCACTTTGACGCAAGGGAAATTTGAGAGTTAGTTCCCAAAAAAACTATTTGAGTGTCCTCTTTATTAAAAGTCTACAGAATCCAGATGTTTTTGTAAAATAAAGTAGAAAATATATGGGTTTCTCAACTTTATTTCATACTAGCTGTGAAATATGCAAATACCTGACCTTTGACCTGGATGCGCGTCCAGAAAACGTTGTCCGATTTGGCTCAAATTTTCGGCACAAAACTCTTGGACCTATTGGCACAATATTCCGTTGAAAAAACTTTAAAATTCGAACAAAAATTTTTTTACATACAAACCATTGTCACCCTACAGCCCATACATTTAATTTTTGTGAATATCGGGTATGTACAGGTACATTGAGGTGCCTACCGCCATAATACCATTTTATGATTTGTGTCTTTTCTTGAGTTGTAAAAACATGCATGTTGAAATCGACTATTAATATACGCACGTAGAGAAATAAGTGTTGTATACCCGGTAAGTGTTTGTTAGGGAATAGGACATGTTAAATGTGTAAGTGTGTCCATCACTCTGCTTGTCCTCCACTGTTTTTAAAGCTGGCATCGTTGGATATAACAAGCATACACTATATACGCAAACAGAAATTAAAATTTGTCGATTACGGTATATTAACTGTTGTTCTGTTTGATTGCATATGTTTAGTTTAATGTGTATATATAGATTAGATTTTATTAGTAAAATACAGGTTAATTTAAATGATTTTGTTAGATAATAGATATTTTTTCTGAATGTTATAAATATAAATGCTTTTAACACTCATAATTTTACCTGTAATTATCTGGCTTACTCACCTTACTTTTGTGCTACTTTCCCCTCTATCTGCCAATGAATAGACGATACTTAACATATATTATAGTTACACAAATACATTCAGGAATGAACATAAACACCTTGTATACACAATAAACAATACAATGAATATTTAATCAGTCTTTATATATTATTTCTCTCTCTCAATCTCTTAAAAACATTAAATATCTGTAAATTCACCTGTATCTCACATTGCGGTGTCAAATGTTACGAATTCTTATCGTGTCTAGCGTTGAAGCCAATTGCTAGGAATAACGCTTGACGTGGTTTATTTAGCCCCACGTTGTTGTGACAAATGATACGATTTTTTTTTTTGGTGCCTCACGTTAAATGCCAAATGATATAATATATGTAGATGGGAGATCCACGTTGAAGCCAATAACATTTAAATAATAGAATGTTAGGGTCCCGAAGTAGGTTTTGTGAATCTACAGAGTATTTAATGTTATCGAGTAATATTATATCGAGAAGTAAAAAGAATTGATATGTGATTATAAATACTATATTAACGTTATACATAATAAATTATAATATTTTGCATTGCATATGCTTTATTATTAATATGTTTTCAATCATGGCCCTTAAATGTGTAAAAGTTAGGTAGGTTCAGTAACGCGCCAAGTATCTTCGGCGCCGTCGTGCGAAATACTGATAGGCGCCTTTACCCTATATGTATTGAGCCAAAATTACCAGCCACTCTCCCACAGTTCAACATTGAAATTTATGACGAACTCTTTAGACTTGTTAGTACTGGTAGGTATTTTTTATTTGAGGCAAACAATAGGTTCACATACAAAAAAATATTATTAAAATTTTTATTGCACACTGAAACAACAGTAACAAAATAAAAAACAGTATTCCAAATTATTAAAAAACAAAAGGTCAAATAAATTTATTTTTAGAGTGCCCGTGTTTTTAAATAGATAAACGTGAAGGAAAACAACGGAAATGTCTTATAGAAATTGGACTTTTCTAGCTTTACTTTTGGCAAATTCATTAATAAGATTTTCAATATTCAGCTGCTTTAAAAAGTCAGACTCTATAGAAATGATAGCAAGATTTTCTAGCCGCTCCTGGCCCATTCTAGATCGTATGTAATCCAGTATGATTATTAGCTTCTATTAAAATGCTTAAGATACCCCTTTCACCTTTTTTAATTATTAAATAATATCAATTAAGTTAAATTTATACAAAAAACAGTGTAGATGCAAATATCAAGTACACTCTTTGAAGTAACAATAAAATTATTGCTGTCAATGCTAAAATAATTGTAATAATTGTTTTATGTAAATTTGTTGATTTGTTGTAAACTTTCAAAAAATTATTTTAATATTTTTAAAATTTAACTTATCACAAGTGGCCGTAGGCGCCTTTAAGGCCTTGGCGCCGTTGTGCGCTGCACGACCTTGCCCATATGGACGGCGCGTCACTGGATAGGTTGCCCATTCTTTAGTTATATCTGAATATATGTTTTTACAAACAGTGATAATAGTTTTTGCGATATTAAAGTTAAAATATTTATTTAATTGAAATTGCATTAAATTAAATAAGTCTTTGAATAGGTAAGTTAACGAAATTAACTTACTATTAATAACTTATTTCAACATATGAAAAAAAATTAAATAATTAGATGTACATAATTTTCTTTTATACTTTATTTACATCAATGAATAATTGGTGTACATTATAATCGGTAGTAATATGTGCTTCATTTCGATAACTACTCAGATTCTTTTGGAACATTGTTCGTGTTCGTTTGTAGACTAGTTTGCAATAAATTAGAGATTTGCTCAACATCTAAGTTATTATCCCGGGCGCTTATTTTCTTAAGAGCACTGTTAACTATGCATAAATCACCACGTAGTTCTGTTACCAAAGCTGTAATTTTTTGGGCATTGCTTAGAACATCTACGCTTTGAGTGTAGGGATTGTAGCGAACTCCAAATGGTCTTTGTATTTGTTCTGCAAACTTCCTAAAAAATATTTATAAATAGTTTTAAACATAAATAGTGAACTATATCACTTTTCACAATAAATTTCAATTATTGATCGTTTTAAGTTTATAAATAGCAGGAAAAGTGTTAACGTTAAAACAGAGCAAGTTTTTTTATTAATGGAAAGAAGCTGCCTTTGTTGGAAAAATTTTCTAGTCGGTTGCTAAACTTTCTGTTAACAAAAGAGAAATACGAAAATGAATTAGATTTCATTAAAAATATCGCGAGATACAATGGTTTTGCAACGGAAATAATTAATAAATTAATTAGAAAGACTAATTTAAAAAGACAATCCGCTATTGCACATGTCTGTTATCTTAATAAAATCCGGAGAATGAGCACATACCACCAAATTACGAAAAACCTAAATCGAATTGTTAAAGAACGGGGTCTCCAAGTTGCTCTTCTGTCCGAAAGCTCAGTAAATTCTCTTCTGAGTAACGCTAAGGATAATTTACATATCAACGAGAAATCGAGTCTATACGAAATTAATTGCCGCGATTGTAAATTGAAATATGTTGATTAAAGAAAACGCTGAATAATAACCTGTTATAAAGAACATATATCGCATACTAAATTCAATAAACCGGAAAAAATCGAGTGTTGCCCGTCATGCGTTAGAAGTCGATCATAAGAGAACGGTAGAATATTGAAAACGTATTAAAAATATAAACAATCTGAGAGAGTTGGACATATACGAAAGTATACATATTATTAAAACCAAAAATAACTCGTACAACGTTGACAAAGAACGAGTTACAGGTACATGCATGTTTTTATTAGAAAAGTAGAAAAGAACAAACACATGTGTGTCATCTCTGAAGTACCCCTCTTCAGTGGCCTAATTTTAGTTTCTTATAACCTACTGTCTACGTGGACGACTTGTAAAGTGTTTCGCGACTCTTTGTGTTAGCTTTACTGTGCCCCATGTTCAACACTGTGATTACTGTGATCTATTTAAGTGACAGTAATTTGTATACCTTGGTCGAAAAATTAATACGGAACAAAGTATCAACTTTAAGTTGATCTGTATTTAAAATGGTAAAAGCGTTATGAAACGCTCTAAATGCTTAAAATCGCTTGTTTAATACAAATATAGGTTTTTTACTGGCGTCCACGATTCAGAGACTATAGAGAGAATTTGGATAATGACAAACGCTAAGGTCGATTGATTGAAATTATAACCGAAGAAAAAATCGAAAAAGTGTGTGAATTCGTGAAAATTTCTAAGAATTCTTTAGTGAGATTCGTGGAAACGGAAATACCCAAGACAGTAATTCATCGTAGTATAACCGAAAACTTGGTCTTCCCAAGCTAAATTCAGAGTTCCACATAGATTGACGGATGACAAAAAATTGTACCGAACTGAGCAGTGCAAAGACATCATTAGACAAAAGTATTTTTAATAATATAAAATAATATTAAAAATCGGGTGTGAAGAACACAATACAAGTTCATATATTTGTGAATGTATCCTCTCCAGAGACGTAGATACTCCAGCAGAGGCGTACCGATGATCCTGTAGAAAGGTGAAACACGTATCTACGCCACTGGAGAGGATACATTCCCAAATATATGAACTTGTATTGTGTTCTTCACACCCGATTTTTAATAATATTTTATATTATTAAAAATACTTTTTTTTGTATTATACAAAATTGGTTTCAAATGCTTCAAATTATTTTGTTACATCATTAGACAACCTCGAATAGGCGAAAAGTTCTTAAAAACGGTGATACATCCAGGTATTCCCCATGTTTATCCCGAATACCAAGAACCAGATAGGTAATTGTGGTACGATATACCTTTTTATTGTTCCTAAATTGTCACCGATTAAATTGAATTACTTCCACGTCTTCGCCCAATTTGACTCCTTACAATTATTTTTTATTCCCTAAGGTAAAAGCACATTGTTTTACATCAATTGAAGACATTCAACAGTCAACGACGTGCAATTTCAGCAGCGAGATTAAAAATGTCAAATACACTACTACAAATACAAATACTTATACATATTTGTAAGTTGAAGGAGAATATTTGCCTCAATATACAGGGCTACCGCTGAATAGTATAAATGTCTAACTGAAAATCAAGAATAAATTTCTTTGTAATTCATCAAAAATTTCCAAGTTTTTAGGGCCAAAATGTACTTAAAGTCGATCCATATCTTTATTTATTCTATATTTCCTGAAATACAGCTGTAATTTAAGTTCATTAACCTGCAAGAAAAAAAATCGGTAAAATTCCGGACGTTACTTTTAACATAAATTTCCATTCATAGATAGTGAATGTTGTTGTTTTCTTACCAAAACATACTAGGCCGCACATATGACAATGTTTTTTTTTGTGGATATCAACAATAGCCTTTACGTCGAATATGTCGATAAACCTATGATGCATTAATAAAAATGCGATTAAAATTAAATTCTTTGAACGTTAAACTTCCTTTAAAAGTAAAATTATTATGTGTATAATAAAACAAAAATCGTCATAAAACAAAAACAAAAAAAATTATGTGGCGTGTACATGGCGTGTCCAATGCGATAGATACCTGGTTTTTAATTATTTGTATGAAATTCTTTACATATATTTTTTTTTCTTTAAATTTGGGTGTGGTACTGACAAATACCGATAGAACAATATAACCAGTGTGTTCTTCACACCAGATTTTTAATAATATTTTATATTATTAAAAATACCTTTGCAATATAACCAGTCGGTAAAGAGAATTACTAATGAATTAGAAGGTGGAAGCCCGTATTGCCGCCCTTATATTTAACTGCGACAGGCCGGATTCGAATGAAGAAAAATATTTTCTTGTTACTACGAACATTGGGCCGCGATTTTTTGTATGAAGGCATTACTCATATATACCATTCGCCCATTTTTTTTTCTTTGGCGCTATTCGCAACTAGCATTGTATACAACTTATTGATAATATCTAATAAAATATCATCCTTAACATTTACTATACTACCTCATTTTCTCTTTTGCCTCTTCAAACGAATCAGTATACCAATAAGCATGTTGGAAAGCTGTAATGATGCATTCTTGTTCGCATGTAATATCAGGATCAAACCGCTTAATTTTATCCGTTGAGCTAATTGCATGTTTTAATTCTGCAACTGAACTCAATAGGCCAGCACCATAAACCCTCAATTCACCATTTTGCTTACAGAGTCCAAATTCCACAGTGAAAAAATAAAGCTAAAACAAAATATTGTATCAATATGAAATTGAAACTCGAATTAGTCCCACACAGAAAATTACTATAATTCGGTGTGATATTGTATTAATTACTAGGTTAGTTTAAAAATATTTCGACTACATAATACTATCTATTCTATGTTCTTTTTTTTTAAATACGTTTGTCAATGTTATGTAAAAGTGTTATGAAAAATTATGTAACTAGTGGGGATAGGAACAAATTCTACGCTGCAAATGGTAACTTCGAGTATCTCGCACTTAGCATGCAATCTTTCATTTACCTGTGTACCATCGTTGAGTAATAAGTGTTACTTATTCGATTTCTGATATGCGTACCCAGTAACGATCCGTGATAGAATTTTAACGCTGGAAGGTTGCATGCACATCGAAATTTACAGGCGTTTGGAAGCTATTTATGGCAACAATTGTATGAATGTGAAGAACGTTCGCCAGTGGATTCGACGTGTGAAACTCTATTATAGAGGCGAAATGAAGGTGAAAGCGATCAGGTCGACCAGTATCAGTGACGCAGGAGAAAGAGGGGTCCCGCAAGTCATGAAAGAATAAAGAAAAAACATTTGGCAAGAACTTGTTAACCACCATTGATGTCAAGTAGATTATTTTCTTATGAACATTATCACTGGGGACAAATCTTGGGTTCATCATTATGACCCCGAAAATAAGCGGCAGTCATCATTCTTCATGTGTACGAAAATTCAAAAGAGTTCCATCAGCACAGAAAATCATCTTCACCATTTCCTGGGATGCAAAGGGAGTCAATCATTCCGAATATACCGGAAAACAGTTTGTTTTTTTTTATGTGCAGTTTATGTCTTTTATCATGCTGATTCTGAATCTGATTTAAAATTTGCTCCATCACGTTAGGATTTTGAGATATTTCTTAATCTTAAACGCATAATTTGACAAAATTTCATAGCTACTTTGATATAAGAAAGATACTAGCATATTTTCGCTAGTATCTTTCTAGTCCAGTCAATGTTCTGTCGAACATTGACTGGACATGTGTGAACGTGTCCTTGCATGTTTCCTACGCCAGAGTACTTAAATCACGCCCATTTTTGTTCTGGAACCAATCAAATTAAGAATTGGTAGATATCTGGCTATATGAGTATATAAAGAACTACGCGCATGTTTATAAATAATCCAAACAGTTTCTGTTATGTATGTGGAGAATTCACTATCTACCAGCATTAGCGGAATATTATACCTTTAAAAGAAAAGTTATATTTTAACTATTTTGGCTTAACCACCAAACGGTAAGAAAAGCGCTATGCCATTTGCAAGACCTGTGATTTAGCGTGAACAAACGGCCCAATCAACTGATTGCAACTTTTGCTCCACAAAAACCTTCGGGTTATTCAACAAAAATAAGAAAAATCTGAGTTATGCTAGTCTGCCCTTTGCTATTCGTCCAGTACCTCATTCTGAAACCTTGCCAGTACCAAGACCCATAGGGGTTTCGAGTTAAGAATATGATGTTATAGATCCAGAAGAGGACCGACACACTTAATAAATCAGAATTAAATGATCTTATTCGAGAACTGAATTTGTTAAAAACTAAAGCAGAAATACTAGGATCTAGACTTCGAGGATGGAAACTGTTAGCTTCAGGCACACATATTTCTGTGTATCGCAATCATAAGAAAGAACTATTACAGTATTTTTCAACTCATGAGAGTCTTTTATACCGAAATAATGTCGACTGTTCGATGTTGGCATTAGGTCGCCAACACCATTCTGAAGAATGGCGTCTTTTTATCTATGCTTCGAAATTGAGTTTGATAGCTGTCTTTCTTCACATATGAAACTTTTATCGATCCATTCCCCCTTTGGCCACGCAATCCACTTAAAAGACATATATGAAAATATGACTTTTCTTCTAGGCAGAATTAATTACAAAATGCACAAATGATATATCAGCGCAGCTCAATGTTGAAGCAAATAGCGGTTTACAACTAGTAGACAAAAGATTACTGTTTTCTTTGTGAGTAGAACAGTCAATCAAGATATTCCCACAACATTGTTAAAGACTGGCCAGTCAGGGCTATAATATATATATATATATATATATATATATATATATATATATATATATATATATATATATATTTCATAAGTCACTAGCTGACCGTAATAAAATACTGCCGCCATTGCACATAAAATTAGTGTTGATGAAAAATTTCGTAAAAGCAATGGATAAAGATGGCCGTGGATTGCAATACCTTAAACGAAGTTTCCCAAAATCTCAGATGCAAAACTTAAAGAGGGAATTTTGTAGGACTACAAATTAAACTTTTACAAGAAAAAAAAATTGAAGAAACCTTAAGTGACTTGGAGCGTATTGCTTGAAATGCTTTAGAAATGTGACCAATAATTTTCTAGGAAACAGAAAATCTGACCATTATGTAACACTTGTTAATGAACTTTTTAAAAGTGATCATAAATTGGGCTGTAACGTGTGCCTTAAAATACATTTTTTGCACTCGCGTCTGGATTTCCTTCCCCCGAACCTCAGCGACGTGAGTGATAAACACGTCGAAAGGTTTCACTGAGACATTTATGTTATTGAAAAACATTATCAGGGCAAGTGGAACAGTGAAATGCTTGCTGATTATTGTCGGACACTGATATTAGAAAGTGTCGAAGAACAGTATAAAAGAAAAGTAAAAAGAAAAACATTTTAAACAGGACGATATCAAATAGCTCCATATAATGTTACATACCTAATTAATATTATTTCATTTACTTTTCAATATTCTTTTTTCCCAAACCTGGCGTGCCAGAACAAATTTGTTGTTTTTACTATTGTTAGAACTATAAAAGAAACAAAAATTGTATATAGTTACTAAATAAAAATTAAAAAAATTAAAATATGTTGACCAGTAATATCATCGAAGGAATCGACTATTAATTCAATAAGATACTGCGAAACTTTATGATCACTAAAAAATCGTAGAACGATTGCACCACAACACCACGACAACGCCAGACCGCATTGTAACAACGAAATGATGAAGATAGTGATGAGCCAGAAACTCTGTTATTTCGCATCCTCCATATTGTCCTGATTTGGCACCTTTAGATTTCTGGTTGTTCGCAAAGTTGAAGGGGCTATTGAAAGGTCAACATTTTACATCAATCACTGAATTTCGGGCTGCTGTTTGCAGTTGGATCGAAAATAAACAAAAAAGTTTTTTCATGGACGGAATGAAGAAACGGAGCGTCTTGAGAAATGTATTACATTAAATATTATATTAAATGGTGGTTATGTGGAAACATATTTATGTGCATTGGTAGTTATAATAAATTTACTTCATTGTGAGACTGCTTTCATTATTTTGTCATTTATTATTCTTATTTTATAGAGTTGGAGGCCTTATATACCAATCCGCACTTGCAGGATAATAACTACAAAATATTATATAAAATTTTGAGAGCAACAATCCAATAGTTCTACTACTTCTACTCCTAGTTTTGGGTTGGACGACAGCACGTCCAGGCCCTTGCGCACAGTGCTCTTTGTACCATCCCCAAATCTCAGTTCCACTCTGTTAGTCTTGTATCCTCGATAAAAGCCGCTATCCTCCTCAGGGAAAGTTTGAGTACCCTTGCAGGATCCAATATATCTCTGCCTGAATCCCTTCAGTTCCTCACAAGTGCATATTATATGAAGGCTAGTCCCTCCTGTTTTTCACATTTCCTACACCAGGGCTTGCTACCCAAGCCATGCTGAGCAGATGCTTCTTTAAAGGACAATGTCCGGTTGTTAACCCGGTAATTATTTTAATTTCTTTTTTGTTACTACGAATTAGGTTGGCTGAAAACCTAGCGTCCAGCTCCCTTAGTAGTGTTTTAGTATGGAGTTGATCTTCCGTTAGACTCCATTTCTTTTTATGTTCTGTTTCTAGCCATGATCAGATCTCCCTTCTAGCGGATTCTAGCGATTCCACATACAGGTTCTGGTCTTATGAAATTCCTTTTGGTACCTTCCTTAGCCAGTTCGTCGGCTAACTTGTTATCTTCAATTCCCTCATGTCCTGGCACCTATATTAGTGACACAGTATTGTCTTGTGCCAGTCTATTGAGGATCTGTTTACAATGTTTCACTAGTTTAGACCTAGTAAATGGATTCATAATGGCTTAAATAGCTGCCTGACCTATCAGTCATTATGTTGATTTTTTTTTTCGCGCAGCTGGCTTCCCGAATTTCCTCGACGCAGGCTGCGACTACAATCAATTCAGCTTGGAAAACCGTTATATGTTTCTCCGGACTCAACGATATCTTCCTTCTGGGACACATTCCGCATATACCTGCACCTGTGCCCCGATTGGATTGTGATCCATCCGTGTACCAAGTGCCGGTACCACAATCGGTCGAGCGACTTTTTGTTTGTTCCCAGGGCGGTTCAGATATGTTCAGTTTAGCTGTAAACATAATCTCAGGCGCCATACCGTCCGCCGACATTTGTAATATCGGTTCTACCAGTATAGTATAGTATAGCTCTCCATGTGGTATCTGTATGGCCATATACAAACTTATTAGGATACTAGACGCCATTGGTTTTCAGTCTCAGGATCGCAGTCATGGACTTGGTTTTCACTAATAGTTCCAACGGAGGGAGACCCATAATGGCCTTCATGGAGGCGGTTCCTGTTCATAGCTCCTGTGATACCCAACAGAGCCTGTCGCTGGCGAGTCGTGAGGAGCCCCACCGGTTATGTCAGCTCTGTCCTCCTCCACCAGACAACTGGCCCATAGGCAATCGTTGGTCTTACTACTACTGTGTACAACCAGTGTACCACACTTGGCTTTAGTCCTCAGATCTTGCCAATAGCTCTTCCGCATCTCCAGAAGAGCTGCGTCGCGCCGTCCGCCACTTTGTCTACTCCAATTCAGTTTCGCATCAACTGTAATGTCTAGATACTTCATTGGTTAGTTATAACTCCTTAATAAAGTGATTATATATTGTGATTCCATGTCAATACTATTTCATGCAGACTTGCAAATACCATATTCAAAGGTATAGCAAGCGCCAATTAAGTGTGCGCGAGGAGGGGGTGTGCAGAAGCCGTTTTTAAAAACGTCCACCCCAACTACTCAAGTAATTGTCAGAGTACATTTGTCATTGACGTTTGACGGAACATGTCTTTGCTAGGGGATCATAAGGTGATACACGCTCAGAGGTTAGAATTATCTAACATTTGATGTAAAACCAAATACAAATCTCCCAACTACTTCTAATCCTGCGCGAATTTCTCCTCGCGCCAACTTAATCGGCGTTTGCTATAAGCAGTTAATATATTGAAACCAACGAAACAGTTAATGCACGTAAGCAATTACGTATTTGTGACGTTTCAATTACTTCAGAAGTATGGAAAAATACTATTAATCATACCAAAAAAGAGATATAAAAATGCTGGAATAGAGAAGTGGGATTTGACAAAGACGATGCTGCTGAATTAATTATATACCGGGTGTTTCAAATTCGACTCTCACCATTAGGATCTCGGTAACGGTAAGAGATACAGGGTGGCTGAAACTAGGGCAAAGTTGCGTATCGGCGAGTCCAATAATTTTACGTTTAAAAATTAAAGTTATCTTGGCTACTTCCGGAAATTTGGCGGAAAAACTGAATATTCCGGTTTTCGTTTTTATTTTTGTACGACTTTATTTCAAAAGTTAGCCAAAATATATAAATAGATCCTCATTGGAACTTTTTGGGCTTCATCTTTTGGCCAGGTCAAAAATCCCTTACGACGTTTCGTTTTCCTCAAACCATCATCAACTTTATTTTTTCTTATAGGCGCCATATTGGGTTTTTGCAGTTATGAATAGCCCGTTTTATTACTTTTTTAATGATGTATCACAAGTTACGCTTGTATTTCCTCAAATCCAAAATATTGAAGAAAAACTTTTATACCAAAGTAAGCTTTGATTTTTTTCAATCTGTCACATGTAAATGACATTTTGATACATTGTAAATCTCTGTGTAGTTCAAAATGGAGTTTACCAATGAAGAAAAACGAGATGTCAAGACATCGGCAATGTATTTGAACATGTATCCCGAAAGACGACAACCTCATCGAACTTTGTTTAAATTATTGGATAGAAATCTGGCTGAGTTTGGTTCGTTTGAAAAACCAAGACAAAAATATGGAGACAGAATGGATGAGGAAACTAAGGACAATTTAGTCCATGAGGTAAAATTGACGTTAAATTATCGTATACTTTTCAATAAAAGTAGATATTTTGCAGATAAATATGAACCCGGGCAAATCCACACGCTAAGTTTCCTCCGATGTAGATGCTTCTTCTCATACGAGTGCTTGGAGACACCTAAAAAAAAGTGGTTTCAAATGCTACAAAATTGACATATCACAAAATTTACATCCAGGTGATTCCGAAAGGCGATTACAATTTTGTGGTTGGGTACAAAGGAGACCCGATTTTCCAGCTTTCCTAGAAAATGTGGTTTGGACAGATGAAAGCACTTTTACGAATTGTGGAATATTCAGTCGGAACAATGAACACATCTGGAGCGTAAACAACCCTAGGCAATTTCGAGAAATTCGGCCGCAAGTTCGATTCAGTCTTAACGTGTGGGCAGGTATTTATAAAGACAAAATTTTGGGTCCTCATTTCTTTAACGGCACTCTGAATGGAGAAACTTATCATCAGTTTTTGGCGACAACTCTCGAAGACTATTTAGATAACTTACCTTTGAACCACTACAACAGCATCTGGTTTCAGCACTATGGTCTCCACCTCACAACTCAAGACTGGTATCTGATTATCTTACCGAAAGGTTTGGTGACAGATGGATCGGGAATAATGGACCAGTAAGATGGCCAGCCAGGTCTCCAGATCTTAGTGTCCTCGACACATTTTTATGGGGTACACTTAAAAATAGAATTTACGGGCGGGGTGAGTACCAAAATATCGAGGAGCTCCGAATCAACATCATTAGGGAGTTTGGTAGATTACGGAGACGGGAAATACATCGCGCAGTGCACAACATAGAGAGAAGAGTAGAGTTCTGCTTGGAGAATCACGGAGGACATTTTGAGCATCTGTTGTAATTATTATTTTTATTTAGTCATTATTATTATGGTTAGTTTTTTCAATGTATTTTGAGGTCTCTCCTCTCATCTATCTACTTTTATTGAAAATTATACGATAATTTAACGTTAATTTTACCTCATTGACTAAATTGTCCTTAGTTTCCTCATCCATTCTGTCTCCATATTTTTACATGTTCAAATACATTGCCGATATCTCCATTTTTAACAACACAGAGATTCACAATGTATCAAAATGTCATTTACATGTGACAAATTGAAAAAAATCAAAGCTTACTTTGGTATAAAAGTTTTTCTTCAATATTTTGGATTTGGGGAAATACAAGCGTAACTTGTGATACATCATTAAAAAAAGTAATAAAACGGGCTATTCATAACTGCAAAAATCCAATATGGCGCCTATAAGAAAAAATAAAGTTGATGATGGTTTGAGAAAAACGAAACGTCATAAGGGATTTTTGACCTGGCCAAACGATTAAGCCCAAAAAGTTCCAATGAGGACGTATTTATATATTTTGGCTAACTTTTGAAATAAAGTCGTACAAAAATAAAAACGAAAACCGGAATATTCAGTTTTTCCGCCATATTTCCGGAAGTAGCCAAGATAACTTTAATTTTTAAACGTAACATTATTGGACTCGCCGATATGCAAATTTGCCCTAATTTAAGCCACCCTGTATCTCTTACCGTTACCGAGATCCCAATGGTGAGAGTCGAATTTGAAACACCCGGTATATTTAGGTGATGATAGTGATACCACTTGTGATTCATACGGATTAATGTGTTGTGTTTCTTTCTGTGCCACCTAATATTAAATTTAATGTGCTACATAATTACATACTTAAAAATGTTAAGATAAGAAATGCTAAAAAGTTTTAATACATTTTAGTGAAAATTCATAATTGGAGTAGACTGTGAAATTGGGTTGGTGCTTTAACCACTTCCACATAATGACATTTATTATTTGACACAAACTTATAGTTTCAATGTGTGATTTTTGGGTATAACGTTCATCAAAGCGAGAGTTCGGAGGTCTATAAACTCTAACGTGTCCGTCATAACACGATTTAAATACCTTCTCATCTGTAAAAACATCATTCTGCCAGAAATTTAACGCTTCTACGGAGTATTCCAAAGCAAAACCTACTCTCTGTTCCTTATTTTGCGGAGTTAAAAAATGTTTTTTCGCTGCAGAACGATTACGTAGCTCAGATCCATTTTTAATACGACGCCTTGCCGTTCGAACGGACCCAGGAAAGTTTGTTTAAGCCTGTGCGTCTACTGCACACCGGAAGGGATTCTCGCGAATAAAATCAACCAAATTACCATCATCCACCTCCGTTGAAACTCTGGGCCTACCACTACCCAATCCTCTTTCAAGCGTTTGTCTCTCATCTCTCACAGTACTCTTTGGTAATTGGAAAATTAATGCGACTCGTCGTTCTTACCACCCCTCTCCCAGTAACGTCACAACCCTTAATTTCTTGGCCAAAGATAAATGTGGCATTTTTATAATTGACGTTTTTCATCAATCAATATGACAGTATAGTTTTCCAGGCGACTTTTTTTATGTAACAATTAAAATCCATTTACAGTGGGAAAAATTGCTGCCCAGATAATATTGGCCGCAACGGTACATATACGAATGCAGGTTTTTAAAAATACTTTAGATAAATGTCAATTTCTTCATATGCTAGAACAAAATTTAAACGATTAACTAATATTACCGTGGCTAGTTTATTCACATCTTCATCGCAAGCACCAAGAGAAGCAAGTCCTAACTCTTGAGAAAACTGTGCGAAGCTCGGGTTTGCTAATAATGGCATATGGCCAAGTAATTCGTGGCAGCAATCGCTGAAATTATGGTTTTATCAATTTTTAAAATTTTATAGAAATGGTAATACTTACGGTTCCGGTGTATAAAATGGATCGGAAGAATGCCGTATGTATTGAGTACAATGAAATAGTCTAAAGGCCAAGCCAGAAAGAAAATCCCTTGGAGATAAATAACCGGCTACAGGTCGCAATTGAAAGCCTGTCTTTCGTTTTAAGAATACATTAATGTCTTGTAATTGTGGTATATTGTCTTCACGATAACCACAATACTTAACTAATTGTGGCCAGTTTTCCAAATATTCTTGACAAGCATGTCTTAAATAGAGTTTGTGCAGTTCACGGAAAATAACTCCCCTACAAAATAATTATAATTTGAAGCTTCTAAGTGAACATTTGTCGAAAGTTTAATGTCGAAATGTTAATAGGCAATTACGATACGTAGGTAATATGGAAGTAATTTAATATGCTTTAGTGCAGTTATTTCTTTTGAAAACCCAAAGAATATCTGGGGCATTGTATATTTTACTGTGTAAAAAGTTTAATAATTTTGTAACACTTCAATATTCATAGAGTATAGATAATAGACAATAATATCTATTTTACTATAAATTATTTTAATAAATACTTATATCTGCTTTCTAACATCATTTTAACCCATTCAAAAACGTTTTTCTTGTATCTTAAAACACAAGTTGAAGTAAAGGTAATTGAATTGATTCGGCGTTTATTTGATGAAGATCCATAATTTAAAATAGCAGCACACGTATTTTTACGGATTAAAAAAGTGAAGATTTTAACCATTAGTAAAGATAATTGCTTAAAAATACTTTTCAAGTGATAATGACAATCTTATCTATATAATATCTATATAGATAAGATTATATAGATAAGATATATATTAACTATATAGTAATAATTATACAAATAAGAGTGGATTTACTGAAGATTTAAAAATTAAAATATTTTCCCAAATATTGTAACAATTAGATTTCTAATGTTTATATTAGGAAGACTGTCAACGTCAACTAATCAACTAGTCAACTAATAGATAACAATAATTTTTTTGATAATTAATAATGAATTTAAATGAGTATTAAATAGATTGCATATATCTTTTTGCAGTTATTTATACAGTGAAATGAAGGAAAATTAAGTAATTTGGTATGCACAACTTACAAGAATTGTCAGTATTCAATGTACTAATGTTTGCAGATATCCTTTCCCTATTCTAGTTAAAAAAACAGGATATTAAATTGAATTAAATTGACAAACATGTAGTAAAAATGTACAGAGAACAAAATATTTGTAGGGAATATATTAAAGAAATATAGACTGCAACTGCAACTGTAGTTTAGTTAACAAAAACGAGTATTAAATCGAAGGAGAGTAAGAGTACAAAAAACTATTTTCTTGTAGTTTGGATTTGTGGTTAGAACATTTTATGTGAACGTAACGCCGAACAATTCTAATTACAACAACAATTTTAAAGTTAATATTTTGTGGGACTAATGCAGAGCACAATTAATAGTCAAATAGAGGAACGTGAATATCGCAAAAGTACATAAACCTTTATTTGTCGTTTGAAGAACAATATTGTAAAGTTTGTCTTTTCGGGTTCTTAAATAAAACTAACGATAACATTAGACACACACTATATTAATAATAAAACGAATAACAATATAAAAACTAATTACTAACAATAAGCACATTTATGTATTTATATTTATGTATTTATATTTACGTTCACTTCACGAGACTCGGGTATCGAATAATCGCCATCTCTTCCTCGACGGCTTATATATGAATGTGTATATTTTTCTCGAGCGCTCTACCTGCGTCGAGGAAACGCCAGAGGTATGACGCGCGACGTGTCATCGGATTAGTCATCACATTGCCCACTTCTTAAAAAATGAAGTTTCGTCCCGAAACATGTCATGCTTTGGTTCCCTCAAACGATGGCGAAATCGACAGGTAGGGCCTTTGTTGCATTGTGACGTCATATCGAAATAACAGTCCACGGTCTTATCTTGCCTGGATGTACACGAATATTCAAGCCGGCAACTGCATACCAGAATTTCCATACCAGTATGTTGGAATATTACTTCTAACATGCTCCTTACAATTCTCCAGTCCAGGCGGTCCAATCCACAACCCAATTTTGGAACTGCTAATTTCAAAATATCTTGTTGTAACATTTGTTCGCGCAAGTCGACCTGGGCCTCCCATAAGGCACGATAGGTTGGCTTCAGGTTTGACAGTTCTTTCGTGACCAAATAAAATATAGACTGTTCTTCATTTATTATTTGGAGATTTTCCCAATTGCTGGTCCCTGCTGCCTTAATTTTTCGATTCCGCCAAATCTCCCTTTAAATTCCCTGGCAATTCCTTTGGCCATTTGCAGATCTCGGGCTACGCAATGAGCAAGCGCGTAGTCTGGCGGCACAGTAAACAAATCTTGCTGTTTCTCGATGGTCACCCCAAATCGAGCTTTTCTCGAACCAGAATACTCTTCCATTAAGTGTCCGAAGGTTACTTCCTGGTATTGGCTATCCAATCGGCGCAAGTCAGCGGCTTCGTCATTATTGTCTCCAGAGTATGGGCTAACCGATTAAAATGTACGACTCTTGGCTTAGTGTGAGGTGTTCGCCTGATGCGGTATATTACATCGTTAATCCGCTTCAACACCTCGTATGGCCCCTCCCAATTTTTTAGAAGTTTTGGAGATAGGCCCCGTCGACGTTGTGGATTATATAACCAAACCCGGTCGCCTTTATGGTAGCCACTCTTCTCGGCGTTGACGTCGTAGCTCTCCTTCTTTCTGTCACTAGCATCTTGGATATTATGTCTGACTTGTTCATAGATATTATCTAGTCGTCGTCTGAGCGTGCTGACATAATTTTCTCCGCCAAGATCTTCACCAGGCTTGCTCCCAAACTTTAAATCACAGGGCAATCGGAGTTCCCTCCCGAATAGCACGTTTGCTGGTGATTGGCCAGTTGTCTCTTGAACAGAGGCCCGATACGCCATTAGGAACAATGGTAAATGTTCGTCCCAATCTCTCTGTTGTTCGGAGACCACTTTGGATAAATGTGTGATTATGGTCTTGTTCATTCGCTTTACCATCCCATCTGAATGTGGATGCAAGTGAGTTGTTCTCGTCTTCCGTATGCCCAAAAGACCACACATCTTTTCGAATAGACTTGACTCGAAATTTCGCCCTTGATCGGAATGAAGTTCCAAAGGTACACCAAAACGGCTGACAAACTTCTTCACAATTACGTCTGCTACAGTTCCAGCTTCTTGATTTGGTAGAGCATATGCTTCAACCCATTTGGTAAAATAATCCATGACCACTATTATGTATTTATTTCCTTTGTCGCTTTCTGGAAAAGGGCTGGCGGCATCTATGGCAATCCGTTCAAATGGGCTTCCTACATTGTATTGGCGCATGGGTGCACGTCGACGCCTCCGGGGACCATTGCTTCCGGCGCAATTAGCACACTTCCGGCACCATTCTTTCACATCTCGTGAACAATTCACCCAGTAAAATCTCTGGCGCACCTTCTCCAGTGTTTTATGGACTCCAAAATGTCCCCCAGAAGCTCCATTATGGAGTTCTCGCAATACCTTTGATATTATTTTCTTGGGAACCACCATTTGCATCTTCCGCTCGCTTCCATCGTGATTTTCGACCTCACGTCTCAGGAGATCGTCTTCCATGGTTAAGGAATCCCATTGTGCCCAGTATGACTTCAATTCTCGTGAATGGGGAGCAATTTCTTGCCAGGTCGGTCCTTGCCCATTTCTCTTCCATGCCCTGAAGACTGCAAGATCCGGATAAGCTTCTTGATCTGCGCGTAAATTGTCAGGTTGCCATTGGTCATCAACCACGGTGGCTCGAAGAGCGTTGGCCGATTTGTCTTCGATTCGATTGCAATGTCGACAGTCTTCTGAACAGGGCCTTCTGGAAAGGGCATCTGCATTTTGATGTTTGAGGCCTGCTCTGTGTTCAATGTCGAAGTCATACTCCTGTAGCCTCTCAATCCATCTTGCTACTTGATCCTCGGGATTCTTAAATTGTAAGAGCCACATTAAGGCGGCATGATCAGTGCGGATCAGGAACTTCTGCTCATACAGGTACTTGTAAAAATGATCAATGGTCTTAACTACTGCCAATAGTTCTCTCCTGGTTACGCAGTAGTTCCTCTCTGGTTTGGACAGGGTGTTGCTGAAGTATCCAATGACCTTTTCTTGTTCATCTTGGAATTGAGAGAGCACGCCACCAATCCCGACTTTGCTGGCATCCGTATCCAGAACAAACCTCCCAGATGGCAGTGGATAGTTTAAAACAGGTGCACTGATCAACGTACTTTTTAACAACTCAAAGGCCGCTTGGCATTCGTTGTTCCAAATGAATGCTCGATTTTCTGTTAGGCGAGTAAGTGGTTTTGCAATGTTAGAGAATCCAGGAACGTAGCGTCGATAATACGTGCATAAAAGCTTCTTAGCTGATGTTCGTCTCTGGGTACAGGCCATTTTTCCACAGCTTTTACTTTTTCTGGATCCACAGCAACTCCTTTTCCGGAAACCACATGTCCAAGGTAATTTACCTCCTTGCGGAAAAGGTGACACTTCTTTGGACTTAATCTCAGGTTGGCATCTCGCAACCTCTGGAATACTACTTCCAAATTTTTCATGTGATTTTCAAAGGTCTTTCCTACTACAATCACATCATCGAGATATACCAGGCAGGTATTCCAAGACAGTCCCCTCAGTACAGTGTCCATGAGTCGCTCAAAAGTAGCTGGGGCGTTACACAGTCCAAATGGCATGACTGTAAACTGCCAGAGTCCTGTACCTAAACTGAAGGCAGTCTTCTCTTTGTCATTCATCTATTCTTGGGAGAGGATAGCTGTCCTTTTTGGTCACACTATTCAAACGACGATAGTCAACACAGAATCTGGTAGATCCATCCTTCTTCCTGACAAGGACCACTGGTGAAGCCCATGGACTATTCGATGGTTCAATTACTCCTTGGCCTTCCATATCTTGTATAATCTATTTGGCTTCCTCACGTTTTGCCAGTGGTAACCTTCTTGGTCCTTGTCGAATTGGACTTGCATCCACGGTATTTATTTTGTTCATTACAATATTGGTTCTTCCTTTTGTACCAGTTTCAGTTTCAAAAACGTTTTCGTAATGTTTGATTAGGTCCTTAACTAGGCTTTGTTCCTTCTTGCTCAATCCTTGACAGGCGGAGTCGATTATCTTGGACAATTTCTCAGGAACCTGCACGAATTCATTCTTCTTCGCCTCTACACGATGAACAATGGCCGACACTGGCGAACACCACCCCAGAATAGTACCCTTCTTCAATGAAACAGGGTAATGGTTCACATTCATCACCCTTACCGGTACAGTCTTCTGAGTCTTAACCAGCATTTTGGCAACTACTATTCCTCGGCCTACCTCGTCATCATCGGTCTTTAGTTCCAACATTGTAACATGTCCGTCCAAATAATCACCTTTCATACACGCCGTCAAAAATGTCTCACTTCTTGCCTCCAGAACAACATTCTCTGCAGTAATTACGTGTACATTCCCACAATCTTTCCCATGAAGAAACAATTCCTCATTATTTATTTTTAAAGTGCCTACTTTCATGTTTAACTGCAAGCCGTAGGTGTTCATGATGTCTAATCCCAAGATTATTTCTTCTTCTATGTCGGCTACGAGAACACGATGTCGGATTGATGTTGGTCCTATGATAAAGTTGACATCTATTTCACCTGCCACAGAAGCTGCTTCTCCAGTAGCTGTCCTAAGTCTCCATTTGCTAGAAAGTAATTCTTTATTCCTGGAAATCAATCGGCACGATGGTTTTCGTCGATCCAGTATCTAGCAAGCAAGGCATAGGTTCGTCTTTCCAGAATTGCGTCCACATACAGGCCATTGGTTTGATGTTGCAAGGATGCGATTTGAGCAGTCCTTGGGGCTTGCGGATTCTCAGCCGATTCTTTCTTGGTCCTTTTACCACATTTATTCTGAATGTGACCGTTTCTTCTACAATTCCCGCATGGCCGCGCACTTTTATTTGGTTTGATCTGATTTAGGACTTGACTAACCACCTGCTCCATGAGCTCCATGAACATTTTCTTGTTCGTCGACAGAACAGCCACGAGCATGGTTCCGAGAGGCTTGTTTCGCAGTCTCAAACTCAAGTGCGTACGCCAAAGCATCGATCGAGGTTTTCGGTCGTGCCAACCTTAATGCTTGCTGCGTATCAATATCCCGGAGACCATCCAGGAACGTCTGGACAGCTAGGTGTTCCATGAAATTATCTGGCGCCATCGGATATGCAAGTCGAACTAGACGAGCAATATCTGCCTCAAATTCCTGAAGATTTTCGCCTTTCTTCTGTGATCGATTCTTCAGTTGGGTATGGTATACTTGCTCCAAATGTGCATGGCCATATCTCATCTCCAACCGCTTAATGAGTTGAGAATAATTTTACGTTTCTCAGGAGGTCATGTCTGCAAGATATCACTGGCATCACCCCTCAATGCTATGATTAAAGCAGTCGCCTTGTCGACAAAAGACCATGCGTTTGCTTCTGCGGCCGCTTCGAATTGTGTCAGGTAAGTCGCCCATGACGTCTTTCCAGCAAGGTTGGTGGTTCAAGGTTCAAGGTTCAAGGTTCAAGCAGAGGTTGGTGGCTTGATTCTGGTCTTCGAGATAGTCACAGATTCTTCTTTGTTGCCCTACTTGGGATCAGAATGACTCGTGGTAGCGGGTAATTTCATCTGAGTCATTATTGCCTCTAAAAGTCTAGAATGTTCTTCAATTTTCTCTTCTACAGCTATAAAAACCTCTTCCTTTAACGCTTCCGATTTTTCCGCTAATCGCTGTTCTAGAACTTTCTCCATTTGTTCCAGACTTTTTTCGAAGTTTCTAGAATTTTCTAATAATTTCTTTTCCAGATTTTTTTCGAGGATTCTAGCTGTTTCTAGCTTTCTTTGTTCCATTTGTTGCATTTGAGTTTGTGAATCTATTAGACGTTCCAAGGTTTGCGAATTGTCTATTAATCGTTGTTCCAAACTTTCCACACTATCCAGATTCTTCTGCTCTATTTGTTGCATTTGAATTTGCGCGTTCTCTATTAGTTGTTGTTCCATATTTTTCGCACTATCCAGATTCTTCTGCTCCATTTTAGTTTGTGAATCTATTATTCGTTGTTCCATTTTCATCAACAGCGAATTCACGTCAGCATCTCTGCCTGGAACTTGAAAGACATAATTCTCTGGATCCTCGCCTTCTTGGATCAACACATTGCGAAGCCATTGCTGGAGGATTGATTTTTTTGCCAGTTGTATCCTCATCCCTCTCCCCTAATTCTCGTTTTAATTCCGTCAATTTCATTCTATTAGCCATCACGATATTTAAAATAACGTCTTTCCGCACTGTATATAAAACGTATATTTAAACGAACTGTATATTTAAACGAATACTTAATTAACACTTAATTGTCTACTTAGTTCGTTATTTATTAAACCACACACCTGCACCACTGCAAAGCTTGTCTTTTCGGGTTCTTAAATAAAACTAACGATAACTTTAGACACACACTATATTAATAATAAAACGAATAACAATATAAAAACTAATTACTAACAATAAGCACATTTATGTATTTATATTTATGTTCACTTCGCGAGACTCGGGTATCGAATAATCGCCATCTCTTCTTCGACGGCTTATATATGAAGGTGAATATTTTTCTCGAGTGCTCTACCTGCGTCGAGAAAACGCCAGAGGTATGACGCGCGACGCGTCATCGGATGAGTCATCACAATATACATCCGATCTTTGTCGAAGGAAATTATTAAAATCGAAACAATTAGTATTGTTTGTACTGACAGTATAGCAGTATAGTTAACGCAATTGCTATTGATGGTCAGGATGTGGTTACCAGTAAAAATGATACGAGAAGGCTCAGTGCGTTCGGCCCTTTAACACCGAAAAGTAAAAGAAAGATATAGATAAAGAAGAAGAAAGGGGTATTATTTGTTATAAGTACCTAACACGATACTGTAGTAATAAAATTATACACTTTTGATTAATATAAATAGTACCATTTTATACATCAACAACTCTGGCGATTATTATTATTTGGTGGTCTCTTTGCCACGACTTTATTGCACTATTTTACAACAACTGCATTATACAAGCTACCACTTTAAAAAACTAGAATAAAATTGTATTTTGTATTACACCTCGATAACTTTAACTGTAGTAACAATCGTTTGTAGTATCGTATATTACAAGTGTAGTATCCTGTACTATATATATTTTTCTCAGTGTATTTTTAGATTTAAGAATATACTCTAATTAGAATTTTCATTCTGCGATATAAAGTTGTTATTTGGGATATATATGTCTACAAATGTGTAAGAAATTCCAAAGAAGGATTAATACATTTTCAAATTAACAACTGTATACAAGCTGTTCTTGAAATAAAAAACAATGTATGAAAAATGGAAAGATGTAATTATATAGAACATAAATTATAAATTACTTTCCAAAATTCCCTCTCATAAGCGAGAAAAAAAATTACAAAAATATTAAGAAATTTTTGTCACGCCACTGTGCGATCGACTATATTATAGAATACAATATCCTAAAGTTGACCGACAATAACAAATACAATAGTTTTGTTATTGTCCATCTCATCCAAATTTGTATCTGTATATGCATGGACACACAGTACGTATTTACCAGTTTTTGCTTCAATTACCAGACGCATGCGTTTCTGTCTTTTTTGTCAATGATAGGTTTACGAAGACAAAAGACTGTAGGTACACTTACAGTCTTTTGTCTTCGTAAACCTATCATTGACAAAGTGGTTACACAGAAACGCATGCGTCTGGTAGTTGAAGCAAAAGCTGGTAAATGCGTACTGTGTGTCCATGCATATACAGATACAAATTTGTTTTTATACAGATTTGTATTATTTTGTATCAAAGCTTGATGTGAATTGTCGCATTGACATGCAATTTGTTTTTGCTATACTACGCCACCTGGCGACGAGTTAATGGACTCACAGTAATATGCGCATTTTTTCTTCTTTTCCAGTAATAGCTTAGCTATTCGAGAAGAAACACTTTGCACCGGCGTGGTCGGTTTTGTCCGTCAGATGGCATGAGGTTATCTGATGTCTTCGGATAGGACAAAACTTGCTACATGACCGCAAGTGTACCTACAGTCTTTTGTCTTCGTAAACCTATCATTGACAAAGTGGTTACACAGAAATGCATGCGTCTGGTAGTTGAAGCAAAAGCTGGTAAATACGTACTGTGTGTCCATGCATATACAGATACAAATTTGTTTTTATACAGATTTGTATTATTTTGTATGGTCATTGATGTTGATTAAAGCTTGTAATAAATTATTTAAGAGATACAAGGAAATACTGTTAAAACCATTTGGAAATAAGGTTTTCGAACTTATGGTCTCCAAAGCACAGTGATTTAAAAATATTTAAATGATCATAAAAATCAAATTTTATATTAAATAAATGTCCACTATTTTCAATCTACATGTAGAATGAGTAAGTAAAGTGGTTCTATACGTCAAAGTAACTAAGATATTTTCGTGAATATTTTAAAATTTGGATAAATTGTTTGATCAGATGAATTAAATAAATTTTTTTTGTATTCTTCTATTTCAGAAGTAAATTGAAATTTGGGATAGATTTGATTTAATTTTAAGTAAGTGTACAAATTTCTTTATTTAAAAGAATCCATGCATTCTACAAAAATGGTTATTTTAAATTTGTTTATAACTATCTTCTAAATGTTCCTTCTTAACTAGTTGCATTACTGTACTCATAATTGTTACATCATAGCCATATTTATATATTGTTGTAATTGCTGATGGATAGAGTTAATTTTGGTTTTAAGATCTGTTCGTAGAAGATATATATATATATATATATATATATATATATATATATATATATAGAATTTAATTGGAGTGAGAAATAGCAATTATTCAAATCTCCTCTCACATGTAATTGTCGCTAAATTTGTGCAATTGATTCTACAATCTGACAAGATTACTCTTGCGGAAGAATGTAGACGCAAACACGTGGCGACGTTAGCCATCCACCTGTGCGGATAATGAAAATTGTATGAAAAAACCACATCCGTCCAGAAACGTGCATATATCGATATTTCACTGTCGTTACAGATCATCAGTACACGATATTCTAACATGGACATGATTTTATTTTTATACTTTCGTGTATATATACGAATTATATTGAATTTAATTGGAGTGAGAAATAGCAATTATTCAAATCTCCTCGGCAGGAGTAATCTTGTCAGATTGTAGAATCAATTGCACAAATTTAGCGACAATTACATGTGAGAGGAGATTTGAATAATTGCTATTTCTCACTCCAATTAAATTCAATATAATTCGTATATATACACGAAAGTATAAAAATAAAATCATGTCCATGTTAGAATATCGTGTACTGATGATCTGTAACGACAGTGAAATATCGATATATGCACGTTTCTGGACAGATGTGGTTTTTTCATACAATTTTCATTATCCGCACAGGTGGATGGCTAACGTCGCGACGTGTTTGCGTCTACATTCTTCGGCAGGAGTAATCTTGTCAGATTGTAGAATCAATTGCACAAATTTAGCGACAATTACATGTGAGAGGAGATTTGAATAATTGCTATTTCTCACTCCAATTAAATTCAATATAATTCGTATATATACACGAAAGTATAAAAATAAAATCATGTCCATGTTAGAATATCGTGTACTGATGATCTGTAACGACAGTGAAATATCGATATATGCACGTTTCTGGACGGATGTGGTTTTTTCATATATATATAGTGTTTAGATAATAATTGATATTTGTAAATATTTCATATAAAAGCCGAAAAACTCCAATAATTTATTAATTGTTATATATATATATACCGGGTGGTCCATTTGTCGTGGCCCCCCCAAAAATTTGGAAGCAGTCAGTTTTATGAAAAAAAGTTTCAAGTAAAAGTTTTACTACAAGAAGTGTCCTATCTGATGGTTAAGCAGTCGTACACCAAGGAGAACGTATGAAGATCATACGAAGGTCAATTTTTTTTTAATAGAACACGGCATTTTTTTTCCAAATTCTAAAAAAGGATGTAATTGCGATTAGAAAAGTACAAATACTCATGTGGCCTAAAATTAAGATTCAGCGAAATATTCAAGAAAAACACAAAAAAAATGATAAAAATTTATTAAAAGAATAACATAAATAGACACAAAATATCCGGTCACCCCCGGGCTACACTAATTAATTTAATCGGGACAATTGTTTCGGAAACTTCGGACTCATTAAAGTAAATGTTTACCTTCAACCTCGATACACTTTAGAATTCTCCGACTAAACGAATCATGGACGTTTATTAGCACGTCCTCCGTAATTTCTGAGCATGCATTTATTATCCTTTGCTGCATATC
Organism: Melolontha melolontha; assembly: GCA_935421215.2. Classification (NCBI taxonomy): domain Eukaryota; kingdom Metazoa; phylum Arthropoda; class Insecta; order Coleoptera; family Scarabaeidae; genus Melolontha; species Melolontha melolontha. The sequence goes on from OW285235.1 coordinate 166,758,323, forward strand.
TTCCGGTGTTGTTGGGGCAGTACGGTACACTTTCTCTTTCATTGAACCCCACAGAAAATAATCGAGAGGGGTCAAATCTGGAGAACGAGCAGGCCAAGATTTAGGTCCGCCGCGTCCTATCCAGTGATCGCTGTAATCCCTGTTTAATATTTCTCGAGCCGCGTGTGAATAAAGAGCTGGACACCCAGCATGTTGGTACCACATTGTGGCTCGCCGCTCTAAGGGTACATCTTCAAGTAGTGTCGGTAACACATTGTTTAGAAAGTCGCCATACTTATTACCATCTAAATTGCCAGTAATAAAGAAAGGTCTAATTATTTTCATACCAATTAACCCACACCAGACGTTGACATTCCATGGATGTTGCCGGTCTACTTGTCGTAACCATTTTGGATTTTTCGTTGCCCAATAATGCATATTATGCCTATTTATCTGCCCATGATTCGTAAAAGTGGATTCGTCGGAAAATAGCACATTGAGAAAAAAGTTATTGTTATCGCGAATTTTTTGCTGAGCCCATTCACAAAATTGTACATGATGTTCAAAATCAGTTCCGTGAAGGTCTTGATGCATCGATATGTGGTACGGGTGAAATTTTTTGTGTTTCAGTATTCGACCAATACTAGTTCGTGAGATTCCAGACTGGCCGGCAATTTCTCTAGTACTGACGTGGATAATAAGCCACTGCCGCTAGAACAGCAATTTGCGCGTTTTCATCGGTAACACTCTCTTCTCGAATTTTTTTCTTCTTCACAATACTTCCTGTGGTAGTGAACTGTTGTACAACACGACGAAAGGTCGTACGACTCGGCTGGTGTCTATCAGGGTATCTTACAGCATACAAACGACACGCTGCGCGAATATTTATTCCCGCTTCACCATAAATGAAAATCATATCAATTTTTGCACGTGTTGCTGGATCCATTCTTGATATTCAAACACTGGTAGTTTTATCACAACGATACAAGTAACATTAAGTCAGTTACCTAGCTTGTGAGGTATTTATGCAGCTTCAAGGGATTACGAATAGAAAGTTAATTGGCTTTTGCGACGGTATTCCCGGATTAAGGGGCAACAAATAACCAATTATTACAACAAGCAACTTATTCATACGACCTATTAATATCCAATTATAAAGAACAAACTTATACCCATATTTATGCAGCTGCAAGGGATTACAAATAGAAAGTTAATTGGCTTTTTCGATGGTATTCCCGGATTAAGGGGCAACAAGTAACCCATTATTACAACAAGCAACTAATTCATACGACCTATTAATATCCAATTATAAAGAACAAACGTATACGTAGGTAATTACTTTCTAATTACCTACAACCGCTATTTCAAATATGACTTATCTGTTATGTAAATCTGTTATTAATTATTTTGTAATACGTCCACATTATTGCTTTGAAAATACTATGTTTTTCATGTATTGTTTCCAATTTATATTTTGTTTTTTCGAATATTTCGCTGAATCTTAATTTTAGGCCACATGAGTTTTAGTACTTTTCTACTCGCAATTACATCCTTTTTCAGAATTTGTAAAAAATAATGCCATTTTCTATTTAAAAAAAAAACTTGACCTTCGTATGACCTTCATACGTTCTCCTTGGTGTACGACTGCTTAACCATCAGATAGGACACTTCTTGTAGTAAAACTATTACTTGAAACTTCTTTTCATAAAACTGACTGCTTCCAAATTTTTGGGCGGGCCACGATAAATGGACCACCCGGTATATAATACAAACATATAGTAGCAATATGGTCTCGAAAGCATAGTCACTAATCGGTATTGTATAGCAGAAAATTTGCTATATGTTTGAATACTCGAGTGACGTTGGTTTAATTATTTTGTGAACAATTTTGATCGTCTTTGAAAGAAAATTGATCTGAATGTTAATATCCGTATCTTGGATACGCAAATATACTATTAATTCCTCTCAGAGTCTTTTACAACTTAAAGCATTCTAAAATGTTTAAGCTTATAATTATATAAAATTACACATAAAAAGTAAAAACGAAATTAAAACTTCTATATATCTATTATATAATTCTATTTGAATAATTGTAATAGACCCAACTCAAATTTTGACAACTTCGTATAATATAAGGCTGAGTACGTACCATGTTTTTGTTTCTTCAGGAGTATATTGAACCTTGGGTATTGGTTGACCGCTAAAATTTTTATTTAGAGCTATCTAATTTTGAAATAATGTTATTACTTACTGTTTATAATTGCTGGCAATTTTGGAAAATTGTTCTCTTCGTTGTCGGTAGATAGGGTCTTTAAATCCAGGATGATCTGCATCCAGTTCACTTCCATACATAAGAACATTTTGTGCCATATCCAAATCAGAAATTTTCTTAGGAAACCATGGCATTTCATCGAAATCTGTTGCA